>PQFF01000252.1:293902-396695 GCA_003547095.1 Diversispora epigaea | reverse complement strand
AGTGAGTATTTAGATTCATAATTATTGAAATCAATGTTTCAATTTAATTAATTTAATTCAATATCATATAACAATTCTCTAATCAATTATCATAAACTAATAGTTAGTGAGTATTTAGATTCATAATTATTGAAATCAATGTTTCAATTTAATTAATTTAATTCAATATCATATAACAATTCTCTAATCAATTATCATAAACTAATCAATATAAATTATATTACAGCGAGTGAGTATTTAGATTCATAATTATTGAAATCAATGTTTCAATTTAATTAATTTAATTCAACATCAAATAATAATTCTTTAATTAATTATCAATAATATTTTTAGTAATCCTGGAAAATGTAGTAAATGTCAAAATAATATTGAAAAAAGTTGGTGCCATCCATGTAATGCTAAACGAT
Source organism: Diversispora epigaea (assembly GCA_003547095.1). Lineage (NCBI taxonomy): Eukaryota > Fungi > Glomeromycota > Glomeromycetes > Diversisporales > Diversisporaceae > Diversispora > Diversispora epigaea. The sequence goes on along the minus strand of PQFF01000252.1, from coordinate 396,288 downwards.
TTCAAAATGAATTTGGTAAATGGACAAGTGAAAATAGAGAAATTGATGAACTTATTCAACAAATACAATTAAATGCAAATAAATATCAAGAAATTATTGAATGGATTCCATTTGGAAGACTTGAAAATGTAGCATACCTTGCTAAAGGGGGTTTTGGTACAGCATATAAAGCAAATTGGCTTGACGGATTTATTTATTCTCATAAAAATCAAAAAAAAAAATGGTATGAATTTGGTAAACAAGTTGTTTGGAAAAGGTATGGTCAAAAAAATGTTTGCTTGAAAAGTCTTAGTAATCTCACAGATAACATTGATTTCTTGCAAGAGGTAAATATATCATATTATTAAAATTTTACCATACTAACATTATATTTCAAATATAAATTAAATATAAATTAAATCTATTTTATTTATGCTAATAAACATTTTAGATTAAAAATCAACTTAAACTTCGAGGTAAAAATGCAATTGCTATATATGGTATCACTAAAAATCCAACAGAAAATGAATATATGATGGTTATGGATTATGCAGCATATGGTAGTCTTCGAAACCTGTTGAATGACAACTTTAAAAAATTAACTTGGAGAAAAAAATATAATATTTTATCACGCCTTGTAATTGGACTTACAAATATCCATGAAATGGGCTTAATGCATAAAGATTTCCATTCTGGTAATATAGTTAATCAAAATTTAACTCTAAGTTATATTACTGATTTTGGACTATGCAAACCAGTTACAGAAAATAATCCAGAAAATATTTATGGTGTAATTCCATACATGGCACCTGAGACATTAAGTAGAGGAGAATACACTCAAGCATCTGACATTTATTCTTTTGGTATGGTTATGTTAGAAGTCCTAACTAGTTATCAACCATATTATAATATTCCACATGATGCAACTCTTGCAAAGGATATTTGTGAAGGGCTTAAACCTGAAATTAAGTGTGAAATTCCTAAATTTCTCAAAGAAATAATGGAAAAATGTTGGAATTTTGAACCTCTCAATCGTCCAACTGCTGAAGAATTAAAATCTCAACTTGAGAAATATATTTCTGATGATAATGAAATAAGAAAACAAGTAAACAAACAAATTAATGATGCAAATAAATCAAACAAGAATTCTATTCAATATGATCCAAATGAAATGCATCCAGAAGCAATATATACAAGTAGACATTTGCCTTTTGTAAAATCAAAAAATTTTGAGACACTTAGTAAGTACATATATTTCTTAACAATAAACAATAATTTTTTATAAAATATTTACATTAATTATTATTTAAGATACAAAACAATGGGATTTTGTAATTCCTGATGATATAAGTGAGTATTATATTTTTTGAATTATTTGTTTAATATACTTACTTAAATAAATTAACAATATTTAAATTTTGTGTAGTTGAAGAAGTTGAAGAAAATGAAATTCAAGAAAATTAATCTTTGAGGGAATTTATTATACAACTTTGATATTTTTTCTAAAATTATTTATTTATTTATTTTATTATATTTTATATCTTTTTTGTTTCATTTGATCACTGGAATTATAGAGTATGGCTTTTATTTAAATTAAAACAGACCAGTATGCAATCATTTAAAACAAATTACTATTGTTTTGATATTCCAAAAATCAAAATAGTCATAATTATTTATTATTGTGCTTATAAGTTTATAAATTGTGCAAAAATAAATTGAAAATTGATGAGTTAATTTTTTTTTGACTTTTATAATTGATACATAAATGGACAATACATCAAAAATAATAATATTTTTATTGCTATCAATAAAAAAAATAAAATACAATAAATGTACAATTATTTTTTAAAAAATTAGTGAATTTTGAATTTTTATGATAAAAAATAAAATTATTTTTATTTTTATGATAAAAAATAAAATAATTTTTATTTTTATATAATTTTATAACAAAATATAATATTTATAATAAAAAGTAAATTAATTTATTTTTATATAATTTACAATAAAATATAGTATTTATAACAATAATTTTATAGTAAAATATATACCCTAAAAAAAGTACATGTTTTGTTATATTATTATTATATTATAGTTGTAGAAATATTCATAAAATTAAAAAAATAGTCTTTGTATTTTATAATTGTCTTGTTTTTAAAAATAATGTATGAAATATCTGGTCACTAATATGTTCATATTAGTAAGTACTTGATAGATAATTGTCAATTATTATAAAATTTACTTATTAATATCCATTTTTGAAAAATCTTCGTCATAATCTTCTATAAATCGTGAACCTTCACACATTTTTTGTTTCAATAGATTTATCAATTCATTACGTCCCATTTTGGCATCAAAACAAATATTTCTACTTGTTAATTCCTTTTTTAATTTTTTGATAGACCACTTTCTTAAATCCCAATTATTAGTATTGGATGGGATACTACAATATATATAAATTTATTTATAATAATTTGTAATTATAAATTCAAATAAAAATAATAAATTAAAAAGTGTTATTTAATTTGAACAGTGTAATAAATCTTATTATTTAATGAAATGCTAATAACAACTTGCCTGAAATCCGATATAATGGCATTGTCCATATTCAGGTTGCAAAAGCTCTGTTTTGATAAATTTACTTGGAGAAAATTTTTTTATTTCTCCAAAATCAGGAAGATCACATGCACAGACATATCCTGCAAATGAGCAAAGGTATCGTTTTTGAGAGATCTGTGGTTATTTTTTTGATATGTCAAATACTTGGTTTCTTTTTTGATATATTTTAAGTTATTTTTTTGATACGTTATTTTTTTGATATGTTATTTTTTTGATATGTTGTTTTTGTATATACATATTTTAGTCAATGTCGACTTATTTTTCTTGCAACATTTCTCCTTTAACTAAATCCTCCGTATTTATTTTACAATTTGTTAAAATATTTAAATTTTATATAGTTTATATTCTATATTTTATTTCAAAATTTGACATTTTCTAGCGATCAAAGCTTGCAAAGAAAAAGATTCTTTCTTGTAAGATAGATGACGAAATTGACATGGTGAGAGTTTAGATGAATAAAGTTTAGTTTTTTACTTCATAATAGATGATCAATAAAATAATTTTATGAAACTTAATATAATTTATTTTAATAATAATAATATTATTATTAAACTTTTTGAAAAGGATTTACTTTCTTTGTAAAGATAGATGTTGAAATCGGTATGGTGAACGATCAATAAATAATTTTATGAAACTTAATAACTTATTTATTTTATTATTATTATTATTATTAAACTTTTTGAAAAAGATTTACTTTCTTTGTAAAGATAGATGATGAAATCGACATGATAGTTAGGTGAATAAAGTTTATTTTTTTACTTCATAATAGATGATCAATAAAATAATTCTATGAGACTTATTTATTTTTTTATTATTAATAAACTTTTACTTTCTTTGTAAAAATAAATGATGAAATCGAATAGAGTTTATTTTTTTTTTGCTTTGTAATGGACAATCAATAAAATAATTTTTATGAAACTTAATGTAACTTATTTATTTTTTTATTATTAATAAACTTTTTAAAAAATTACTATACTATATCTAATGTTTTTTCATAATATTCAAAACATATTGACGTGCAGTATGTAATTTTTGTCAAATTCTGGATCATTAGTTTTATATTGAGATTGTAGATTAGTAACTGGTTCAAGTTCTTGTGTTGTAAATTGTATTTCGGGATCAATAATAGTTGATTCACTATTAATTTGCCGAGTTTCAATAAAAGATAAATCTGTTACAGTTGCAATAGAGTTTATCTTTGATTTCTTTGGGTCAGAATTAATAGTTTCTTTATAATGATTCTATAAATAAATAAATTTAAATTATTTGTAATTATAAATTTTATACAAAAATTCATTACCTCTATTTGTTTACTATTTGTTTTTCTTTTTCTTGTTGATGAAATCTTTTGAGGAATTGAAACTTTGTTTTCGTGGCTTTGCAGATGATCCAGTATTAATTGATTGTTATTGACTTAACTCTATTGGACCAAAAGAATCTATGCAAACATTTGATTGTTTTATTGGAGAATAAAAGATTTTTGTTCCTATATTATTACAATTAAGAAAATTAATAATTTTTTGATTTTGTATTTTAAATATATTAATTAATAAAAAATATTAAATACTAAAATACCTTCAATATTAAAAAGACAAATTATTTCTTCATATGCTTCATCTGTAGATCTAAGGTAGATTATATTGTTTTTTTGATTAGGAGGTACTACTCTTTCCTTGTTTTTGAAGTAATTAGCAAAATTTTTCTTTGTTTCTTCTATCACATTTGAATTATTTACTTGTGCCTTTGAAAAAATTCTTGCTGGACAATGCTTACAAACATCATGAAATGGACCATTCCAAATATAATCTAAGCATAATGGGCATTCACCAGTAACAATATTTGTAATATAGTATCCATCTCTCAATTCTACATTACAATTTTTTGCAAGTTGTTCTGTCATTGGTTTAAGATAATCAATATTATCTTTTTCTAATTCTACAGGTTCTTCATTGTAATCAATTATGATTTTTGATTGGAGATACTTCTTAATATAATAATAATTAAGATAATTAGATTGTTCAACAAATCCCAAAAGAAAATACAATCTTCCTTGATTCGAACGTCTATTCATTTCAGATGTTATTTTAGGAGATTTATTTTGCTATAATGAAATATATATTAATTTATATAATAAACTAGCCATTTATTTTTTTTTGAGTATCCACCACATGAATAAGATTGGAATTAAAAATTAAATTTTTTTTTAATAAAAAATCGCTTACATTTATTTTTAAGCGATAAAAAAAAAATTAATTTTATTTTTAGCAATTATCTTTAATAATCACTATAAAAATAAAAATAGTAAGCGATAGTAAAAAAATAATTTTTTTTTACTAATTTATTTTTATAACGATTATTGAAAATCATTTTTCGGTAATCACTAAAAATAAATAAAATAATTTTTTTTACTTACTATTTTCCATAAGCGATAGTAAAAAAATAATTTTTTTTGCTATTTTTAATAAATTTATTTTTATAGTAATTATCGAAAATGATTTTTGGTAATAGTAATTATTAAAAATAAATAAAATAATTTTTTTATAAAAATAAATTTATTAAATAGTAAAAAAAATTATTTTTTTACTATCGCTTATAGAAAATAGTAAAATAATTAATTTTCTATTAGCGATAGTAAAAAAAAATAATTTTTTTTTACTATTTTTAAAAATTTCAGAAATTATATAAACACCCACTATTCTTTGGATGGGTGGGTGGAGATTATTCTTCTAAATGGTCATTATCATGTACCATGTACCATGTATATAAATTCTTGACCTTTTTTTTCCATTTCGGGTTACAAAAATCTTCCCAAAAAAGAGTATTGTTGGCAAGTGATTGAACTTAAGAACTTACCAATACTCACCAATTGGGTGAAGGTATTTTGTGTCGTGACTTCACTGAAAAAGGAATAACAATAGGGTAAAATCTATACTATGATAACGTAAATTCTAATGCAAATTTATTGATTTTTTTTTTTTAAAAATAAAATTCTGCCTTAAATACTATAAACAAAAAAAATGTCATCTGATGAAATATGCCCAAGTGGAAATGACAAAATAGATAAATTAATTCAAGATGCTCAACTAAATGCTAATCATCATCGTGAAGTACATCAGGAAACTTTTCAGGGTGTAAATTTACAGAAAATTTACGGGACCTACAGAAATTTACGCCTAAAAAAATTAATTTTTTTGACTTTGATCACTATTTATAAGATAGGAAGCGATTTTTTACTAAGATATTCCTATGACAGATCAAAAGATCTGGTTCTTAGCTACAAGATGATACGTGTCTCATTTCTGTAAGATTAATATTCGCGAAGATATTCACGTTTAAAGTTTCACATTTATGAAAAAATTTCCGCGTAAATTTTTCGAAAATTTCCGTAATTCTGCCGGAAATTCACGTGACGTCATAGAAATTTCCGGCAGAATTATGAAAATTTTCGGAAAATTTACCCGGAAATTTTTTCACAAATGTGAAACTTTAAACTTGAATATCTTCGCGAATATTGATGTTACAGAAATGAAACACATATCATCTTGTAGCTAAGAACCAGATCTTTCGATCTGTCATATGAATATCTTAGTAAAAAATCGCTCCCTGTCTTATAAATAATGATCAAAGTCAAAAAAATTGATTTTTTTAGGCGAAAATTTCTGTAGGTCCCGTAAATTTTCTGTAAATTTACGCCCCGAAAAGTTTTCTGATGTAATAGAATGGATACCTTATGATAGATTTAAAGATGTTAAACAAATAGGTAAAGGTGGATTTTGAACAATACATTATGCTTGGTGGATCGATGAATGAATTAGAAAATGAGATATTGAAAATCAACAATGGGAAATATATCATAAAGAAAGAGAAGTGGCATTGAAAATGTTTGATAATTTTGTGAATTTCAATGNAAAGATCTGGTTCTTAGCTACAAGATGATACGTGTCTCATTTCTGTAAGATTAATATTCGCGAAGATATTCACGTTTAAAGTTTCACATTTATGAAAAAATTTCCGCGTAAATTTTTCGAAAATTTCCGTAATTCTGCCGGAAATTCACGTGACGTCATAGAAATTTCCGGCAGAATTATGAAAATTTTCGGAAAATTTACCCGGAAATTTTTTCACAAATGTGAAACTTTAAACTTGAATATCTTCGCGAATATTGATGTTACAGAAATGAAACACATATCATCTTGTAGCTAAGAACCAGATCTTTCGATCTGTCATATGAATATCTTAGTAAAAAATCGCTCCCTGTCTTATAAATAATGATCAAAGTCAAAAAAATTGATTTTTTTAGGCGAAAATTTCTGTAGGTCCCGTAAATTTTCTGTAAATTTACGCCCCGAAAAGTTTTCTGATGTAATAGAATGGATACCTTATGATAGATTTAAAGATGTTAAACAAATAGGTAAAGGTGGATTTTGAACAATACATTATGCTTGGTGGATCGATGAATGAATTAGAAAATGAGATATTGAAAATCAACAATGGGAAATATATCATAAAGAAAGAGAAGTGGCATTGAAAATGTTTGATAATTTTGTGAATTTCAATGATGTTTTAAATGAGATAAATATTTCAATTAATATTTAAATTTAATTTTCAAATTATTAAATAACGTTTTAACTGTAAATTAAAAATGTTTATATTATTAGATGGAAATTCACTTAAAAATACAGATCGAAGCAGTATCAATTCGATTTTATGGAATTACACAAGATCCAGAAACACACTCATATATGATGATTTTACAATATGCAAAAGATGGAAATCTTCGAGAATATTTAAAAATTAATTTCAACAATATTAATTGGGAACAAAAATTAGATAATCTATATGCTTTATCTTCAAGATTGATGGATATTTATGAATTAGATATAGTTCATCAAGACTTTCATCCCGGAAATATTTTATCACCTAATTTTAAACAATTTATAAGGATTTCAGATTTTGGATTAAGTAAACAAATAGGGGCAAATCCAAATAATCCTGAAAAAAAGAATATATTTGGTATATTACCATATATTGCTCCAGAGGTATTAATTGGTGATGAAGAATATACAAAAGCTGCTGATGTATACTCATTTGGAATTATTGCTTATAAAATAGTTACAAGCTTTCCTCTATATCCTGATATACTACATAATAAAGATTTAGCCATAAAAATATGCAATAGATTACGACCAAAAATTCCATTTCATATTCCAAAATTAATTACAAGAATCATTATGAGGTGTTGGGATGCTCGAGTTTATACATGTCGTCAAAACTATTGAATTAAGTCAGATGCAATTAAAATTGAGAAAAATTAAAGTTAAGTCAAAACAAATTTTGATTTTTATTAGTGATTGACGCAATTAGTTGAGTCAGACACAATTAAAAATTGAAATTTTAAGAGTTGAGTCAAAGTCAAATTAGTTTTGTAGACATGTATACTCGAGTTACACATAAACTCACTTTTAAAGAATTACGGGAAGAGTTGTGGAAATACTATTATGATTATAAAAATAATAAAGATTCAAAAATTAGAATTCAAATTGAAAATCCTGAAAAATTATCCAAAAACCTAGGATTAACAAATTCAACAACTCCAACTCCGCATAATTATCAAACACATCCACAAGCAATTTATACCAGTTGACTTCTTGATTTTTTAAAACTTCCAAAATCCAAGAACGAGGAAAATTTCGAAAGGGAACTTAAAGAATTAACTAAATCTACCCCTGCTTTAAATATTGGTAAGTGTCAATTATATTATTTGTGTTTTTTTAAAAAATTAAAAAAAAATATATATATTAATTTATTTTTATATTTTATTTAGTTGCATCCAAATTACATGTACCCGATTTTTAAATATCTTTAAATATTATTTTTATAATTAATTATGTTAATTCATTTCTAAGTTATTTAGTTTTAATTATATTAATTTATTTCTATATTATTTTGGTGATTCTGGACTAGTTGATTTGGATATGTCAAATTTTTAAATTTTATTTGACAATATATATTTTTATTTGTATTATTTGTATTATTTGTATTGTTTGTATTTTACTTATTAAATTATAAAGCACCATTTATTGGTTTTTTTTTGATATTATAAAATCCTAACACTAGTTGTAGAGTTTAAATTTAATTTGCTTAGTTTTGGAGTTTCAATTTTATAAAAATAGGAAATAATAATAAAAAAAATATGAATTTAAATGTTAAAATATAATATTTCAACGATGTAGCATTATTGAACATTATGATGCACGCGTTTTTTAATGTTAAATATAAAAATTAATTATTATAATAACATGTACTTACTAATTAATTTCAAGTAGTGAGACCTACTTGAATGGAATATGGGATGGAATTAAAATTATCAAAATAAATTAAATAAAATAATAAAAATAATTAAATAATAAACTAGCTTTTTGCCTGTGGCTTCGCCATGGGATTTATTTTTATCTATTTTTTTGTCAGTATCTGTTTTATTTATTTATAGGCTTAAATGTTTATGTGAAATATGTTAATATTTTTTTTGTTATTTCGTTATTTCGTATAACAATTTGTATATTTGTTTTGGTATTAATTTGTAATTGCGATCTGTCAGTGGAAATTTTTTTCGCTCCAAAAAAAATTAAAAAGTTAAATATTATCATAAACGATCTGCACATTTTGTTTCGTTACGCCAATTAAAAAGTTAAATATTATCATGAACGATCTGCACATTTCGTTTCGTTACGCCAATTTCTATCTTTTGTAAATCCTTTGATGTAGGACCACTTTCCACTTGCCAAAGTTATTTTCAGGTTACTTTGTCAAGAAGTCGGTGCAAAAGATTCATCAAGATGTAAATGCCAATGTGTTTCATTAATTTCTGTACGAGAAATATGATTGATCATGCTGATCAATCATCNTTTCAACGATGTAGCATTATTGAACATTATGATGCACGCGTTTTTTAATGTTAAATATAAAAATTAATTATTATAATAACATGTACTTACTAATTAATTTCAAGTAGTGAGACCTACTTGAATGGAATATGGGATGGAATTAAAATTATCAAAATAAATTAAATAAAATAATAAAAATAATTAAATAATAAACTAGCTTTTTGCCTGTGGCTTCGCCATGGGATTTATTTTTATCTATTTTTTTGTCAGTATCTGTTTTATTTATTTATAGGCTTAAATGTTTATGTGAAATATGTTAATATTTTTTTTGTTATTTCGTTATTTCGTATAACAATTTGTATATTTGTTTTGGTATTAATTTGTAATTGCGATCTGTCAGTGGAAATTTTTTTCGCTCCAAAAAAAATTAAAAAGTTAAATATTATCATAAACGATCTGCACATTTTGTTTCGTTACGCCAATTAAAAAGTTAAATATTATCATGAACGATCTGCACATTTCGTTTCGTTACGCCAATTTCTATCTTTTGTAAATCCTTTGATGTAGGACCACTTTCCACTTGCCAAAGTTATTTTCAGGTTACTTTGTCAAGAAGTCGGTGCAAAAGATTCATCAAGATGTAAATGCCAATGTGTTTCATTAATTTCTGTACGAGAAATATGATTGATCATGCTGATCAATCATCAGATTTAAATAATTTTCGGCATTTTCGGTATTTTCGGCATTAGCAAGCCGGCCCTAGACAAAATACGTTAAAAGAATCAAGATACAGCCAATCAAAAACGTTAAAGCGTACACTTCTGTTTTAAATAATATAGATAATTAAAATAATTAAAGATTACATACCACAATTCATTATATTTATGCTGCGCCTATCAGTAGTTAAATGAAAATGATTTATAAATAGGATAATGTTATTCCTCACCCAGGGTGAGCTGAAATATTTCTTACCCCCTGTAAATTTTTTGAGAAACGTAATTTTATTGGCTCATGTAATTAATGATTAGATCGACTTTATTACAAAAAAATAAAGTGATATTACATGTTTAAAAAATTTTTATCCATTCACCTTTCATCCAACCATTCGTTTGAATTTAAGTTCAAGTGACTTTTATTCTTTTTTAATATTAAATATGTCTTTATCCTATTACAATTTGTTCCATTCAACTGTTCTTTCGTTCTTCTATCTGTTCTTTCCTTCGATCCACTATTAGTATATAGATTGTTTTTCACTATACACATGGATTAAAAGTTATTACATTTATTTAAAATAGATAAATAGATCAGTTATTAATTGATAATCTGATCTTAGTTTTTTTAGTTTTTATTTTTACTTACATTTTTTTTTTCTTCTCTAGAGGTTCGCGGCAATAGTAAATAATTTTTTACTTTCCTTGGTTCACATTATTTTTCTTCGACAAATCAGATTTTAAGATGACAATAAGTTAGTTTTTTTATATTATTATACATTTTTTATTTTATTTTCATTATACTTAACTTTGATTTTGAGAGGTTCGTGGCAATGCAACGTTAGGACGTTTTAATTCGCAAAACTATACAAGTGAATAGCAAGTAGGGTAGGTAAGTAGATCAATTAATAATCTGATCTTGATTTTTTTAGTTTTTATTTTACTTATCTTTTTTTCTTTCTTCTTCAAATCGAGTTCAGGTAACAATAAGTAATTTCTTACTTTTCTTGATTCAGATTCTAGAATGACAATAGGTTAGTTTCTTTATATTTAATATACATTTTTTATTTTATTTTCATTTTACTTAACTTTCTTTAGTTTTGGGTAGTTCGCAGTAATGCAACGTTAGATTGTTTCTTCATCAAATTGGGATCGCAGCGGTAGATAATTTCTTTTATGTTTTTTATTTATCTATCCACGAATCACACCTCTATATCCATTCAACTGTGTAGAGAGAGAGATTATTTATCCAATCATTTCTGTTCCTTTTTTATCCAACTGCTCGTCTATTCAATCTATTTATCTATTTATCCAATCATTTCCGTTCTCCTTTTTATCCAACTTCAATCCATTCATCCATCCATCTATTCATCCTTTTGTTGATTCACTTATCCTATTGTTCATTCATCCATTTGTTCGTTTATTATTTTTCTCCGATCCTTTGAAATTAGTAACAATAAAATAATATTAACGAAATATTTTATAGATTAATACAAACCAGATCTTATCATGGCATAAATTCTTTATATAGTATTTGAATTCAACACTAGTACAGATAATACATTATACATTTAAATCTTAATAAAGCTTCTTTTTTATTATGATAAAGTTATTGCAAGAAACATCTTGCTTACAGATAAAAAAAAATTATATGATTGATTAATGTAAAAATGCTTAAGTTTTCATAGAACAAGTGTTACAATAATGGCCATTTTCCCCACATAATCCACATTTGCGACCCATATCTGTTGCTATAGAACTTGTCACATGTTCATTTTGATCCTTATTTTTTGATTTGTTTCCAGATTGTTCATGAGAAGATTTTAATCGTTTTGATGGTGGTCTTCCTTTTGCTTGATGTTTTAATGGATCTAAAATTTGTCGCAAATTAATTAAATTACCATTTGTACCTGAAATAACTTGATTATCATTTTTCCATTTTGATAAAGCTGCTTGTTGTTGTTCTTGCATGTGTTGGTCTTCTTTTTTTATTAAATTACCTTATTAATTTAATTAATTCATCATCACCATCTTGAATTGCATATTGTATGGCTTTTTTTGCTTTCCCCATTAATGCACCATATTTGATACGATTTTGTAATATCCGTTTACTANTTTTTTATCCAACTGCTCGTCTATTCAATCTATTTATCTATTTATCCAATCATTTCCGTTCTCCTTTTTATCCAACTTCAATCCATTCATCCATCCATCTATTCATCCTTTTGTTGATTCACTTATCCTATTGTTCATTCATCCATTTGTTCGTTTATTATTTTTCTCCGATCCTTTGAAATTAGTAACAATAAAATAATATTAACGAAATATTTTATAGATTAATACAAACCAGATCTTATCATGGCATAAATTCTTTATATAGTATTTGAATTCAACACTAGTACAGATAATACATTATACATTTAAATCTTAATAAAGCTTCTTTTTTATTATGATAAAGTTATTGCAAGAAACATCTTGCTTACAGATAAAAAAAAATTATATGATTGATTAATGTAAAAATGCTTAAGTTTTCATAGAACAAGTGTTACAATAATGGCCATTTTCCCCACATAATCCACATTTGCGACCCATATCTGTTGCTATAGAACTTGTCACATGTTCATTTTGATCCTTATTTTTTGATTTGTTTCCAGATTGTTCATGAGAAGATTTTAATCGTTTTGATGGTGGTCTTCCTTTTGCTTGATGTTTTAATGGATCTAAAATTTGTCGCAAATTAATTAAATTACCATTTGTACCTGAAATAACTTGATTATCATTTTTCCATTTTGATAAAGCTGCTTGTTGTTGTTCTTGCATGTGTTGGTCTTCTTTTTTTATTAAATTACCTTATTAATTTAATTAATTCATCATCACCATCTTGAATTGCATATTGTATGGCTTTTTTTGCTTTCCCCATTAATGCACCATATTTGATACGATTTTGTAATATCCGTTTACTATGTTTCTCTGAAAGATTATTCAATATATATTTTCGATTAAATATTGAATTAGTTTGCATACCATCATCGTTATTGCTTATTACAGTTTCAGCAGAATATATTGTATCAGAATTAATATATTCATCTTTATACCAACGGTTAGGTATTAATGTTATATGAAATTTTGCCTTTGATGATTTCACAAAAATTTTAAAAAAATGTCGACATACTATACCATGTGTAATGAGCATATAACAAGTACAAAGAAGTTCTCTATTGTTGAGCAAAACTATATATTGGTAACACTTCAGATAGTTATATCGTACAACTTTCCAAATTTCTAAAATATCATCTGAATTAACCATTGCAATTAAAGATTGTAAATTAAATTCTCTATCTTCATCTGCTTCAATAAAAATTCCCTCAGAATTATTATTATTTTTTTTTCATAAAATGGTTCAAAAGAATCATCATCTGATGTTGAAATTTCTGTTAATAATATTTGAAAGGCACGATAGCATACAGATTGACACATTTTCTTATGGTGTACATCATAAAAGGTTAAGTAAGATATTTTTTTAAAAGTCTATTGATGTTATTAAAAAATGTTTGGATAACAAATGGCTGTGAGTATTGTAACGTTGATGTTTTCCAAATTGAGTAACAATTATTAATAGTTTCGAATTCAAGCCTTTCTTCAAGAACTTCTTGAACTTGTAAAAGTGAAAATGAAGATTGTACTGCTTTTTGTATTAATGCATTTTCTGATTCAGCACATTGTGTTGATTGTGTACCTGCAGTGAAATGCCGAGATGTAAAACACTTTATCCAAGTATGTTTTCTATCTAATAATGTACTTATATATTTTTTCCTGCTGCATATTTTTCTACAAAACCTTGTAATCTTTGTTCAAGAATACTTTTACAATGTGATTGTTGAATTTTTCTAAAGTCATTAAAAAATTCTTGATATAATAAACCCAAACTTGAGTGAAGTTTTTTTGGAAGATTAAGATAAAGGTGGAAGAGACATTGAATATGATATGTTTTTGGAAATATAATTGAAATAGCTGCAACCATTGCCAGATCAGCATCAGTAACAAATGTTATTGGTGGTATCTCACATGCTTCAAAATATACCTGCCGCCCAAATTCAAAATCCAAATGCCGAAATCCCAAATGCCGAAATCCCAAATCCCAAATTATGATTAGTATTTTTTGCCGAAATCCCAAATTCCAAATCTCAAATACTAGTAATTTGTGCATTTTGGCGTCCCAAATCCCAAATTATTTGGGATTTGGGCAACATGTATACTTCAAAACAACATTGTAATAACCACTCATATAATTCTTGCCTTTTGTCTTGTATAATTGCTTGTGCCGCTAATCTACTTCTATTATAATTATCAATTAAAATAAAAAGACTTAAAGGATAATTATATTTGTTAGTTCGTGCAGTATTATCATGAATAATAATATCATAAAATTGAATCTATCTTTGGTGTTGTTCTGGAGACATCCAAAAAATACCAATTAATCTATTACTAGTATCATTAATTAATGGTTTTATGAACCATTCTGGATTTTTTTTTTGATATTCAAGTAATTTTGTCAATAAAAATGCTGCGTCACCTATATTTAATCCTTTTTCTCGTTTTATTTTTTGAATAGCATTGCCAAGATCTCCAGGTAAAAACACTCTATCTGGATATTTGGATTTAAGAAGATTTCTTATCATTGTTATATCACAGTGACCATGCGTAACATAAAATTCAATTTGCTCCATTATTTCTTGAGAAAATCCTTTATAAGCTATAGCAAATACTATCATTTCATTAAAAAGTTCATGATTATGTTCATTAATAAATGATGTTATAGTTGAAATTGGTGAATTTTTTCCACGTGTTACATTTATCTGCCAAATGCATCCATTTTTTTTGGTTCCTTTATTTTTTTGTTTACCAAGTGTTGGCCTTGAAAGTTTCTCATTATATCTTCCTCCCATATCACATTTAAATACTCTTTTTCTACAAATACCATCTTGAAATGTTTCATTTTTATATTTGATAATGGAAAATTTTTTCTGACATGTATATTGTTCTATAAAATGAACTGCAATTGGCATAGAAATAAACTGTGTACCTTGTATAAGTTCCATAGGGGTATTAATTAAAGGTAAAACGCCTTTATAATTTTTAAATTCAAAACCTAATATATTTTCAAGCAACTCATTTTCTTCATTTTCTTTATTAGACATTGTCAAATAATAAAAAATAATAAATAAACACATTCACGGTATTTTTATTTATTTATAATCACATGTAAACTTCATGTGACATAATAGAATAAATCAGGGGGTGAGAAATTCACCCGGGTGAGAAATAACTTTTCTCTTATAAATAATAATTTATTAATTATAATAAATTATTGTATAAATAATAATATGTAGAAATAATAGAAATTATTATATCTAAACCATAAACTAAAGAACTCAGGTCAGAATTAAAAAGCTATAAGAAAATAAAATGAAATAAAATAAATAAATAAATGAAAATATATAAATTAAATGAATTAAATAAATAAAATGAATTAAATAAATAAATCAATGAAAATAAATTAAAAATTAAATAATGTTTAATTAAAAATTATAATAAAATAATAATAAAATCAAATACCTCTTGTAATAAATTAATGAATTACGAATAGTAAAAAGTTTATTACGAGTATTATGAATTAATTAATAACTTATTGAAGCACATATAGTATTATTGTATCGATATTTTAACTATGACTAAATAAACTGATAAATTTTAATTCAATCTAAAGTCAAAATATTTAATGAACTAGATTATTCATTCATTCATCATGATTCTAAATAAATAAATAAAAATAGAATATAAAATTTAAATCATTCATTATTATTATTATTAAAAAAAGAAAAGAGAAAGAAAAGAAAGTAAAAGAAATCTTGTTCATGATTAAATATTCCTGAAATGATGTATGCTGGCAATTTTTTTTGAATATCCGTAGTTATTTCATTATTATTATTACCTTATGTACTTACAATTTTCTTGTGAATACAATAAAATTCTTCGATTATACACAATAAACAATTATTTTATAATTGACTGCAGTGGTTAGGCAGAAAAATTATTCTATTTTGATTTTATAATGGAAATCCGGCTATAATTTCTAATTTACGTATGTAATAATTCAATTGAACAACCACAACCCATGGTATCAACACCTACGCAAGAATTTTCAGAATGAACAATGCCTATGCCTCATTTGAATGGTATATACAATGTTATAACGTTATATTGTGACGAAGTAAATTGGTAATCAGGTGAAATGTCACGGAGATGATATTTTGTGACACTAGATGAACTTTCAGGTGATTGTCATCCTTGTACGAGGATGAAGGATGAAGAATGTCGTGCGAAGATGAAGGATACTGTACAAGGATGAAGGATATCGTGCGAGGATGAAAGATGACGCACAAAGGATGAAGTAGGAAGTACAAAGATGAAGTGTAAACAAAAGAGAAAGTATAAATACGACTGTTGTCGGAAGTAAGTTTCAATAGTGAAAAACTCAGTTACTTAGATCACAGTTAGTTATTAATTAATTAATAATTAGAAATAGTTCAGAATAATTCAAAATACTTTAATAAATATTATATAGAAAAGTAAACTTCTTTCAGAAACAGGAAAGATACGTCACGCTGTAATATTTCTGTTGTTGAATGATACTTTACTTTTAAAACTTTATATTTTATATTTTAATAAACTTATACTTTGTGTCGTAATATTGCGAAATATTATTTTTTATTGTTTGATACTGCGTTACTACTTTTACTCCACCTTACTCACTGTGCCTTCATGATTAATTTGATTATTATTTGATTATTATTATTATTTATTATATATTTATTATCTGTTTCGAGATAGGCAAGTTTAGATCGATTGATTGCTTGACCTACTGGCAGATAGAGCGTATTATTATTTGTTTGTGTGATGCAAACTGAGAGACTGATTTGAGAAATTGTTCAAAATACTCTGCACTCCTGTGACAATATTATTTTATTATTTTATTATTAATATTTTATAAATNGAAGTAGGAAGTACAAAGATGAAGTGTAAACAAAAGAGAAAGTATAAATACGACTGTTGTCGGAAGTAAGTTTCAATAGTGAAAAACTCAGTTACTTAGATCACAGTTAGTTATTAATTAATTAATAATTAGAAATAGTTCAGAATAATTCAAAATACTTTAATAAATATTATATAGAAAAGTAAACTTCTTTCAGAAACAGGAAAGATACGTCACGCTGTAATATTTCTGTTGTTGAATGATACTTTACTTTTAAAACTTTATATTTTATATTTTAATAAACTTATACTTTGTGTCGTAATATTGCGAAATATTATTTTTTATTGTTTGATACTGCGTTACTACTTTTACTCCACCTTACTCACTGTGCCTTCATGATTAATTTGATTATTATTTGATTATTATTATTATTTATTATATATTTATTATCTGTTTCGAGATAGGCAAGTTTAGATCGATTGATTGCTTGACCTACTGGCAGATAGAGCGTATTATTATTTGTTTGTGTGATGCAAACTGAGAGACTGATTTGAGAAATTGTTCAAAATACTCTGCACTCCTGTGACAATATTATTTTATTATTTTATTATTAATATTTTATAAATTATAATTATTAATATGTCAGGTAAAAATTATTTATTACAATAATTATATAATTAGTTTCGAAAAATATTTTAATTATTTTTATTTATAAATATACAATATATTATGAAGTAAAAATAAAAAATAAAAAATTAAAATTTTTGTAAGAAATATGTACCTTTTGAATCAAAAATCCATCCAAAGTTAAAAATGCAAAAATAATTTTTATTTCGTTTGTTTTTTCAAAAATTCACGAAAATCATTTCCTTTTTCCAAAAAAGGAGCGATTTTCCTCAAAAAACTCCATTATTTATAAAATTTAAATTATACCAAAATAATGATACCAGTACATTTTCCAAAATTCATTCTATATTACTATCTGCATCCAGAAATTCTTTTTGAATGTATTCAGAGTTCCTTAACAACAGTATATCCGTGATAAATTTAAGCATAGATTCTATTCTAAATATAAAAATAAAGAAAAATAATTACAAAAGAGATAATTTAATCTATTTTTTTAAATCTAATAATGATTCTCTTTAATAATAATAATTTAAAGCAAAATAATAATTTGCTCGTTGTAATAATAATAATTCATTCTAATGATAAAAATTTTTTGCTTTTTAATTTTTCTTTGTAATATTTGTAATAACAATAAAGAGATATACTTATCAATAAGCTTTATCAAATTTTTGGTAGGAAGAAGTAATGTTATATTGAAATAATAAATCATTTTTTTAAGAAATCATTTTTTGATAAAAATATTAATTGTTTTTCGATAAAAACATATTGTTTTTGTTGACACAGAAAAATTTAGTGCAAAAAAAAAATTTAATGGGAAAAATTTTCGTGGAAAAAATTAAACTCATATATATATGGAATAATGGATACATAATCTATAGTTTAAACAAGCCTTTGAAAGATCTTAATCATGAAAATAAGAAAGACAACGATACGATATTGCACAAATTAATTGCGAATTTACTTATTTCAATTCAATAAAAGAATCTTTTGTTTGGAAAAATTGTCATTTACATATTTAATACAAAATATTGCTATTAAAAAAATTTCTATCAAGAAAAATCAATTTATTATTATTATTTTTTTTTATTTATTTATCGATATTAAGAAATATTAGATCGACATATCAACTTGATAAGAATACATACATAAAACTTTAATTAAAAAAAGTTTATTTGTAATTTTAATGCTAATGATAGATGATATGATTTTTATGATAAATAATGAAATAATTAATAAATATTTTTTTGAAAACTTTATTATGAATGCATTATAATACATTATGTACAGATTCTTAAATCATTTGTTTTTTAAAAAAATATGAATTTGAAAAATGCTTTGGTAATAAAAATAACTATAATTAATGGATTAATTGAATCAATCACATTGCCCTTCCTTAAAATTTATTTTGATTAAATTAAAAAATTAAAAAAAATAAAATAAATACAAAAAGAAAATTTAAAAGATATTTATATAAAAGCAAAAAAGAAATTTTTTTAAAAAATATATATGTACAAAAAAGAAAATTTAAAAAATATTTATATGAAAGTAAAAAAGAAAATTTTAAAAATATAAAATATATACAAGGAAGAAATTTTAAAAAAGATATTTACATGAAAGTAAATATATACAAAAATTAAATTTTAAAAAATAAAATATGTACAAAAAGAAAATTTAAAAAGATATTTACATGAAACAAGAAGTAGCAGAATACTTACACAAGCTATGCTGAAAACGAAAAAAAGCAACAAGCAGTTGGTAGCTTGTTTACACAAAAGGAATATCTGAGCAAGCTTCACTGACAATCTAAACAAATAAATAATTGCAAATAAACATCACTCAAAGAAAAAGCAGTTAGTAGTTCGCTTATGCAAAAAATCAAGTGTGCAAGCTTTGCAGACAAAAAAAATAAAAGAAACAATAGTATACTTATGTAATAAAATACCTGCATAAGTTTCGTTGACACACTAAACAAACAATCTTGCAAAATAAAATACCCGCCAAAATAAGGCTCAAGCAGTAGGCAAAGCAATAAATAAGGAAGCATATCTTAAAACCAGATATACTTACAAAAAAATACTTACATTCGAAATATTTGCAAAAAGATAAGTTGTTAAAGTCAGCAACAGCAACATAATTCAGTTTATCAAAAAAAAAAAAGTTTTTGAAAAAGAAAAAATAAGGAGAGGGTTGAAAAAAAGGATAAAGCTTTATTTATAACTGATGATGTTGTACCAAAAAAAATTTTTTTTAAGGAATAACCAAGACAATTACTATTGATTACTTCAGATGAACACAAAATTTTTCGCAGATAAACTATTATATATATATATATCATGTTTTTTTTCGTGTTGGAAACCTTTTTATGAAAATTGTTCTGCATTTGACAATAAAATTTCTGAACTTACAGTAAATGTCGAGTATTAAATTTATTTAAAAATTTATTTGATTTAGTCTAAACAAAAATTTTTAATTAGTCATTTAAACAATAAATAATATTAGAACTTTCATTTCGAAGCAAAAATAAAAATTATTTGGTAAAAGATCACAGAAAATATTTTCCTAAAATAATTAACCAATTTCTTTTTTATTAATTGATTTAATATTTTTTCTAACTAGAATTTCATTTAAGCATTTTTTGTTTATTTATTAATTTAAAGAATAAAGACAATACATTATTAAACAAATAGGTTCTAGAAATAAGTCCATATCCTAAGTGTCATGTAATATCTCTTTTTTTCGTTATCTACTTTAGACAATAATGTAAAAAAATAAAATTAATAATATCATTGTCTTCATATGATTCATAGAGCATAATCTAATTTATTTATATTAAATCCATGGTATAAAATAATTTTAAATTTGTTACTTGTCATGATGTTTGATTTTGATTGATAATCATCGATATCATCAAGTGGTGTGTGGAATTTTTATGGAGTATTAAATAATCATACCTATATTTCTTTAATGAATAGTTTCTGCTATGAGCTTATATTAATGAATTTTTCGGTGTAATTTTAATTTTGCATATTATCGGTTGTAATAAATTTTATAATATTTCTTGTTTTTCGATCATTATTTATTTATTATTTGCTTTTTTTTTTATTTGTTTTCATTGTCCAAAATATGAAATGCTAAATGAAAATTAGAATGGCTTTTAATTCTGCTGTTTGGTTACAAAATCAATTCAAAGATAATGACATTTGCTACAAAAAAGGAGTATTATATATTGCAATTCTTGAGAAATATTTATTGAAAAAAAATTATAATTATATAACAAAACAATCTATTTGCTATTTAGGGTGCATACTCAAAGTTCATTAACCAAAAAAATATTCACAGTAAATTTAATTCTACAGTATAATGGATTTTTATTTTGTCAATTTCTATTTTTTATAAAAAATGACTTAAATCTCGACAAATCTTTTTTATTTTATTTTGAGATTTCCTTCTTTTTAGATTTGTTATTATTATTTTGATTAACAATTCTTTGGAATCGTGTTTTACTAAAAAAATATTTAAAAACACTGTTGTTCAAGAATTTCCACAACCAATTCCTTTTATAATGGCTTCATAAACTATACGAATCAGAATCTATTGATCAATATTATTACCCGTATCATAGTTTCTATTTCATTCCAACCACAAGCAAAACATTCACAAAACTCACCATTCTTTTAATGTGTCATGAATTTTGCCGAATTCATTTTTCCTTCCAGTTATTCCGACCCCATATAAATGATTTATTATAATTATTGTCATCTTCGCAAAGCACCAATGTATTATTCCATCCACAAGATGTTTTCAAAACATTTTCAGGAAGATTGACACTTTTCCAGAATCTCGTAATTCTGAATTTTCAAGAGTGATGCGTATCCAATTGCTGAATCCAAAAGTGTATAAATCTCCTACTTGAGTTAAAACCCTAGAATGATTTTGACCACATACAATTTTCTATGATCTTCTACTCGTTAAACTGTTTTCTATTTGTGTGGATATAAAATAACAAGAATTGTCATTCTGCTTTTTCTTTTTTTTAATTGACAATCTGTCATCATTACCTTCTTACTGACATTCTTTATCCATTACTTCCCCAACTGTAATAAATTCTTTCTTTAGTTAATTCTATACAATTACATAACCTGTAAACCACTATTTGGAAGTTCGTTATTTCTGAGATCTTAAAAATTTGATCGTTTGTTGCTTTAAGGTTTTTTCACATCCCAACTCTCCAAAATTTCCTTTACCGAATAAATTGTGAATATCTGTCCACAAGTTACGTGATGCTGATTTATCTTTGACGATTATGATAATTCTTCAGGTATAATTTCTCTATGATATGATAAATATGTGAAGAATCTGATTTTTCTTCAGTATTAATAGAAATATTATTATTATCAGAAGATATAAGTGGACTAAATTGAATTATTACGGAATGAACTGTGGATCTTTTATAGAGATTGGATGAGGAGATTAATGGATGTGAATTTATTATGTAAAGACTGTGGGTTTGTGTTTGGAGTGAAAGAAGGAAAGTAGAAGGATGATATTATTGGGAATTTAGAAATACTATAAAAAAAATTATTTACAAGAATTAATCAAAAACAGCAATAGAACAATAATGATAGCCTGTTATATTTTTACCCACCCCTTACCCTTAAAACCAAAGAAAAGAAAAGAAAAGTAAATAGAAAGGAAAAAGAAATTTTTTTTTTATTTTTATATTTTATATTTTTTTTATATTTTTTTTTTTATATTTTTTTTTTTATTTTTAATTTTTAATGAGAAATAAAAAGAAGAAAAAAGAAAAAAAAGAAAAAGAAAAGAAAACAAAAAGAAAAAAGAAATAAGAAAAAGAATAGAAAATTATAAAATGATAACATAAACAATAAAGATTATAATAAGAAAGATAAAAATAATTAAAGATAAAATAACAAAAAATCTTTGCATACTAGAAATTGGAGTTTCATTTTCGGAATTAACGATGTTGTTATTGCCATCATCATTATTGTTTCTATTGCTGTAATTGTTGTCATTTAATCCATTTTGTGATTCAGGAGTAGTAAGGGCAAGTTTCTGAGAGAGACCCAGATAACTAGAAAAGGGAACTTGTTTTGCTGATTTTTTAGAAGCAGCAGAAATGGAAGTGATGTTTTTTTGAGTGAGACCCAAATAACACGAAAAGGGGACTTCTTTTGCTAACTTTTGAGAAGCAGCCATAGTTGTCTTAGTCTTCTGAGAAAGACCTAAATAGCTTGCGAAAGGAATTTCTTCTAAAGGAGATTCATTAAGTTCGAAAGACATTTTAAATGAATAATAGAGTATGTTAGGTGAAAGTAAAAGTTGAATTTTTTTTTTTTTTTTTTTGAGAAGAATCTGAAAAAGAGGAAGGGTTTATATATATTATTTGTAGCACTAACCAAAAACAGTACACACATAAATTTATATATTAATAAAAGTATTAAAATCAATACAAAAAATGATAAAGACAATATCAAAATGGATGATCATTGTATGAAAAATTTGATTGGATAATTAGATCAGAGTTATTTTTTTTTTTCACAGGAGAAATGATTAAAATTATATAATAATAATCATGGGATTTTTTTAATAATAACAAAAAGTATTAGTTATTACATCATTATTACATTATTTCATTGGGCTTTTGTTTTTATTCTTATAATAACATGACAACAATCATAATGTCATTATTGTCATCATTTTCATTTTGCACTCTCAAATGACTTGAGAGGGACAGCGGAAATAGATTCCCACCATTATCATTATTAACATTATTGATTTATTGTTGTCTTTGTTACTGTTTCCGTTGATTATTATTATTAGGAGGTTGTTCTAGGCTCTCAATTTATTAAATAAAAAATAAAATTTTTTGAAAAAAAATTATTTTAAAAATAATAATTTGATAAAGTGAATATTTGATGTATATCAATTTTTTTTTAATTTATTTGAATTACATTGCTTTCGTGTAGATAAAAACTATTTTTTTTTCTTGAAAAAGAACCAAGATAATTAGTTTTCATTTTTGATCATAAAATAATAACATAAATGTGATAATCAATGTGATTAATGAAAAAATTTAAATAATGGGCAGATAGGAGATGCATATTTTATATTATAATTATATATTTTCTTGTTGTTATTAAATATTCTCGTGATGTTTTTAGTGAACTACACGGATGACTATCTATCAACGATAATCATTTCATCTGTGACATAAATATGCTATAAAATTTGTATTGATAATGTGATTAAATTATATAATATTAATGATGCATCACTTATTTTTATTGGCTAATTTTTTCAAATATTTTCTAAAAATAGATTTGAAGCATTTCAAATATATTTTTTTCTGTATGACACCAGATCAGATTCATATGGTTATTGTAATTATATACCACAATGCTATATTATACTTGGTCATAAATGTTTAGTACGAAATTCATAATTATGAATATTTACTATATTATTTCTTTAGGAACTTTTTTTTGACAATATGAATATTGTTAATACTAATAAGAAAAAAACTATTTCATCAGATTATTTGAGATAAGGGAATGGGTTCCTTAGAAAAGGGAAATAATTTTCACATGAATAGTTTTTTTTCTTAGAAAAAATTGTTTCACATGTTTACTCTTAAGATCACATAAATCTGAAAGTTACTATTATTACTTATTTTTTATCACCTTCGACTTCCATCTTAATTTTCTCAAAACAAAGCAAAAAATTCGTATTACAACATGGAATCCGTTTGCCATCTTTCTACATGCAAACTTGAAAAGCGAATTCTAGAGCAGTATGCAGCATTATACACGAAAGAAGCTCAAAAACAAAATTTTCTCAATGTATCTTATGAAAATTTAAAAAGATTATTGAAAATATTAAAAATATCTAGTCACAAACTCAAAGGAGCTTTTAATAAAGTATTCAGCAATGATTATGATTATGAGCATAGATTATATTTTGGCTCCAAAACGAGACATATATTGGGAATGTTGCTGCTATATGGGAAGGTGAATATGAAGCGGTGGAGAAGGAAGTGGAGGAGGAAGTTGTAATGGGAGAGGATGAAGCAGTTACTGAAGAAGAAGAAGAAGTGAAGATTCTAACAATATGGAGATTGATGATGATGATGATGATGGTGAAGATGGTGAGGATGACAAATATGATGATGAAGAGGAGAAGAAATCAGAAGTTAGAGTCAAAAAGTTTTATTGGATCGGTGATGGGTGGAGTGAAACCGATCCTGATGATGGTAATATTGGTAATGAATTAAGTGAAACTGATCTTTCCTCATCAAAGAAATTCTAAAAAAGCAGGATCTTGATCCTGACTTTCTAGAACTAAATAATTATTATATGAAACTATATGAAGAAATATTCTCAATAAGAATAAATTGAATAGTGGTCTTTTTTCTTTTGAAAATTAATAAGCTTAAAGAATTTTTTTAGGTCAGATTAAATTTTTTATAATTATTTTCATTTTTTTTTAAATAAAATTATTATAATTTGTATATGATAAATTGTGTCAAGTCGCTCATCAACCTAAAGTTATAAGATGCACTCTGTAATATATCAATTTGTTTCTTTGATGATCACTATTTTTGATGATTTTGTTTATCATATAATTTCACTGAATGTGATAATTTCACGTATGTATTTGTCATTAGGCCCATACCATAGTGCCAAGTCGCTGCATTGAACCTAAAGTTATCAATTTGTTTCTTTGACGATCACAATTCGTTTTTTGTAAAGTCTTTTAGAATTGTTAGCCAATGCGACAAAAAATAATAATAATAAAAATAAGTTTTATTTAATAAAAATAATCCAATAAAAAAAGATCAAATATTTTGCTAATAATTTTTCTATACCAGACCATCATTTTGGCAACACAAAATGATTAATTGTGCGAAGGTATTGAAAATCCTTTTTCTGAGATAGAAAGTAGACAATCAAGTATTTTATAACTATTGTATTGCAATATGCTATAAAAATGTTTATTATTATATAATTAATATGAATACGTATATGTTTAATATTTAACTCGATTTCAACTCATATTTGTGCTACTCATTTGACTTGGCCACTTGACCAAATATGTATTATGAATTATTCATACGTTTCACACGTCGTAAACCAGTATTTACGATCGCACAAGAAGCACCTTGTAAGTTTAACAAAATAAAAGGGGTATGATGCGTACATGCTTTTCTAATTATTCACTTTCGCCGCTCCGACAATATTTTTTTAATTTTTTGATTTTAAAAAAAAATTCCAAATATTATTTAAATTTCGTTTGAATAAATTGATACTAAACTAAACAATCGATAATACTTTACTATAAAAATTTTTAAACACTCGCTACTATATTACTACTTAAAACATTCACTTGACTTACACTTATTCTAAAATAATTTTATTTTCAAATTTAAAATTGAATTATGGAGCAAAGTACTACTACAAATAATTTAAATAAAATTTCAATTTCTGATAAACCGGTTACCGAAAAAATTCATAAAGTTGATTATGGAAAATATGGAATGTGTAAAGAATGTGGAAATAAAAATACATACTATAATTGGTGCTCACAATGTATTTCTCAACGTCTTCAACTAAATTTTGGAAATTGAACAAGTGGAAACAAAGTTGTTAATGCAATCATTCAAGAGTCCCAATCAAATTGTACAACTTGTTACTTCATTGAATGGATTCCATATTCCAAATTTAAAGACATAAAATATATTGCTAAAGGAGGCTTTGGAAAAATATATTCAGCTTTTTGGAAGGAAGGATATATTGAAAAGTGGAATATTCAGCAAAAGCAATGGGAAAGAAGAGGTGATCGGAAAGTTGCATTAAAATCTTTAAACAATTCACAAAATATAACAGCTGAATTTCTAAGCGAGGTAATTTGTGCTTATTTTATATTAATATAATCTTCTTTTATAAACTTAAGTTACAATAATTTTTATATTTATTTAGCTCAAAAATCTTTTAAAATGTAATGAAACAATGATAGTGCAGTGTTATGGTATTACATTAGATCCCGAGACAAAGAATTATAAGTTTGTGATGTGGTTCATGGAGGGTGGAAATCTTAGAAATTATTTAAAATCAAATTTTTCTGAATTATCATGGTTAAATAAATTAATTAATTTAGTTTGGATTTCAAGTGGATTATATCATATGCATTATGAGACTAATTTAATTCACCAAGATTTTCATATTGGAAATATTCTCTCGAATAATCATGGAAAATGCATGATTACTGATTTAGGTTTATCTAAACCAGCCGATGAAACCGGAATTTCTAAAGATGGTAAACAAAAGGTTTTTGGAGCAATTCCATATATAGCTCCTGAAGTATTATCGGGTGATGATAATTACTCCAAGGCAGCAGACATATACGGTTTTGCAATGATCATGTTCGAAATATTAACAGGAATCCCTCCTTTCCACAATATTCCCCATGATAAAGACCTTGCATTAAAGATTTGTAATGGATACAGACCAAAAATTCCGTCTAATATTGCTATACCTCAATTACTGGTAGACATAATGAAAAGATGTTGGGATGCANTTGTGATGTGGTTCATGGAGGGTGGAAATCTTAGAAATTATTTAAAATCAAATTTTTCTGAATTATCATGGTTAAATAAATTAATTAATTTAGTTTGGATTTCAAGTGGATTATATCATATGCATTATGAGACTAATTTAATTCACCAAGATTTTCATATTGGAAATATTCTCTCGAATAATCATGGAAAATGCATGATTACTGATTTAGGTTTATCTAAACCAGCCGATGAAACCGGAATTTCTAAAGATGGTAAACAAAAGGTTTTTGGAGCAATTCCATATATAGCTCCTGAAGTATTATCGGGTGATGATAATTACTCCAAGGCAGCAGACATATACGGTTTTGCAATGATCATGTTCGAAATATTAACAGGAATCCCTCCTTTCCACAATATTCCCCATGATAAAGACCTTGCATTAAAGATTTGTAATGGATACAGACCAAAAATTCCGTCTAATATTGCTATACCTCAATTACTGGTAGACATAATGAAAAGATGTTGGGATGCAAAATCTGAATAAAGACCAACTTCCCTAGAATTGCGGAATGATTTTGAGAGTTATGCGAAAAGTGTAAGACGCGAGGTTAAAGAATCAGAAATATATAAACAAATTGAAGAATGTGACGGATTAAACTTAACAAATCCAAATCCAGTGGATAACAATAATACAAATAGTTCAACTTCATACGAAATCCATCCATCAGCAATTTACACCAGTAGAGGTTTTAATTTCAAAAATCTTCCAAAGCCTAAGAATCTTAATGAAAATGATGACAAAAATACAAACGAATTAATTACTAATGATTGTCTAAGTAAGCTTTTTTATGATATATTTAATTTCAAATATCAATTCTGCTTTTATTTTAATATTAATAAATTTAATTAATTGTTTTTTAATTGTATTTTATTTTATAAGTTACCGAAGATTGTAGTATGGAAATCCCATAAAGGAAAAAGTTGTCGGAAGTGATTATTAAATATAATTTTATTATAATGCTAACTCTTTAATTGATTTTTTTTATGTTTACTGTATTTACTTCATAAATAAAAATAAAGAATTAAGAATTAATGTCAATTAATTAATACATATTAAATTTATTAAATAATAAAATCTTATATCTTAACCCTTAAATCTATATGCAAATTTAAAAAAAGAACTTCTTTTTTCATATGAAATTTAGTGCATTGATTATTTTATAATCACTTGATGTTTGAAAAAAAAAATCAAATAGATGAATTATTCCATGATGTGAACCAATCTAATTTCATTTTCGTTTAAAAAATCAAGAAATAATTAGAATATTGAATGATATAATTTATATTTACACCGGGTGAAATTTTTTACTTGAAAAAACCCGGAATTTGCATGTTGGATTGGGTATATGAAATAGTATACCAACAAATCTAAATTTACATATTGCATTCGATAAAGTTCGATAATAAATTAACAAATATTTATCTCCGATTCTTCTCGTGATCACGCATATTCTGCTATTCTGCTATTCTGCTATTCTGCACGAAGAAATGAGCACCATGCATAATTTTCTTCTTGTAACCATGTTACAAAAAAAATTATATTAACCAATAGTTATCCGTTTGAAATGATAAAATTTCTTATTCTTCGATAATTTTCAGGTAAACAAGTAGGAGCAAAATACTTATAAAGAATCTGTTGAATTATTTTGATTGTCAAGTCCAAAAATTGATGTCCCTAATATCTCTTTCTCAATTAATATCATAAAAAGCAATGATTCTGATTTAAATATATTTTTAGTTTCAAATGACAACATCAATAATATTTAACTCGATTTTTAACTCAACGAATTTTATTTATTTGACTTGTTCTTGATTTTTATATTCAAATAAAAAATGTATTATTTATATTCTATTTCAAATGTATTTATTTTTAACCAGTATACACGTGCGAAAATTTTCGATTTATTCGGTTTTTTTGGCTCCGACGTTATTTTTTATTTTTAATTAAAATTCTAAATATTGTTTAAGAATTTATAAACTCGACACTACGTTACTACATAATTTTTAAATAGAAAAATTAGAAAATCAAAATCCCATTTATATCTTATTAGAATAAATCAACACCCAATAAACAATCTATAGTGTTACTATAAAATTTTTAGTATTATTTCCTTTTCTCTTTTCCATGAGGGTGTTATGATATTTTTTTATTAAAAAAAATTTTTAAAAAAAACAAATTTCAATTTTATGTTTACATGACGCGTCCAAGTTTAAGCATGTAAACAATTTCTTATTTTTTTGATCGGCAACTTATCATTATTTTTTGATTAGGTGTTACGTGAAATTTTTATTGATTATTATAGAACATTTTCTCATATCCAAAACAATTAAATTTAAATTTAAACTCAGACATTCTTTTTTTTATCAGATTCACATCCACAATACAAATCAAATAATTGATTTTTTTTTACAATGTTGATCTCACAATACTTCCTACATATGAAAAATAAAGTACGAAATACCATAATTTTATTTTTTCAATATTTTCAAATTTTAAAATTTTACTTAGGTTAATCGTTAAATATTTTTAATAAACTTTTATTTTCTTTTACGATTATTAGACATGAATCCGCCAAGCAACTCGAAAAAAAATCCTTTTTGCGACTTTTATCTAAAGAAAGAGGAAATTTAAAATCTAAGAACTTGGCATTAGTAACCCAAATGAAGGTGTTGGAGGATGCAAGAAAGAAAGAATTGAAAACCACCAACGCTGAGTCAGTCTCAAAGGGTAATGAAATAGACGTCATCATTGATAAATTAGACACACAAAAAATTAGAGGCTAAAAATGCTGAACTGTACATGCGTAACCAAGAATTGGTGACTACAAATGCTAAGCTAGTTGCCCGAATTAAAGAATTAGAGGCTTAAGAAAGAAATTGAACCTTCACATGCCAACTTGAACATAAATTTTATTTAAACCCCTAATTTTGGTTGTTTAACTGCATGAACTAAAGATCTAGAATCTTCAAATACTGGATTAACCGCTCGAACCAAAGAATTAAAGGCTTCTAGCACCGAATTAGATAATCAGCCGAAAGATTGGAGACTTCAAATTACAAGTTAGCTGAATAAACTTAAGAATTAGAAGCTTCTAACATCGCAAAAGAAGGAATCCAAGGCTGTCAATACACATTTTGCTGCACAAAAGAAGGTGTAGGCAGATTTAACTGTTGAATTAGATGCGAAATTGAAGAAGTTAAAGGGTTCCAATGCTGAGTTAGCCATTCAGATGGAGAAAATAAAACCCTCTGCCTCTAATTCTAAGTTAGCATTCTACAAGAAGGATTTGAAGGTTTCCGATGCAGAGCTGGACTCTAAAATTAAAAAAGTTGAATATTTGAATACTGAGTTAATGGCTGACAAGTAAAAATCGGAGGCGAAAAGTATCAGATAACAATGTAAAAGGATGAATTAGAAACTCAAGTGTATTAATTTATGATACATGTAATTTTTTCTCTTTTTTCTTGTTCAAGATATTCAGTCTATAATACATTTTTAATATATGTATCTTTTTTAGTTGACGCGGGAAATTTAAGGATGGAAGAATAAATTTAGGAGAATTCTCACCGCGCGTCATAACGGGATATTCTCAATTGGTAGTTTTAATTACGTGAAAAATCAAAAATTAGAGCATGAATGAAACAAATTCACTCCTTTTTCCATAATACCAGAACTCTAATGGGGAATCTAGAATTACTGATTCCTGTTACAAAATATGCAAAATATGGCACCAGAATACGATGACTAAACTAAAACAATGGAATCATATTTATCGATGTATAATATGTCTTCATGAAAGATTACAATATTGTCATGCTTAGTATCTGTCATGAGAATGTCAGAAAATGATTTTTTTATATAAAGACATGGATCAAGTTATTAAAATTCTAAAATCCAGTTACATTAATCAACTTCATAAGAATATGAAATTTTCACACTCAAGTGTAAAGTATCTTTTTTTACCAATTAATACTGTATCAATCATTCAAACAGCAAACGAAAAAGAAAAAAAAAATCAAGTTTATGGAGCAAAATGTTTTTGGAACTTAGAAATGATTCCTTTCTCATTAAATAAATTTTTGAATAATAAAAAAAAATAACATTGTATATTCAATAAGAGTGTTAATGAAAAATATAAAATTTCTGCCAGTTCACTTATTTGAACCCTTACTTGAATTCTTACTTCAAAGCAAGAGATCTTAAATCATGAAAAATTAATATTATTGTGGAAAACAATAATCAAACAATAACATTAGGCTTAAAGGGGTTGAAATATTAACACTTTCCCTATTGTTTTCAGTTGAAGGTTATCCAACAGAAAACATTATTGTTCAGTCTTCTCTTGAATAAAAACTTTAAATATCAATTCATAGTCTTTTTCCCTTGAATTTCATATGTTTCTTTTTAAATATTTTATTATTCATTATTTTGTAAAATACAAGAAACCAAAAAATTTAGTAACAAGTTCACTACTACCTGGAGACTAAATTTTTCATATGAAATGATTTGAATAGTGTCTACATTGAGAGTAGGATGATTGTCTCTATCTATTCCCTTAAATTTTTTTATAGGAAAGAATGAACATAATGATGAGGAAACAAAATTCCACTGTTTCTCCCTATATTTGATATCCAGTTTCAATTTCGTTATAAATCTTGGTGTTATAATAATTACAAGATCAATATGTAGATATTTATGCAGTTAGATGTATTTAAACTCATTTATAAATTCTGTAAAAAATTCTATAATTCATTAATACATCTATAATACTTATTGTAAAGATTTTTGATATTTGCATTTAGTTTAATTGGACCAACAAAGAGCAAGAAGCAATAATAAAATAAATACATTGCTCGTACAGTTGTGTTGGAAAGTGAGGCCCAATTTTGAATAGTATAACAATACCCACCTTTTTTTTTATCTTAAATGTTTTTATCATATTATGACTTGATTAATGAGTTTTATGGTTAAAAAAATGGTATCNCTCTTGAATAAAAACTTTAAATATCAATTCATAGTCTTTTTCCCTTGAATTTCATATGTTTCTTTTTAAATATTTTATTATTCATTATTTTGTAAAATACAAGAAACCAAAAAATTTAGTAACAAGTTCACTACTACCTGGAGACTAAATTTTTCATATGAAATGATTTGAATAGTGTCTACATTGAGAGTAGGATGATTGTCTCTATCTATTCCCTTAAATTTTTTTATAGGAAAGAATGAACATAATGATGAGGAAACAAAATTCCACTGTTTCTCCCTATATTTGATATCCAGTTTCAATTTCGTTATAAATCTTGGTGTTATAATAATTACAAGATCAATATGTAGATATTTATGCAGTTAGATGTATTTAAACTCATTTATAAATTCTGTAAAAAATTCTATAATTCATTAATACATCTATAATACTTATTGTAAAGATTTTTGATATTTGCATTTAGTTTAATTGGACCAACAAAGAGCAAGAAGCAATAATAAAATAAATACATTGCTCGTACAGTTGTGTTGGAAAGTGAGGCCCAATTTTGAATAGTATAACAATACCCACCTTTTTTTTTATCTTAAATGTTTTTATCATATTATGACTTGATTAATGAGTTTTATGGTTAAAAAAATGGTATCAAGTTGTTTCCACTAGATAAGGGAAAAATACTGGTGTACATGAAAATTTCAATACTACACAAATAGCAACCATGCTATGGAGATTTATTAACAAGACACAAGAAAATAAAAAATATTGAAAATTTACCACGATCAGGATGGCCACCTGCTCTCAATAATGATGAAAAAAATAAACTCATAAATGAAGTTACGAAGAACCGAAGTGCACCTTTACACCTTTACACCTTTGCATGAAATTATTAATACACCAAGTTTAAACTGTAGTTTAGCAACTGCTAAACAGACACCATATGATGCTGAAATTCACTCCCGCGTTGCTGAAAAAGCCTTTTATGTCAGAAAGGCATGCTTTTGCTTGTATTAGTTGGTACGAAAAATATAAAGATAAAACTTATGAATGGGTACAAGTTATTTTCTCAGATATATAAAATAATTGCTTCCACAACATCCTTTTTTTATTTTAATCATTTTACTACTTTCTTGTATCTTCATTAATATGATATTAAATTTTTTTGAAAATTTATCGAATAATCTTGTTAGAAAATTGAGATGAAAATTGTGTCATTATGGAAAACATCGTTAAACAATTATAATATTGGAATCATTTAAAAAAAGCACCAAGATCTGTTAATGTTTTTAATAATATAATAACATAAACTATAAAAGTAATATTTTTATGGAGGTATTTCAATTACAAATTATACCGACGGCATTATTTGATAGATCAAGAACAAGATCAGATATAGAAAATCCTTTTATTACATTTCGTACACAATCAAAGGAATAATCGAAAACGTTGATTACAATAAGATAATTTATAATTAATATTATAAAAAGCATAATTATTATAATAACTTTTCATCATATTACAAAATCGATTGCATTTTCTTCTTGAGGTAGAGAGTTTCTGCATTTTTTGTTTTTCAATTTCAATTGCTATAACAAGACTGGAATTTTACATGTGCATCGTGGAGTTTTTCATAAAATTTTTTTCATATTAGTCTAATAATAATAAAATAAATTATAATAAAAGAAGAAGAATAATAAAAGAATAATAAAATGCGAAGACACGTGGTAATTCTTAGAATTCGTTAAACAGTTTTTTTACATCAATAATATTGTGGTGGTAAACACGGATCATTAATAGAGAATATGGAAGATATAAATGAGTGCTCATGTTTATATTTTATTAATTTATTCTTGTGAATCAAAAATTAAATTACGAGAGCAACGAAGCACTTTAGCCACAAGAGTTAATATCACAAGTCCACAATTCATCAATTATTCCGTGCTTCATATCAAGAAATATAATTCTTGTTCTTTTTTTTAAATAAGTTGTATATTTATCAGCTGATACTGCTATTCCATTACATGATCCCTTATAAACAAAAAAAAATAATGCAAAAAGGACGAGAAAAATCTTTCGTCAAAAACATATGATTCAGTGTGAAATTCCTCTAATGTAATGGTATAACAGAGGTAAATATTTATTAATTGAAACAACAATAACAGAAATATTATTTGAAATTTATTTGGAATATCTTCTATATCAAATTGAATTAAATGGCTCTAAATTTGTATTGGTTGTTTCGAAAATTTTTTAATAAATTCTTGAGGATACGTAGAATAAGGATAATGAATACCACCTAATTAAGTAACTAATGAAGCCAAAAATAAACAATCTGAATTAACTAATCTAAAACAGTTTTCAATATAAAGTTCTTGAAGTGAAGTAAATTGTCAAATTGTTGTTGTAATACGATTATAATTATCTAAATTTTTTATATGAAGACTCTTCAGTGTTTCTTTCTTACTGATGGAAACAAAATAATGAATTACCGTTATCATTAACTGATAGATTTTCCAAACAGTTTTAAACCTGAAATCGAAATGTTTGCTAGAAATTCCATTTGAGGAACTCATAAATATAACAAATTAATGCTAGTGATTCACATAAAGTTCACTATATTATCTATGATAACAATAATAATAAATCAAGAGCATTGTTTCGTGAAATACGTTAATTAACAATAGATCGTTGTTCATTTCTGAATTATTTTAAATTGGTGAAAATTTTCTTAGATTTTTTCGTGATTTAATTGGTTCAATTCTTAAGTTACTCGGGATTTAAGAAATTGGACACGTTTGTTTCAGATCTTGATATGGACCAACAATTTGTTGAGGATTAATTCGTGAATATTTAGAAACAAATTAAATTATTAATTATGAAAATAATAATGATAAAATAAAATTAAATGATTACCATTTGATGTTTTTTATGGCTATGGCTAGGTATGTTTTTGATGTATTATATTATCAATCATCATAACAAACATCGCGTGACATTATTTACTTTTTGCTCCGGACTTACAACTCCTAGTGGTAACACAATCAACTCAATATTTATATTCAACATTATTAGTGATGCAAAGTTACTTTACCCTTACTTTGGCAATTACCTTTTGGTCAAGAATGTTGTACAGATAATAAGACGAAGTTGAAAAAAGAAAGCATTATGTATTCGAACTTAAATATCGTGTATGGATATTAAAGTTAGAACTTTACTTATTCAAAATGAATTTGATTTATCATCGTCTCCACTTCAAGAACTTTTGATTATCCATGATTCACTTATAGATTTATAATTAATAATTTAGTTTATTTTATTTCCATATATTCACAGCAAATTATTGTCAAAATCAAAATGATGATGATTATAATGATGATGTGGTGTTTATGAAGATGAAGATGATAATAGTTATGAAGGTGATGATGATGATGCTGATAGTTATGAAGATGATGATGATGATGATGCTGATGAGGATGATGGTGATGATTATGAGGATGATGATTATGAGGATGATGATAATTAAGTCGAAGTCGGCATCGCCAAATCGAGAATATTATTTGTTGAGATATGCAAATCAATAATAAAACGGTATAAATTTGTGGATTCTTTTAAGATAACGGAAGTTCCCAAATTTTTGTGATGCTTTTCGTAATTATGGTGATTTAATTGGTTCAATTTTCACGTTACCTGGTGCCCCGAAGTATTTAAGAAATTAGAAAGTTTTACTTAGATGATAAGAAAAAAGGAACAGATTCTTCTATTATATAGATTATTAAAAAAATTTTGATAATATTTTAAATATGGAATTAAAATTGAACAGGCACATTCAATTGCAATTATCATTAGAACTTGTTAATTCTCAAAAACTTTTGGAAAATCTATTAATTGTTCATAATAATTGTAAAATCTCTGATTCAATGTTTTGGGCTACTAATAGTCGAAAAGAAACATTGACAAGTCTTCGTTTAAAACTAGTTGATTTTAAGAGAAAATCATCACCAATGAGACAATTTATTTCACTTTAAGAACTTTATACTGAAGATTGCTATGGATTGCATAATTCGATTGTTTATTCTTGGCTTCATCATTTACACAATTAAGTAGTATTCATTGTTTTCATCGTTATCCTTGTTATTAGTATTCTCAAAACGGCCAATACAAATTCAAGAAATATTTGTCTAGATTTTGATTCCACAATTATATTTGAAATTTTTTTAACAATTTTAAATTAATGTATAAACATTACAAATTGACTTTACTAAATTTGACTTCTGATTAAGTAATAGCAATATTCAATAATAATTTTAATGAATTAAGAAGATTTTCATATGTTTGTGTAAAATAAGGACATGATGTTAATGAATCATTATACCAGATTGCAGAAAATGCGCCAGAATTAGAATGGGATACATAGTGCTGATAGTTTAAGAAATTTTTTTGAAGGTAATGGAAGAGGAAGAAATAAAAAGATTATTGTAAAACGAACAGAACAAGAGCGACCATTTATATTAAGTGATGAACATTTTAAAGTTATTGAAGAATATGGGGTTCAAATTGATATATTTAGTGATAGTATTTGCTTGCTGAGTTATTGAATTGAATTATTTATTATTTTGTTAAATTTTATGCAATTTTTAGATAATAATTTTTGTTCGTTAATAATAGTATTAAGTGATTTCGTTATTTATTAAAAATCAGCATTAATTACTTAAACAAAATATAAGGTTAAACTCAATTAAAAAATAGTCAGTTAAAAAATAATAGTTTAGTTAATTTACTTTAATAATTATTAGCTTGATATCAACATAATAGTTAAGTAATTTATTGATATTTAGAGGAGTGTTTCGTTGCTTCATAGTTTGTTGCTTCGTTATTCACTCGTAATTTAATCTTGATTCACAAATTTATAGAATAACAAGAATTTTGGGTTAGGGATTTTATTATCTTGAATTTTTAGTTTGCCATTGTAAATTTTCAATTTAGAAATACTATATATTTATATACATTCAATAATAAATAATTTAACAAGAAAAGAAATCCAAAAAAAAAGAAGAAAAAATAAATAAATAAAATAAAAATAATTCAAATTACAAATTATAATCGATTACTTAATTAGTACTTACTCACTATCCACCTTTCTCATATTATAATGATTAGAATTTATAAAATTTTTTTTATGAAATAAATTATAGTATTTTATTAAAAAACATTGAAATCAGAAGTAAACTTAAAAAGCAACAAGCCTACAAAACTCTAATAGATTACAGAGATCTTAACTGAACCCACAGAACTAATGATGACAGTACAACTAATGCAATCCAATCTTGTTGATTTCAAACTTTTTTTCAATAATTTCAAAAATCATAATTTTCAAAAAGTTCACCAGAAATTTTTTAACCCTCTTTCACTTGGCATTAATTAAACTATATGTCAATAATTTACAATTCAAAGTGCCAATTTGGGTAAAGATTTAAAAAGATTAATTCGTGATTCGTGATAGAAGTAAACAAATTAATTAGTAAAATCGGGGGAAACCATTATAAATAAATCCTGATTAAATAAATTTATTGAATAATTATACAAAGTTATAAGCATTGAAGCATCAATCTGTAATAAAAAATTAGTACTTATGAAACCTAACTTCAAATTTATAAAAATAAAAAATGTCCTTTTCGNTCAATTTAGAAATACTTTATATTTATATACATTCAATAATAAATAATTTAACAAGAAAAGAAATCCAAAAAAAAAGAAGAAAAAATAAATAAATAAAATAAAAATAATTCAAATTACAAATTATAATCGATTACTTAATTAGTACTTACTCACTATCCACCTTTCTCATATTATAATGATTAGAATTTATAAAATTTTTTTTATGAAATAAATTATAGTATTTTATTAAAAAACATTGAAATCAGAAGTAAACTTAAAAAGCAACAAGCCTACAAAACTCTAATAGATTACAGAGATCTTAACTGAACCCACAGAACTAATGATGACAGTACAACTAATGCAATCCAATCTTGTTGATTTCAAACTTTTTTTCAATAATTTCAAAAATCATAATTTTCAAAAAGTTCACCAGAAATTTTTTAACCCTCTTTCACTTGGCATTAATTAAACTATATGTCAATAATTTACAATTCAAAGTGCCAATTTGGGTAAAGATTTAAAAAGATTAATTCGTGATTCGTGATAGAAGTAAACAAATTAATTAGTAAAATCGGGGGAAACCATTATAAATAAATCCTGATTAAATAAATTTATTGAATAATTATACAAAGTTATAAGCATTGAAGCATCAATCTGTAATAAAAAATTAGTACTTATGAAACCTAACTTCAAATTTATAAAAATAAAAAATGTCCTTTTCGTGATAGTTCATAACTTCACTATAAGGCAAATGCAGATTTCACTTTTCGAATTTATCAGTTTACTTCTATCACGGATCACTAATTAATTTCTTTTGAAATCAGCGTAAGTAAGGAAGAACAAGTTCGGGTTTGTTCAGATCCATCGATAATAAATTGACATATATTAAATATTTATTTTTAATTATTAAATGAAAAGCATTAGTCTATATGAAATTGACTTTCTTCATATTAATTTATTAAATTAACCATATCAAATATAAAATAGACCAAAAAAGTTTCATTATATAAATATTGATTTGGAATTAATATTGTATTGTTAATCTACTTACAATTTGTAAATAGTAATCAATTACGAATTTAAATTATCTTGGAATTGAAACTGAATTTTTTAAAAATTATATATGCAACCATCCATTAAGTTGCCTGCGTTTATTATAAAGTTTAGGGGTATGGATTAGGGATTTAGGATTTTGAAGGTTCAAAGATCAGCTAGTAGAAAGTTATGTGATCATCGGTCGCATTATGCGAAGAAATTCCAATTTGAAATATTCAATGATGCATTATGCAGATCGGATTAACAAGGGCACCTTTATAATTCCAATTTTAGAAATGATTACATTTTACACAGGGCATTCGCATGAAATTATTAGGTTATAACCTGTCTGCTTTGACAAAAGCAGACAGGTTATAACCTACCACGCAGAAATTGGAGCAGACGATCATTTTGTAAATCACATGCTACAGGGCTTATCCTCTATATAATGAGATAAGCTCACAGCTTATTCTCTATATAATGAGATAAGCTCACGGCTTATCCTCTATATAATGAGATAAGCTCACAGCTTATTCTCTATATAATGAGATAAGCTCACAGCTTATCTTCTATATAATGAGATAAGCTCACGGCTTATCCTCTATATAATGTGATAAGCTCACAGCTTATCCTCTATATAATGAGATAAGCTCACGGCTTATCCTTTATAATGAGATAAGCTCACAGTTTATCCTCTATATATTGAGATAAGCTCACAGCTTATCCTCTATATAATAAGATACGCTCACCGCTTATCCTTTATAATGAGATAAGCTCACAGTTTATCCTCTATATATTGAGATAAGCTCACAGCTTATCCTCTATATAATAAGATACGCTCACCGCTTATCCTTTATAATGAGATAAGCTCACAGTTTATCCTCTATATATTGAGATAAGCTCACAGCTTATCCTCTATATAATAAGATACGCTCACCGCTTATCCTTTATAATGAGATAAGCTCACAGTTTATCCTCTATATATTGAGATAAGCTCACAGCTTATCCTCTATATAATAAGATACGCTCACCGCTTATCCTTTATAATGAGATAAGCTCACAGTTTATCCTCTATATATTGAGATAAGCTCACAGCTTATCCTCTATATAATAAGATACGCTCACCGCTTATCCTTTATAATGAGATAAGCTCACAGTTTATCCTCTATATATTGAGATAAGCTCACAGCTTATCCTCTATATAATAAGATACGCTCACCGCTTATCCTTTATAATGAGATAAGCTCACAGTTTATCCTCTATATATTGAGATAAGCTCACAGCTTATCCTCTATATAATAAGATACGCTCACCGCTTATCCTTTATAATGAGATAAGCTCACAGTTTATCCTCTATATATTGAGATAAGCTCACAGCTTATCCTCTATATAATAAGATACGCTCACCGCTTATCCTTTATAATGAGATAAGCTCACAGTTTATCCTCTATATATTGAGATAAGCTCACAGCTTATCCTCTATATAATAAGATACGCTCACCGCTTATCCTTTATAATGAGATAAGCTCACAGTTTATCCTCTATATATTGAGATAAGCTCACAGCTTATCCTCTATATAATAAGATACGCTCACCGCTTATCCTTTATAATGAGATAAGCTCACAGTTTATCCTCTATATATTGAGATAAGCTCACAGCTTATCCTCTATATAATAAGATACGCTCACCGCTTATCCTTTATAATGAGATAAGCTCACAGTTTATCCTCTATATATTGAGATAAGCTCACAGCTTATCCTCTATATAATAAGATACGCTCACCGCTTATCCTTTATAATGAGATAAGCTCACAGTTTATCCTCTATATATTGAGATAAGCTCACAGCTTATCCTCTATATAATAAGATACGCTCACCGCTTATCCTTTATAATGAGATAAGCTCACAGTTTATCCTCTATATATTGAGATAAGCTCACAGCTTATCCTCTATATAATAAGATACGCTCACCGCTTATCCTTTATAATGAGATAAGCTCACAGTTTATCCTCTATATATTGAGATAAGCTCACAGCTTATCCTCTATATAATAAGATACGCTCACCGCTTATCCTTTATAATGAGATAAGCTCACAGTTTATCCTCTATATATTGAGATAAGCTCACAGCTTATCCTCTATATAATAAGATACGCTCACCGCTTATCCTTTATAATGAGATAAGCTCACAGTTTATCCTCTATATATTGAGATAAGCTCACAGCTTATCCTCTATATAATAAGATACGCTCACCGCTTATCCTTTATAATGAGATAAGCTCACAGTTTATCCTCTATATATTGAGATAAGCTCACAGCTTATCCTCTATATAATAAGATACGCTCACCGCTTATCCTTTATAATGAGATAAGCTCACAGTTTATCCTCTATATATTGAGATAAGCTCACAGCTTATCCTCTATATAATAAGATACGCTCACCGCTTATCCTTTATAATGAGATAAGCTCACAGTTTATCCTCTATATATTGAGATAAGCTCACAGCTTATCCTCTATATAATAAGATACGCTCACCGCTTATCCTTTATAATGAGATAAGCTCACAGTTTATCCTCTATATATTGAGATAAGCTCACAGCTTATCCTCTATATAATAAGATACGCTCACCGCTTATCCTTTATAATGAGATAAGCTCACAGTTTATCCTCTATATATTGAGATAAGCTCACAGCTTATCCTCTATATAATAAGATACGCTCACCGCTTATCCTTTATAATGAGATAAGCTCACAGTTTATCCTCTATATATTGAGATAAGCTCACAGCTTATCCTCTATATAATAAGATCAGCTCACAGCTTATCCTCTACATAATGAGATAAGCTCACAGCTTATTCTCTATATAATGAGATAAACTCAGGACTTATCTTTTATAGTAAAATAAACTTACAGTTTATTTTTTATATAATAAAACAAAATCGTAGATTATTTTAAATATGTTTTTCATATGTAAAGATTTTTTTTTACTTGTAATTTACAAACTTTAAAGTAATTTTTTACTAAATTATTTCTATTATAATTAAAATTATCTTATTCTTAACTATAAAATAATGTATGTTTCATTTTTGCAGCATCAATATTCATCAAGTTATTACAATTTAAAATTAAGTATTACGAAAATTTAAAATTTTTATTATTACTAGATTACATAATAAACTTCTTTATTTAATAATATAATATTAAAACTGCTACTAAGTAAACATAAAGATACAAGTAAAATATACATTTTGTAAAATTTTCAGAATTGTTACACTAAAATTACGAATTATATTTACGTATTTTTCTTTTAAGATTAAATCATCCATTTAATGTTCAATTTTTGTGTAAAACATTTGCAATGTTTACAGAATAAATATTTTATCTATATCTTTATATTTACTTAATAGCAGTTTTAATAATATATTATTAAATAAAAAAGTTTATTATGTAGACACTAAATTTAATTATAATAGAAAAAAATTTTAAAAATATTTACTAATTATCCTTTAAAAAATTTAAAATTTTTTATTAATAATAATAAATTTAGTTACTACATAATAAACTTTTTTATTTAATAATATATTATTAAAACTGCTATTAAGTAAATATAAAGATATAGATAAAATATTTATTCTGTAAACATTTCAAACGTTTTACACAAAAATTGAACATTAAATGGACGATTTAATCTTAAAAGAAAAATACGTAAATATAATTCGTAATTTTAGTGTAACAATTCTGAAAATTTTACAAAATGTATATTTTACTTGTATCTTTATGTTTACTTAGTAGCAATTTTAATATTA
Organism: Diversispora epigaea; assembly: GCA_003547095.1. Taxonomy (NCBI): domain Eukaryota; kingdom Fungi; phylum Glomeromycota; class Glomeromycetes; order Diversisporales; family Diversisporaceae; genus Diversispora; species Diversispora epigaea. The sequence continues at coordinate 353,330 of PQFF01000252.1, read as the reverse complement.
TATTATTAAATAAAGAAGTTTATTATGTAATCTAGTAATAATAAAAATTTTAAATTTTCGTAATACTTAATTTTAAATTGTAATAACTTGATGAATATTGATGCTGCAAAAATGAAACATACATTATTTTATAGTTAAGAATAAGATAATTTTAATTATAATAGAAATAATTTAGTAAAAAATTACTTTAAAGTTTGTAAATTACAAGTAAAAAAAAATCTTTACATATGAAAAACATATTTAAAATAATCTACGATTTTGTTTTATTATATAAAAAATAAACTGTAAGTTTATTTTACTATAAAAGATAAGTCCTGAGTTTATCTCATTATATAGAGAATAAGCCGTGAGCTTATCTCATTATATAAAGGATAAGCTATGAGCTTATCTCATTATATAGAGGATCAGCTGTGAGCTTATCACATTCTATAGAGGATAAGCCGTGAGCTTATCACATTATATAGAGAATAAGCTGTGAGCTTATCTCATTATGTAGAGGATAAGCTGTGAGCTGATCTTATTATATAGAGGATAAGCCATAAGCTTATCTTATAATATAGAGGATAAGTTGTGTCTTAATTTTTTAAATCGGCCTAATTTATACTGTTAATGCAGGCCGTCTGCGTCACAGGATATAACCTGTCTGCTTTTGTCCACGCAGACAGGTTATATCCTAAAAAATCATGTGAATGTGGTGATTTTACATGAACCAAATGAATTGCACAATAAAATTTAATAAATCATTTAGCCTTGTAGTTTTCTCTAATATTTTTATATAATTAATTCTTCACTTTTAAAATATATATTCCACTTTAAACTTTTATCAATAAATTTATTATGCCTTTAATCTACTGAACAAAACATTAAAAAATGGGAAATACATATTCCAATGAAAATGAAACTATAAATAATGAAGAGGAAGAATTCCATCAGTACCTGAAATCAGCCGAAAGGGAAAATCACATCGGACAAAATAATCTTGGAAATTGTTATCGTAAGCATTCCAGTGGTACCTGAAATCAGCCGAAGGGGGAAATAATCTAGGACAATACAATCTTGCCATCTGTTACGATAATGGGATTGGAACCATAAAAGATAAAGGGAAAGCATTCCAGTGGTACCTTAAATCAGCCGAAGGGGGAAATATTCTAGGACAATACAATCTTGCCATCTGTTATAGTAATGGGATTGGAACCATAAAAGATGAAGAGAAAGCATTCCAGTGGTACCTGAAATCAGCTGAAGGGGGAAACAATCTAGGACAATACAATCTTGCCATCTGTTATGATAATGGGATTGGAACCATAAAAGATAAAGGGAAAACATTCCAGTGGTACCTGAAATCAGCTGAAGGGGGAAATATTAATGGACAAAACAATCTTGCCATCTGTTATGATAATGGGATTGGAACCATAAAAGATGAAGAGAAAGCATTCCAGTGGTACCTAAAATCAGCCGAAGGGGGAAATATTAATGGACAATACAATCTTGCCATCTGTTATGGTAATGGGATTGGAACCATAAAAGATGAAGAGAAAGCATTCCAGTGGTACCTGAAATCAGCTGAAGGGGGAAATATTAATGGACAATACAATCTTGCCTTATGTTATGATAATGGGATTGGAACCATAAAAGATGAAGAAAAAGCATTCCAGTGGTACCTGAAATTAGCCGAAGGGGGAAATATTTTAGGACAATACAATCTTGCCATCTGTTATGGTAATGGGATTGGAACCATAAAAGATGAAGAGAAAGCATTCCAGTGGTACCTGAAATCAGCTGAAGGGGGAAATATTAATGGACAATACAATCTTGCCTTATGTTATGGTAATGGGATTGGAACCATAAAAGATGAAGAGAAAGCATTCCAGTGGTACCTGAAATCAGCTGAAGGGGGAGACCATATGGGACAATACAATCTTGGAACTTGTTATCTCAATGGGATTGGAACCATAAAAGATGAAGGGAAAGCATTCCAGTGGTACCTGAAATCAGCTGAAGGGGGAAATATTAATGGACAATACAATCTTGGAACTTGTTATCTCAATGGGATTGGAACCATAAAAGATGAAGGGAAAGCATTCCAGTGGTACCTGAAATCAGCCGAAGGGGGAAATATTAATGGACAATACAATCTTGCCATCTGTTATGATAATGAGATTGGAACCATAAAAGATGAAGAGAAAGCATTCCAGTGGTACCTGAAATCAGCTGAAGGGGGAGACCATATGGGACAATACAATCTTGGAACTTGTTATCTCAATGGGATTGGAACCATAAAAGATGAAGGGAAAGTATTCCAGTGGTACCTGAAATCAGCTGAAGGGGGAAATATTAATGGACAATACAATCTTGCCATCTGTTATGATAATGAGATTGGAACCATAAAAGATGAAGAGAAAGCATTCCAGTGGTACCTGAAATCAGCTGAAGGGAGAAATATTAATGGACAATATAATCTTGCCTTATGTTATGATAATGGGATTGGAACCATAAAAGATAAAGAGAAAGCATTCCAGTGGTACCTGAAATCAGCCAAAGGGGGAAATATTCTAGGACAATACAATCTTGCCATCTGTTATGGTAATGGAAATGGAACCATAAAAGATGAAGAGAAAGCATTCCAGTGGTACCTGAAATCAGCTGAAGGGGGAAATATTAATGGACAAAACAATCTTGCCATCTGTTATAGTAATGGGATTGGAACCATAAAAGATGAAGAGAAAGCATTCCAGTGGTACCTGAAATCAGCTGAAGGGGGAAATATTAATGGACAATACAATCTTGCCATCTGTTATGATAATAGGATTGGAACCATAAAAGATGAAGAGAAAGCATTCCAGTGGTACCTGAAATCAGCCGAAGGGGGAAATATTTTAGGACAATACAATCTTGCCATCTGTTATGGTAATGGGATTGGAACCATAAAAGATGAAGGGAAAGCATTCCAGTGGTACCTGAAATCAGCTGAAGGGGGAAATATTAATGGACAATACAATCTTGCCTTATGTTATGATAATGGGATTGGAACCATAAAAGATGAAGAGAAAGCATTCCAGTGGTACCTGAAATCAGCTGAAGGGGGAAATATTAATGGACAATACAATCTTGCCTTATGTTATGATAATGGGATTGGAACCATAAAAGATGAAGAGAAAGCATTCCAGTGGTACCTGAAATCAGCTGAAGGGGGAAACCATACGGGACAATACAATCTTGGAACTTGTTATCTCAATGGGATTGGAACAATAAGAGATGAAGGGAAATCATTCCAGTGGTACCTGAAATCAGCTGAAGGTGGAGACAGTGATGCTCAATTTAATCTTGCCTTATGTTATGATAATGGAATTGGAACCATAAAAGATGAAGGGAAAGCATTCCAGTGGTACCTGAAATCAGCTGAAGGGGGAAATATTAATGGACAATACAATCTTGCCATCTGTTATGGTAATGGGATTGGAACCATAAAAGATGAAGAGAAAGCATTCCAGTGGTACCTGAAATCAGCTGAAGGAGGAGACCATGCAGGACAGAATAATCTTGCCATCTGTTATGGTAATGGAGTTGGAACCATAAAAGATGAAGAGAAAGCATTCCAGTGGCATCTAAAATCAGCCAAAGGGGGAAATAATCTAGGACAATACAATATTGGAAATTTTTATCTCAATGGGATTGGAACCATAAAAGATGAAGGGAAAGCATTTCAATGGTACCTAAAATCAGCTGAAGGGGGAAATATTAACGGACAAAATAATCTTGGACATTGTTATTACAATGGGATTGGAACAACAAAAGATGAAAAGAAAGCATTCCAGTGGTACCTGAAATCAGCTGAAGGGGGAAATAGTAAAGGGCAAAACAATCTTGGTCATTGTTATGAAAGAGGAATTGGAATTACAAAAGATGAAGAGAAAGCATTCCAGTGGTACCTGAAATCAGCTGATGGAGGAGAAAAATTTGGACAAAGTTCAGTTGAATATTACTATCGTAATGAGATTTCATATGCTAAAAAAAATCAGAATAAATTAGAACATCAATGCTTTAATTGTGAAAATTTAAATCAATTAAAAAATACATGTCCAGATTGTAAACTTATAGTAATGCCAAAATGGACTAGTGGTAATTGTGATGTTGACAATATTATTCAAATGACTCAATCAGATGAAAATGCAACTGAATGGGAAATTTGGAGGTGGATAGATTATAGTAAATTGAAAAACATAGAATATTTAGCTGAAGGAGGGTTTGGCAGTATTTGGAAAGCAGAATGGATAGATATGCCTGAAGAGGTATTTGAATTTTATAAATCAGATCAAGTTGTCTTGAAGAAACTTAAAAATTCACAAGAAATTAGTTCAGAATTTTTAAAAGAGGTAAATATTAAATACATCAATTTATCAATATGCTTTCATAATATATAGCATTATTTAATTAATTTTAATTTTCGTAAAAATAGTTAACTGCAAATTTCCAATGTCGTGATAAATATGTTTTACCAATTTTGGGTATAACCCGAGATTCAATAACAAAANTAAAAGATGAAGAGAAAGCATTCCAGTGGTACCTGAAATCAGCTGATGGAGGAGAAAAATTTGGACAAAGTTCAGTTGAATATTACTATCGTAATGAGATTTCATATGCTAAAAAAAATCAGAATAAATTAGAACATCAATGCTTTAATTGTGAAAATTTAAATCAATTAAAAAATACATGTCCAGATTGTAAACTTATAGTAATGCCAAAATGGACTAGTGGTAATTGTGATGTTGACAATATTATTCAAATGACTCAATCAGATGAAAATGCAACTGAATGGGAAATTTGGAGGTGGATAGATTATAGTAAATTGAAAAACATAGAATATTTAGCTGAAGGAGGGTTTGGCAGTATTTGGAAAGCAGAATGGATAGATATGCCTGAAGAGGTATTTGAATTTTATAAATCAGATCAAGTTGTCTTGAAGAAACTTAAAAATTCACAAGAAATTAGTTCAGAATTTTTAAAAGAGGTAAATATTAAATACATCAATTTATCAATATGCTTTCATAATATATAGCATTATTTAATTAATTTTAATTTTCGTAAAAATAGTTAACTGCAAATTTCCAATGTCGTGATAAATATGTTTTACCAATTTTGGGTATAACCCGAGATTCAATAACAAAAGAATATGCAATAGTTTTACGACATATGAAAAATGGAAATTTGAGAGATTTTCTTAATCAAAATAAATTATTACCTTGGATTGAACGATTATGGCTATTGAATTCTTTTATTAGAGGATTAAAGGTCATTCATAGTAAAGGATTTATCCATTGTGATATTCATCCTGGGAATCTAATGATAACTGAAACACATAATAATTCAAAATATAAATTCATAAGATTAGGAGATTTAGGACTATGTAGATTAGCAAATGCAAACTCTTCATCAGGGGCGTATGGTGTATTGCCATATATTGCACCTGAGGTATTGAATAAATATCAATATTCACAAGCTTCAGATATTTATAGTGTTGGAATTATTATGTGGGTCATTTCAACAGGAAAAATACCATTTGCTAACAGAGCATACAATGCAGAATTAGCTGCTGATATTTTTAATGGACTTAGACTAAAAATTATCAAAAAAACACCTCAATGTTATATAGAATTAATGGAATTGTGTTGGAACAAAGATCCATCCAAACGTCCAAGTGCTGAAACAATTTATAATATATCAGAAAAATGGATTAAAGATTTGCTGTATGATTTAAAATCAACAGATTCACTTATGTTTTTAAATGCAGAACAAAAAATACATGATTTAAGTGAAGATGAAAATTTATCTTCAGCTGAAACTACTCATTCTGAAGCATACATTATAAGTAAACTTTTACCTTCTGATTTTAATAATCTTCATATAGATAATCTCAATTTTAATGCTCATTAAATTGAATATATTAAGAAGTTTGTCAATTAATTTAGTGTTCCGATCCTATTTCAAAATACAATCTGAATTAGATCCGGATTTTCTTGATCAAATCTAAATTATAAATCCTTATCCTTAAATATTTAGAATTTATCCTTATTTTTAGGATCCATCCTTATTTTTAGGATCCATTCTTATTTTTAGGATTTATCTTTATTTTTAAGATTCATTTTTATTTTTAGGATTTTTTTATTGTAGCAGCAGATGTTAATTTATCACACTCAAATTTATTAGTAGATCATTACACCCCATCTTCATTTTCATAGTACAAGACTGTGACAAATAAACGACAAATTTATTACCGCTAAAAATATTGTTACGTGTGTCACATGTGTATATATAATCCGGATTATAATCCGAATTATAATCCGGATGATCCGTATCTGCAATCCATTTTTATTTCGGATAAATTCTTTTTAAAATAAACAAATTCAGATTATAGGATCCATTCGGATTATAGGATTCATCCAGATTTATAGGATTAAGGATCAGAACACTAAATTAATTTAGCTCAAATTTCTTAATTTATTGGAGCATAAGGCTAGTTTGTTTTTATTGAATGATAATCAATAGTAACGTGACTGGTCAAATAATATTTAAACGAATAGAAATCTAAGATTCAGATCAGGTGATTAAAGAAAATTATCTTTAGTCTAACTTTAAATTATTTATATATTGGCAATAAAGATATCAAAAATATTCAGGTTTTTATAAAAGATTACATAGAATTTAAATATGTATATATGTGTTATTACAGATTCTATAAATTTAATAAAGGTATATAATATTATTAAAACAAATATTTTTTTATATAAACTCTAGAACATGAGATCTCAAGATCTCAAATATTCAAATACTTGAAATAATTAAATACTTAAATACTTGTAATTATTATTTGAAATTTAATAAAATAGTTCAAAAGTAGTCATAAAATTTAATAAAAGTTTATATTAAAATAATAGTTTTAATAAAAAAATTTAAAAATAATTAAACATTACTTACATTACTCATCTATATAGTATATTACTATAAAAAATGTTTTCTATATAAACTTTCCCAAAAATTGGATTTTATTGGATCTAAATAGAGGNTTGAATGATAATCAATAGTAACGTGACTGGTCAAATAATATTTAAACGAATAGAAATCTAAGATTCAGATCAGGTGATTAAAGAAAATTATCTTTAGTCTAACTTTAAATTATTTATATATTGGCAATAAAGATATCAAAAATATTCAGGTTTTTATAAAAGATTACATAGAATTTAAATATGTATATATGTGTTATTACAGATTCTATAAATTTAATAAAGGTATATAATATTATTAAAACAAATATTTTTTTATATAAACTCTAGAACATGAGATCTCAAGATCTCAAATATTCAAATACTTGAAATAATTAAATACTTAAATACTTGTAATTATTATTTGAAATTTAATAAAATAGTTCAAAAGTAGTCATAAAATTTAATAAAAGTTTATATTAAAATAATAGTTTTAATAAAAAAATTTAAAAATAATTAAACATTACTTACATTACTCATCTATATAGTATATTACTATAAAAAATGTTTTCTATATAAACTTTCCCAAAAATTGGATTTTATTGGATCTAAATAGAGGAAACGAAGAAATAGTTTCAAAGAATACAATAATAAAGTTTCATCATCTATTAAGTAGTCGTTCTGGTGACTTGTCATATGAGCAACCAAAATTCAATTGAACCTTATTGTAAAATAAGTATAAATACTTGTGTAACACATTGATCAAAATCTAGACTTTCCCTATGCTATTTATTGGCCATTTCTATGTTATGAAATACATGTAATTTATTAAATTTTGTCTAATTTATATTATTTTTGAGAATTCTATAATTATAAATAAAAACAATGTATTAATTAATAATTTAATTAGTGAAAAAAATATCTGACCATGACATTCAATAAACAAATATTTAACTAAAAGTAATATTTTTAATAAATGCATATTTCTTCTAATAATTATTTTAAAGTCTTACACTATTTTCTTGATATAAACTTCACACATTTAAACTCAATAAATTCAGAACAAATGTAATTATTCAAGTAAAAAAACTTAGATAGATTTTTTAACAACTTTAAATACTTTATAATCTATAGTAGAAAATTTATGATTAGTTGCTCTAATAGATTTTTCATGACTATAAGAGTTACAACATTTATTTTGCTTATCATGAGTAAAATCTGATACATTTATCTCATCATATCCAAAATATGGACCAAAATTATCTTTTTCAGAAAAATGTCAGCCATAAGCCTCATTTTCATTTTTAACTCTACTAAGAATTGAGTTTCAGATATTACGATCTTTAAATGAAAATATAAAACTTTTATTTGTTTTTATATGACCATTTTTTTGCTTTATCCGAAGTTAAAGGATCAAATCCACCTATAATTTCATTTGTTCCTTCAACTTTGTAACTACAATTGTATAGCATATTCATCACAAATATCCAAAAAGTTCTTGGAGAAAATCTATTTCTACTTATGTTGATTAATTCTTCAAAAATAACCAATTGGTTAATTATTAATCCATGATGAAATTATTGCTGTATGTTCGTCACTCATTATGGCTAAAAATAATTCATTTACTCTTACTGGTATTATTATTGAATATAAGTCATCAGGAAGTTTTTTTAACCATAAATTTACGTAAATTTATGATACCCACGTAAATTTGTGTAATTTTTTTTGTAATTATACGGAGCATAATATTTTACGTAAAATTTTGCGAAAAATATTGCATAAATTTACGATCTGTATAAATTTACATAATATTTTTCATAAAATTTTGTGAAAAATATTGTATGGATCGTAAATTTTTCGTAAAATTTGCAAAAAATATTACATAAATTTACGCAATATTTTTTGCAAAATTTTACATAAAATATTACGCTCCATATAATTACGAAAAAAATTACGTAAATTTACGGTTAAAAAAACTTCCTGATAAAGTTATTACTCTTGTTTTAAAAACAATCTTGGTGAAAAGATTTCAGATCCAACTGGTTGGTAGTGTTCCGATCCTTAATCCTATAAATCCGGATGGATCCTATAATCCGAATGAATTCTATAATCTGAATTTGTTTATTTTAAAAAGGATTTATCTGAAATAAAATGGATTATGGATACGGATCATCCGGATTATAATTTGGATTATAATCCGGATTATATATATACATGTGATACACGTAACAATATTTTTTCTGTAATAATTTTGTTGTTTATTTGTCACAGTCCTGTATTATGAAAATGATGACGGGGCGTGATGATATACTAATAAATCTGGGTGTGATAAATTAATGTCCACTCCTACAATAAAAAAATACTAAAAANTTCGTAAAATTTGCAAAAAATATTACATAAATTTACGCAATATTTTTTGCAAAATTTTACATAAAATATTACGCTCCATATAATTACGAAAAAAATTACGTAAATTTACGGTTAAAAAAACTTCCTGATAAAGTTATTACTCTTGTTTTAAAAACAATCTTGGTGAAAAGATTTCAGATCCAACTGGTTGGTAGTGTTCCGATCCTTAATCCTATAAATCCGGATGGATCCTATAATCCGAATGAATTCTATAATCTGAATTTGTTTATTTTAAAAAGGATTTATCTGAAATAAAATGGATTATGGATACGGATCATCCGGATTATAATTTGGATTATAATCCGGATTATATATATACATGTGATACACGTAACAATATTTTTTCTGTAATAATTTTGTTGTTTATTTGTCACAGTCCTGTATTATGAAAATGATGACGGGGCGTGATGATATACTAATAAATCTGGGTGTGATAAATTAATGTCCACTCCTACAATAAAAAAATCCTAAAAATAAGAATGGATCCTAAAAATAAAGATAAATCCTAAAAATAAGGATGGATCCTAAAAATAAGGATGGATCCTAAAAATAAGGATAAATCCTAAATATTTAAGAATAAGGATTTATAATTCGAATTTGATCAAGAAAATCCGGATCTAATTTGGATTGTATTTTGAAATAGGATCAGAACACTACTGGTTGGTCTAAAATATAAAATGTTGTTTCAAATCATTCTATAACTGTTTGTCAAGAATTTTCTAATATGGTTTAATTTCATTCAAAACATCTGAATTTGGAATGTGAAAGTAATGAATTAGTAATGTCACAGGAGTGCAGAGTATTTTGAACAATTTCTCAAATCAGTCTCAAAGTTTGCATCACACAAACACAATAATAATACACTCTATTTGCCAGTAGGTCACAGCTAATACAATTGATTTAACTGGCCTATCTCAAAACAGATAATAAATATAATAAATAATAATAATAATAATAATAATCAAATAATCATGAAGGCACAGTGAATAAGGTGGAGTAAAAGCAATTAATGCAATATCAAACAATATTTAATAGTATTTTGCAATATTATGACACAAAATATAAGTTTATTAAAATATAAAATATAAAGTTTAAAAGTAAAGTATCATTCAATAACAGAAATATTGCTATGTGTTAGAGTGTCTATTTTACCATCCCTGAAGGAAGTTTACTTTTCTATATAATAATTATTAATTTCTAAATTATTTGAAATCTTCCATAAAACTATCTGATTAATTAACTAATTTCTTAATTTTCTAACTTTTGAAACTTACTTCCAACAACAGTCGTATTTATATTTTCTATTTTGTTTACACTTCATCCTTCATCTTTGTACTTCATCCTTTATCTTTTGTGCATTGTCCTTCATCCTTCATCCTTTATTTTTGTACTTCATCCTTCATCCTTGCACAGCATATTACAGATGGCTACACAAATTATCATCTAGGATGACAATCACCTGAATGTTCATCCTAGTGTCAAATTATTATCTTTTGTAACACTTCACCCAATTACCATTTTGTTTCGCCACTGTAGTAAACTATGTTGTTTTTAAGGTCATAAAGTTTTTGTCAGACCATTTTCTCAATTTCTCGGATAAGGTAGGATTCTGTCATTTCCTCAATTAATTAAATAATCCCAAATTTCCCATTCTTTCATCTTTATGTTGTCACGTTTTAAAATTGACACTAAAGCAGATTCACTTCTCTTCGTGAATCCTTCAAATTCAAAAATAATATTTGGATACTTTTCTAAATTTTTAAATTTGTCATTTTTAAAAATTTAATGTTAAGCAAAAGTGAAATGAATCTTTAACTGATTCGATAAGATAATTTTCTAATTTCTGAGATAATTCCTCAAACTCTAGACCATTAGCAGCAATCTTCAATTTAAACGGCATTTTGGTATCCATATTTTCTATTAATAATTCTGCCATAAATATCTCTATATTATATAAAATTATTAAGTTAACATATATCATATAAATTTACTCTATTAATGCATAATAATCAAATTATATAAAGGTTTACTTGAAAATAATTTGGAATATTTGAGCAGAAATATTTGGATTAGTAATAATCTTATTATTATCTGTTAATTCTTTACTAAAGTAAAAACGATATTGTATTTTTATTTATCATTAAGAAGTTCTGAAAAGTCTTGATACAACTTTTCTAAAAATTTAATTTAATTTTTTTTATGTTTGAGATAAAAAGAATGTAATCAAGTTTTTATTTAAATGCTTATGCACTATCGTTATACTGAAGAATAGTTTTGGACTATTAGATATTTTTTTCTCAGACTCCAGAGATTTATTATTTTGTTATGCTCTCATGATGATCCCTCCTAGTTAGTTTTAATTAGTTAAAAATTAAAACTATTACTTTCATATTAGATGATTGAAAATCATACANCAAACTCTAGACCATTAGCAGCAATCTTCAATTTAAACGGCATTTTGGTATCCATATTTTCTATTAATAATTCTGCCATAAATATCTCTATATTATATAAAATTATTAAGTTAACATATATCATATAAATTTACTCTATTAATGCATAATAATCAAATTATATAAAGGTTTACTTGAAAATAATTTGGAATATTTGAGCAGAAATATTTGGATTAGTAATAATCTTATTATTATCTGTTAATTCTTTACTAAAGTAAAAACGATATTGTATTTTTATTTATCATTAAGAAGTTCTGAAAAGTCTTGATACAACTTTTCTAAAAATTTAATTTAATTTTTTTTATGTTTGAGATAAAAAGAATGTAATCAAGTTTTTATTTAAATGCTTATGCACTATCGTTATACTGAAGAATAGTTTTGGACTATTAGATATTTTTTTCTCAGACTCCAGAGATTTATTATTTTGTTATGCTCTCATGATGATCCCTCCTAGTTAGTTTTAATTAGTTAAAAATTAAAACTATTACTTTCATATTAGATGATTGAAAATCATACATAGCACACTGTAATCAAAGTATAATAAGAACAATAGTATAATAGAGATTTTCTAAAATATAATAATAGCGTACTCTGAATAAACCGTATTAAGTCTTGTACTAATTTCTCGATATAAACCTTGCACATTTAAAAATATTTAATATAATATTTGTCATAACTTTATAATAATATAATATTAAATATAATTTAATTAATTTAAAATTAATGTTTCAGGTATGCATATCGACAAACTTGACTGTATTTTACCTTATAATAAATAATTTAAATTCATTTATGAGTTTATTAATTCTCAAACAAAAAATGAAATGGATGGTACTGGTATATATTTAAATAATCTGATTAAAATCATTTCATTTACATTTATATTGTTTACATAATAAATTATTAATGTTGTTTTATATTTTGGCAGATTGTTGAAAGCACAAAGGAAACTCTTGATTAGATATTTTTCAAATTATTAAAAATTCAACTAGCAAAATTTATTTTCCAGTACTTTCATTACTTACTTTTGATTCTTGCTTTCTATGAAACAAATAAAAAAAATATTAATTCATATCATTGTTCTCATTAATGTCTAAAATTAGAGGAAAAAGAAATACAAAGTCAAAAGATAATTCTCCTTAATTAATTTACATGATGAATATTTTATTTATTTTTATAAAATAATAATTTTTTTTGTTGTTTCTGTGAGATCAAATTTTAGTTGAAAAGAAATATGGAGGATGTTTTAAGTTCCCACTTGTGTGCGGACCTATTTGGGCATCATATGACCCTAAAAATTCCAACCTACTCTAATACTAATGTTTTTGAGATGAGTCCTGGACTAATTTGAAGAGACCTGCCTACAACTTACCACCTGCAGCAACAGCTACAATCAGCATATTAAGGTCCTGCTGAACAACCTTGATGTCCCTCCATTACAATAAAGTTGCTGCTCATGTCATAGGCAATCCACTACACAGGTCAAAATATTATAAATCTGGTAGATATCTGGATCTGGTATCAAGTGGAAAATTGTTCAATATTGGGTATCCAATATTCAACATCAAGTACCTGATATGTAACATCAGGTATTCTAATATGTGACATCATATAACTGATATGTAACATTAGGTACCTGATATATACCTGATACATACAATTTTCCACTTAATATCAGGTACCTGATATTTACCAGATTTATAATATTTCAACCTGTGCTAAAACTACCATTATTCCCACAGCCAAGGTAAATTACCCTCTTTAATACTTCATCAGGAAATTTTTAAGAGCATATAACTTTGTAACTTTATGGGATATTAAATTTTTGAAATTTTTTATTGTATTGATTTTACAAAAGTTTTGCAAAAATTTTTACAAATTATCAAATTATTTGGTTATTAAAAATATAATAAAATGATCTTGTATAAACCTTTTTCAAAACTTATTTATTCTCAAGATGTTAGTTTTTGATGAGGTTGTATGCCAATTGCTATCTGTAAAATCTTTATTTCAAATTGGCTGCCTATTTGCATATTGCCCTGCCCATTTATGTATTATCCACAAATCTCCCTGCCTATTTATGCCAAAAATTTTGCCTGTTTTTCTTCATTTGACCAGTAATTTCCAAGTTGTCTAATACTCCAACTTCTTGAGTCCCTTTAGTTATGTTAAATTAATGGATTAAGATAGAATACTTATAAGAAAAATTCTCAACATTTACTTTCCTTGATTAATACAACTCTTATACTGTAATTCTTAGCCTTTTTCATGATTTTTCAGGTAGTTGTTCAGTAGATTATTCATAACCTTGCTATCTAACATATTATCCACAAATCTTCCTGCCCATTTGCCTATCATTTACAAATCTCCCTGCCTATTTGCATATCTTTCTGCCTATTTGTACTAAAAATCTTGCCTGCTTTTTTCATTCAACCAGTGGTAAACTTATTAGCTTGAAGTAGGCTTGCAAGCCTTATAGTAATTTTTAATTATAAAGTTTAGTTCAAACTTGTAAGTTTACAAGTTTCTACTTTAAATTCAGTTTAATTTGATGCAAGATAAAACGATTTTTTACTAGATATTACTATAATAATTTTGAAGCACACTCCTTAGACTTTGTAATTGAAGTTAAATAATATTTAAAAATTATATATTAATTTTTTACTTTTTATTGAATTTGTGCCACAGGAAGTGATTTTCTACTAAGGTATTCCTTTACAATTTGAAAGCTCACATTTGGAGCTTTCTAAAGATGATATTATTATCTCTCTAGCATCAATATTCATGAAGTTATCTCTGTTCGTAGCCAATTTTATTAAAACATAAGATTAAATATTTAATGTTTATATTTTAAGTATTTTAATAAAATTGACTATTAATGAAGATAACTCCTTAAATATTAATTCTAAAAAGATAATCTTACCATCTTTAAAAAGCCCTAAATGAGAGCTTTCAAATTGTAAAAGGAATACCTTAGTAGAAAATCGCTCCCTGTAGAATAAATTCAATAAAAAGTAAAAAATTAATACATTGTATTTGAATAATAATAGAAAGATAATTTAACTTGGATTACAAAGCTCAAGAGACAAGCTTTTGAAATTATTATAATAATATCTTAGTAAAAAATTGCTCTATATTACATTAAATTATATAATATGAAAAATAAAAAATTATAGTAAAATTTTGCTTCTTGATCAAATAAATACTTTAGCCAATAACTTGGTGTAAACATAGATGGAATAACTACTAAAATATTCATACAAATAAGGAGAATCCAATGGAAAGATCACAAAAACTAGATCACAGGTTTTGAAATTTCTTTATATTATAATAAAATTCAACTTATTGATTAGTAAATATTTTGGTAATAACTTGGTGTAAAGATGACCTTGGATAGAACAACTACCAAAATGTTTTCTCGATGAGGAGAATCTAATGAGCCATTTATCACTAAATTTTAATCATAGGTTAGTGAAATCACCCTATAAAACATGAAAAAAAAATTATATAGAATTTTACTTATTGATCAAGTTAATGCTTTAGCCAATAACTTAATGTAAAGATAGAAGAAATAACTATCAATATTCACATAAATAAAGAGAATTCAATAAGCCAATCAAAAAAATTAGATCACAGGTTATTAAAATTTCTTTATATAATATTTCATATTATAATAAAATTCTACTTATTAATTAGTAAATATTTTGGTAATAACTTGGTGTAGAGACATCCTTATTAGATAAAATGCCTACCAAAATGTTTGTCTCGATGAGGAGAATCTAATGAGCTATATATTACTAAATTTTAATCATAGGTTAGTGAAATCACTCTATAAACATGAAAAATAAAAATTATAATAGAATTTTACTTATTAATCAAGTTAATGCTTTAGCCAATAACTTAATGTAAAGATAGAAGAAATATCTATTAAAATGTTCACATAAATAAAGAGAATTCAATAAGCCAATCATAAAAACTAGATCACAGGTTATTGAACATCAGGAAATTATTTTATTCATAGTATTCATGTAAACCGCATGTAAACTGCATGTAAACCACATATAATATATTACACGCAATATATATGCATATTATACGTAGTTTACATGCAGGGTGGTGTAAACTGCATGTAAACTGCATGTAAACTACATATTGGTATATGCAATTTATATGCAGTTTATATCACCTTGCATGTAAACTACGTATAATATGCATATATATTGCGTGTAATATATTATATGTGGTTTACATGCAGTTTACATGCGGTTTACATGAATACTATGAATAAAATAATTTCCTGATGAAATTTCTTTATATAATATTTATATATTACTTTTCCAGGATAACTGACAAAAATTGTTATGATATAACAATATAAAATACAATGGACAATTATTATTATTTATATTATTTATATATTTATTTTATTTATTTATTTATTAGTGTGATATGATTATATAAATTATATAAATTAATATTATATATATGCACATCTAAAAAATTTTACTTCAACACTTATTATTATTTTAAAGCTGTGCAAAAACTATGTAAACTTTGTATTCTATAAACTAAAAGAATATTTCAAACAATATATTATTATTATCTTCCATATCATCATAATTGTTACTTGATATTACTATTATTGTTTTGGTGTTTTTTCCTATTATAAATAATAAAATATCTTGTACTTTATTTAATTATTTCAGCCTTTTCACCAGATGAAGATGTTCAACTTTCATTCTGAGGTATGTTGCCAGTAGTTAGTGATAATGAAGCAAGTCTTAAATTATATTTTACTAAGTATAAATAAATATTTTAAGAATGAACATTCTAATTTTTAAAATTGTTATTTATCTTCACAATTTTAATTGTAGTGTTTTCAACATTAATCAAAAAGTATCCTTGCTCATGGATAATGTCACCTTTTTTAAATTTTTTTTCTAAATTGTATTCATTATTTTTTGATTCTTGAGGATAGAATGCTTATATTTTGATGTTTTGAAAAGAAATGCCAACAGAATTCATCATAAAGTTAGTTTTTGTAAATGTTTCAGTGTATTGGTTAATACAAGGAATTTTTTTAGATGAAAAAAAAAAACTTTTTTTTTATTGAAGAAAATTAAAAAGGATCAGTTTATTTAAATTATCAATAATCCTCCTCATCTCATTTTTTTTGTTTATTTTAAGTTCAAGATTTAAAGGTGTAATTTTTTTTTGTTTAGAGAAATAAAAAATTTTTGATTTTATTTATTTATCTAAAAAAATAATAATGATTCTCACGCTTATTATTTATAATAATGATTTTATTTATTATTTTTTTTTATTTTTAGGTAATGATTCTCGTGCTTCTTATCTCATGATTTGTTGTTTTTTTGGCAAAGGAAAAAAATTTAATCAACTTATTTATAATTATTAGAATTTAGAATTAGAAAAATGGCTGTAGGAATGCTATATTAGGGAATTGTTTACATAGCACCACTTTCCTTATTCAAACAAAATCTACATTAAAATAAAAAATCACAAAAAAAATCACTGGATTTCTGTTATACAGACCTTTCATTTTCTTAAATACTGCAACAATGTCTCGAGAAACGACAAGCGAAAAAGAATGGGAAACCTTGATGGATAATTTGATTATTGAAGATACTATGCAAAAAGAAAATATTCCGTTTTATCAATATTCTGAATTTGAAAATTTAAAATTAATTAGTAGAAATGTTTATGAAGCCATTTTTAAAACTTCTCAAAAAACTGTTGCTCTTAAATGTGTTTCTTTGAATGATAAATTTGCACTGGATAATTTAATAAATGAAGTGAGTTAAATTAAATTATTTATTCTATTATTTATTGTTGATATTATTATATTTTAATTAATTTTTTTAATTTTAATTTTTTAACTATTTTAAACTGAAAAGATTAAAAAACATCGAAAATTGGAAATTCATGATAGCATTCTCAAGTTATATGGCATTACACAGCAAGGTAAATATGGAAAATATTTTAAATTTCTACACTTAATAAGAATAAATAATCAATTACACATTATCAATTTATTTTATAGAGAATACTAATAATTATATGGTTATCTTTGAATATGCGAATAATGGTTCTCTTCGTCAATACTTGAAAACTAATCTCCGAAAGCTGGATTGGAATACAAAATTAAATCTTGCGAAACAAATTGCCAATATTTTGATGCATTTACATTCTAATGATATCATTTATGGAAGACTGGTAATTATTCTCTTAAAAGAAATTTTACAAACGATTTGTTTTTAATTTTAATTATTTATTATAATTATTTATCAGAATTCTGAAAATATTCTTATTCATAATGGAAACATTAAATTAAGAGTTTTTGGAATAGCAAAAACTATTCCCGATTCTTTAAGATTCCTTACAAATACTGGTCCAATACAATACATGGATCCTCAATATTTGGAACTCTTCAACATAACTGGCAAAAAAAGTTCCGATATTTTTGGTCTCGGAATTATTCTTTGGGAGATTTCTAGTGGACATCCTCCTTTTGAAATGGAATCCTCATCAAATATTGATTTGCTAAAAAATATTGCAAAAGGAAAAAGGGAAATGACCATACCCGGAACACCTCAAAAATATAAGGAAATATACACTGGTATTGAAATTTAAATAATCTAATTATATTGTCATGATAAATTATTAATGAAATGTTATATTTTTGACAGATTGCTGGAAGCACAATGGAAACTCACGACCAGATATTTCTCAAGTTGTTAAAAATCTTTCTGAAATCGTTATCTCTGATGCAAGAGTTGAATTTGGAACTTCTCAATCACAACCTTATAATGTTACAGATATTAAATTGGAAAATTTAAATATGTAAGTTTACATTTTTTAATTTTTTTTATATGTATTTAAATTTTCAGAACATTTATTAAGTATATAATTATTCTTTATTAAGACANATTTGGAACTCTTCAACATAACTGGCAAAAAAAGTTCCGATATTTTTGGTCTCGGAATTATTCTTTGGGAGATTTCTAGTGGACATCCTCCTTTTGAAATGGAATCCTCATCAAATATTGATTTGCTAAAAAATATTGCAAAAGGAAAAAGGGAAATGACCATACCCGGAACACCTCAAAAATATAAGGAAATATACACTGGTATTGAAATTTAAATAATCTAATTATATTGTCATGATAAATTATTAATGAAATGTTATATTTTTGACAGATTGCTGGAAGCACAATGGAAACTCACGACCAGATATTTCTCAAGTTGTTAAAAATCTTTCTGAAATCGTTATCTCTGATGCAAGAGTTG
Source organism: Diversispora epigaea (assembly GCA_003547095.1). NCBI lineage: Eukaryota > Fungi > Glomeromycota > Glomeromycetes > Diversisporales > Diversisporaceae > Diversispora > Diversispora epigaea. The sequence goes on along the minus strand of PQFF01000252.1, from coordinate 334,183 downwards.
AATTTGGAACTTCTCAATCACAACCTTATAATGTTACAGATATTAAATTGGAAAATTTAAATATGTAAGTTTACATTTTTTAATTTTTTTTATATGTATTTAAATTTTCAGAACATTTATTAAGTATATAATTATTCTTTATTAAGACAAAATGAAGAACCTGAAATCAAACCTGATCATTCTTTTATTGATGTCACGACTGAAGTTAATGGTTTTGTTAACGATCTGTTTGAATTTTTCATCGATGTACGCACAAAACAGGTTCGAATGGTTCAACCAATTATGATCAAAAAATATATTAGAGAATACAAAAAGAATCCAGTTAAAATTCTTTATGAAATGATTCGCCATCCATATCATTATTTGCTTACCAGCTTAATAGGATTTTTTTACCAGTATGGCATTGGGACTGTTGTTGATAATCAAATGGCATTTAAATTCTTTGATTTGGAAATAATTGAAACCCCCTCTTCTAATTCTTCATCCTTAACGAAACTATACAATTCAAACAAAGAAATTAATACCATCTCTCTTGCAAATATGTATTTAAATGGTACAGGTGTTGAAAAGGATACAACAAAAGCTTTTCGGATTTATCAGAAACTTTCTAATAAAGAGTCTCTTATAGCTTTGAATTCCGTAGCATTTTGTTATGAATATGGGCTTGGTGTTGAAAAGAATGAAGAGAAAGCATTTGAAACATATTTAAAATCAGCTGAAAAAGGATATATTGTTGCACAATTTAATGTTGGCAGGTGTTATGTAAATGGAATAGGAATAGAAATAGATAAAACTAAAGGATTTCAATGTTGTATAAAATCTGCTCGTGCTGGAGATATTAATGCAATGTGCAATCTTGGGTATTATTATTTCAGTGGTATTGGCGTGGATAAAGATGAAAAAGAAGCATTTAAATGGTATCCGAAGGCTGCCGAAAAAGGATTATCTATGGCACAACATAATTTGGGATGTTGTTATGAAACGGGTTATGGAATTGATAGAGACGAAGTGAAAGCATTTGAATGGTATAAAAAAGCTGCAGAAAATGATTATGCTGATAGTCAATACGTGATTGGAGAGTGCTTTTATGAAGGATATGGGATTAAGAAAGATATTATAAACGCTATCCGCTGGTTAAATAAAGCAAAAGAGAATGGGAATACATATGCAAATGAATTATTAGAAGAAATAATCAATAATGTAATGTAATAGTTAAAAATGTAATGATTATTATTATTTTTATTAATAAACCTTATTTTTTCTGATTAAATATATTATTCGAATGCATTGTTATCTTTAATTGTAATCATATTTTTCATTAGAAACATGCAATTTTTTTAAATATTCGTCGTAATTTGTTTTCTTAAGGTAAAAAATATTTTGTCATAGTGTTTAATTAAACAAGTTAAAATAAAATAACTAGCCTGTTATTAGCACTAATAAATAATTTGTGAATATTTATAATTTAAGCAATATAAACAGTCTTTTCTTAATAAAATGGTTTTTTTTAAAGTAAAATGTGCAGTTTTAAAGTTACATGATGCAAACTTAAATTATAAAAGGTTTACTTTTCGGAACTTTAATTAAAGCTCCTAATGTAACCGTTCGGTTCGGTTCTAACCTTGAACTGAAACCGAACCGAAATTTAAGAACTGGTTCGGTTTGGAACCGAAATTAAAAATATCAATCCGAAACCGAACCAAAACCGAACCAAAACCGAACCGAACCAAACCGGTTTGAACCGGTTCAAAATGGTTCAAAAGTTTTTTTTGTCAGAGTTTTTGCTTAATTATTATAATAAATTTGTATAATTAATTAATTATAAAATGCAATACACCACTGTTACAAGAACAATTCTTGTAAGTTTAAAAAATAATAATACATAGAAATTGTAAAAATTTAAATTTAATTTTATTTAATAATTTTTATTTTTGTTTCAAAATATTATAAAAATTTACATATTTTCATGTATATTTTTTTCTAATTTCAACCACCCTTTTAAACACATACACATTCTTATAGTATCAGAATTTAAACTACCCCTTCTTTGTGTGATTAAGTCAGTACCACCTGAAAATATTCTTTCAACAGGAACACTTGTTCCTATTTAAAATAAATAAAATTAAAAAAAATAATAATTTATAATAAATTGATTTAATAAATATTAAAAACATACCAGGAATTGCTAAAAAATCATAAGCCATTTTTGCAAGATTAGGATATTCAGATTCATGAAGCTATATAAACAAATATTAAAATAATAAAATAAAATAAAATTTCAAAATTAACATTTAATTCTAATTTTTTAGACCATTACCTTCCAATACATTAGAATATCTATATCATGATTTAATGGAGGTTCTTTTAAATATGAAGTCAATTCATCAGTATATACAATTTTTCTTTTTTTAAAAATATGGGCAGATAAAGCATTAAGTTTAGATGAGGATTCATCTATTTCTTTGTTGCCAGTGGGTTTATATTTCTCATTCCATAAATTAGTTATTTTTTGTTTATAACCTTTAATATGTTTGCTATCAATATTATTATCTTTATAATATGTTAATTTTAATCTAGGATCCAAAACTGTATAAATATAAATTAATTAAAGTTTTAAATATAAATTAATTAAAGTTTTAAATAAAAGTTAATAAAATCATAAAAAAAAAAATAATTATACTTGTTGCAATTATATAAACAAGTCCATCTGAAGTTGAATAATAATCCTCTAATTTTTGTAAAGCAAAATTGGTAGCCTCATCAACACCAGAAGAAAGATTATTTTTTTTTTGAAATTTAGTGATAGTTTCAAATAAATAATCATAAACAGGAATAGTTTGGCCAAGAGTTGGAAGCTTTGCTGTGCTCATTTCTAAAGTTGCAATTTTGAAACACTATTATAAAAATAAAATAATATTGTAATTTAAAATATAATTTAAAATTATTATATTAAAATAAATTATACCTCTAATAATTTTTTTATTTCTTCTAACTGACTCCATTCATTTTCTTGTAACAAATATAATGATAGATTACGATCAGCAGATGCTGTATTATGAAGAGGCTGAAAAAATAAATTAATTAAAGTTTTAAATAAAAGTTAATAAAATCATAAAAAAAAAAATAATTATACTTGTTGCAATTATATAAACAAGTCCATCTGAAGTTGAATAATAATCCTCTAATTTTTGTAAAGCAAAATTGGTAGCCTCATCAACACCAGAAGAAAGATTATTTTTTTTTTGAAATTTAGTGATAGTTTCAAATAAATAATCATAAACAGGAATAGTTTGGCCAAGAGTTGGAAGCTTTGCTGTGCTCATTTCTAAAGTTGCAATTTTGAAACACTATTATAAAAATAAAATAATATTGTAATTTAAAATATAATTTAAAATTATTATATTAAAATAAATTATACCTCTAATAATTTTTTTATTTCTTCTAACTGACTCCATTCATTTTCTTGTAACAAATATAATGATAGATTACGATCAGCAGATGCTGTATTATGAAGAGGCTGAAAAAATAAATTAATATTTATATAAAAAACATAAATAAATTAATTATAAAATATTTTTACCTCTTGAAGAATTAATGCTCTTTCAATCATGTCATATGTTAAGTTCCACCTTGTTTTCACATCAGGAATTAATTGAAGATCTTTAATATTTAATGCTTTACATTGTTGACTAAGTTTATCACGTCGCTGTGGAGAAGCTCGTATTTTAACCACTAATTTTCTTAATTTTTCTATAATACCCAAAGAATTTTCATTGATAGAATCTAATAATACATCTTCCTCATTTTCTGGACCCATTCCTTTTAAGGATTTTAAAGTATCTTGTGCTGCAAGGTTAATTATATGTGCCAAGCACCGAACACGATGATTTTCAGAATTAAAGTTAATGCCTTCATCTGAACAAAAAACATCTAAATGATTAAACATAGTATCCATATTACTAGCATTGTCAGTAGTAACAGCTAATATCTAAAGTAATAAATTAAATAATGATAAGTTAAAAATAAATAAAATAATAAAATAAATAAATAATAAAATAAATAAAATAAATAAAATAATAAAATAATAAAATAATAAATAAAACAAATTTACCTTTGTTGCAATATTGTATTCCTTAATTGTATTAAAAAAAACATTAGCAATATTTTCTCCAGAATGGGGACCATCTAATTTTTTAAAATCAAGAATTACATTTTTTAATTTCCAATCTTTAGAAATCCAATGTGCACTAATACCAAGAAATGATATTTGATTTTTGGAAGTCCATCCATCAAGTGTAAAAGAAATATGTCCAGAAGTTTTTTGCAATTCATTTTTGATTTTTTTTTGTTCATTTTCAAAAGATTTGAAGATATTATTTCGTATAGTATCACCAGTAGGTAATTTGGCTTCAGAATTTAATCTTTTTATCATATTTTTGAAAAAATTGCCTTCAACCACAGTAAAAGGTTGATCATCTGAAACAATCCATTGAATAAGATCATTTTGCCAAGTTTCTTGTGAAAAAATCTATTATTAATTTTAATATTAATTTAAATATTTAAAAAAAAATTAAAAAAGAAATAATATAATATTTTATATACCAAGGTTTTATCTGATTTGACATATTTATCCAATGCTCCAGAAGTTACAACTTTTCGTAAGTTTTTGTGATCACGATTAAGATGACTTCTCATAGTTGAAGTAGAAACATCTGTAGGAACTTTATAACTTTTACTAAAATAAATAAAGAATTGTTAATATTATTAATTATTTTAATTATTTTTTCATATTCAAAATTATTTTTTTCTATACTTGCCCACAATGATTACATTTATATTTATTTTCATTTGTAATTAATGTAAAATGGAGATAAACATATGATCTTGGTTTTCTTTTAGGAATGATAGAGTCATTACTATTATCTCTTGTTATATTTAGATCTGAACCATCAATTTCAGTTATATTTTGACTTGTATTTTCATCTACATTCTCATTAGTATTTTCTTGATCATTTTCATCAGCTAAATCATTCCCTAGTTCATTTTCATTATCTAAATCCTCCTCTAGTTCAATATCACTGGATTCTTCAAATTCCATTAGGATAAGAAAGAGAGAGAAAATAAAATATAGCTTTTCTTATTATTCCTTATTATAATTTGTTAAATGATCAAAAAAAATATTTGAATAATAAGATTTAACAGTTTAATACATTTCTAAAATAAATATAATAATAATACACACTCACAATAATAATAATAATAATACACACTCACAATAATATATACAAATTTTTTATAATCAGATTTGAATAAGATTATTCATCTATTTATTTACAAAATAATATAAAATATTAAATACAGTATATAAATCAAAATTTGTTAATCAAATTAATTAAATTAAATAAATTAAATCAAAATAAATCAAATTAAATTAAATCAAATTAAATCAAATCAAATCTAATTAAAAATAGATTTACTTATTAATGTTCAGGATAGAAACAGCGCAGTGACAAAAAAAACACTGATAAAATGGCAACGGAAACGGCAATAGCAATGGAAATAGAAACTGCACGAAAAAATAAATAGATTAAAATCTGATTATCTTTTTCTTTGTATTACACTAATTGATTTTCATTTTTTTCTAAAAACGGTGCAACAAAATAAAAAACGGTGTAACAAAAAAAAAACTACAAACCGAAAATATTTCGGTTTGGTTTCGGTTTTTCCGTTCGGTTTAGCTTAAGAATCCGAAACTGAACTGAACCGAACGGAAATCTTTCGGTTTGGATTTTAATGAACCTAAACCGAACCAGAACCGGAACCAGCCATTCAGATTCGGTTCAAACTGAACGGTTAGGAGCTTTANATAAATAGATTAAAATCTGATTATCTTTTTCTTTGTATTACACTAATTGATTTTCATTTTTTTCTAAAAACGGTGCAACAAAATAAAAAACGGTGTAACAAAAAAAAAACTACAAACCGAAAATATTTCGGTTTGGTTTCGGTTTTTCCGTTCGGTTTAGCTTAAGAATCCGAAACTGAACTGAACCGAACGGAAATCTTTCGGTTTGGATTTTAATGAACCTAAACCGAACCAGAACCGGAACCAGCCATTCAGATTCGGTTCAAACTGAACGGTTAGGAGCTTTAACTTTAATCTTATTCTTTACGGCATATTCTCTCTAAGAAATTTCAAAAAGAACGCTGTCGGATTTATTTAATAATGCTAAATCCTGAAATTTTATTAGGTGTAAACTATGTAATATTTACGACCTACGTAAGCTGTTTTTAGTTCAAACCAGTGTATCTCGGTGCTACAGCGATTAAAACACAATATTGTAGCCCAGAACAAGGACTTTCGATCAGTCATAGTGCCACAAATGTGCAGAGTAATTCGAACAATTTCACAAATCAATCTCAAAATAAACTTAATAATAATACTCTCTATCTGCCAGTCGATCTAAACTTGCCTATTTCGAAACAGATAATAGACTTATTACAAATAATATCACAATAACTCAAAATAATCTTTAGGCACAGTGAGTAAAAGCAATTAATACAGTATCAAACAATATTTAATAATATTTCGCTTATTACGACACAAAAGGTAAGTTTATTAAAACATAAAATATAAGGTTTAAAAGTTAAGTATCATTCAACAACAGAAATATTACAATGGGTACCGTCCCTGAAGGAAGCCTACTTTTCTATCTAAACTTATTATTAATTACTAAACTATTCGAAAACTAACTTGTACACAAAACTAACTAACTTTTGAAACTTACTCCCAATAACAAACATATTTATACTTTCTCTTTTGTTTACATTATTCTTCATCTTTGTACTTTAACATTTCGGATGATTACACAAAATATCATCCAGGATGATAAATCACCTGAATGCTCATCTAGGTAGTGGTAGTTAAGCTTCCTGAACAATTACTGGGATAAATTGTCTTGGTTTGATCATGCGTAACAGTGATGGTTTTGCTTTTATTAATATTATTTGCGGTTAATAAAAATATGAATAAAAGCACCAAGGCAACTAAAGTAGCCGTTTTTTTAAAAAAAAGGGTTCTATTCAACATCATGGAAGTGAATAGAAATTATCAATCATAGTATCATGTATTTATATCAAAAATTACGTACTTGCATACATGTAAACATTATGAAATACGTACCTAATCGTATTTACCATAGCAATCTCGCTATTACTCAAAAAAAAGCCATTTGATTGATTTTTATGCTGCTAAGTAAAATTACGTAAGGAAATCTCAATGACCTTGAATATAAAAACTGCTATCATGCCATGTATGACATGATTGCTAGAATGATAGTAACGATACTATACAATAAATAGAACCTGCCAACTTGAAGGCAAATTCTAATAATTTTCTAATGATGTCAATTCAAAAAAATTAAAAGAAATTCAAAATTCAAATCATTATTATTATAAAAAAAATTCAGGAAATTTAAAACTTGTATGAAATAAATTATATAAAGTAAAAATACAAGTCTCATCGTCATCATATGATAATCAATCATTATCCATTCCATTGATTATTACATACAGCCTACTTTCTGTCAAAATTCAAAAAAGGAAGTTACAGTAAATGCCTTCCTTTTTGAATCTCATGACAAGTTGGAAAATAGAAAGAGATAGTGTAATAGCCTTAGCCTTAATAATGAAAGTTCTACACAAATTTTTGTATAACGATACGATAACATGAAGATTGGCACACGGTTATGTTTAGGTGTAATTTTTTTGATGATCCTGAGAAATATTAGCTGTGTATGCAGCACTTGTCTTTAAAAAATTATATTTATATAAATAGTTTTCCAAGTCATTGAAGTAGTATTTGTAGTATCCAATTATATAACTAAAACTATACTGTTTCAGTTACATTAATTTCACCAGCCATATATCCTTGATGGGAGAAACATTAATATTATTAATTTGTGTCCATTTGCGAATGAAATAATTATATGTGTAAATATTTGAAGTGTATAATTATCTAAATCAACAATTGCTACAGTTGATTGCTTAACTAATGATTTAATGAAACAGTAGATAAATTTATTCAAGTTGCTCAACTAAATGTAGATGTATGGAAAGTAATAGAATGGATATATTATGATAAAAGGTGTTAAAGAAATGGCAAAAGATGGTTTTGGTATAATTTTTTATGCTGATTATTTTAATAAATATATTGGAATGTGTAAAAAATTCATTATTATTTGATTTTCATCCTGGACATCTAATTTTAATCTAGATAATAGTTAATTGAAAAAAATGTAGAAAAATACATTAATAATGATTTGAAAGATACTGGTGAAATTGTGAATGAATTTTAAAAGCAGAAGAATTTTCATTAAAAAACTCCAAACTAATTTATTATTTATGTTAACAAATGATACAAAAACCAATAACAAATATATCCACAGGCAATTATGCCAGTAGACTTCTAAAATCTGAAAATGAACCAATCTTTGAATTAAAGAGATAATTTTATATTTATTGATTTAAATTATTCAAATGAAATTTTTTACATATCTGCTGTTTTAAATATTTAATATTAGTATTGAATAAAAGTTGTAATCAGCCTTCAGAACTTTCTCATAAGATTTCACATTAATTTATTAAATATTAAATTAAAATATGATCAGATGAGTTTCCAGAAATTCATTGTTTACATATTTGTAGTGTAGCATTGAAGATTACTATATTAAAATAAACTAATTAAATTGATTAAATTTCTTTTTCCATCTGCATCTGGAAAATCAAGAATATAAATCTTTAGATCAGAAGTACATAAATATAATTTGAAAAGAATTTATATATTTACATAACATAAAAATTCATTATGAAATTGTCATGAAATTGCATATAAATTGGACTTCCTTTTAGTTTATAATTTTGCAGACATTCAATGATTTATATGATATTTTGAACAAATAAAAGATTGATTGTTTTTAAAAAATTCAATTTTTAGATCTTTTTATTTAAATTAAATGTCATAAGCATAAAGCACCCCAAATCTAGACCTCTTGTTAATATCATTAGATAGTTTTTCATTTTATTGCATTGGTAGATTTTAATTTTAATTATAAAAACTGGAATTGTTTTTGTAAATATTATTAATTTTTTTTCAGAATTATTAAAAAATAAAAAAGAAAATTTTGATTTTACTCCTGAAAAAAAAATATATGTATATTAAGATAGTAATATCTTATTACAATCTTATACAGTGCAGAACCCCTATAACCAAAAAAATATTTTTCTTAAATTAAATTAAATAATAAATATCAGTTAAATATTTAAAAAAATTATTATTTTCAGGTTATAGACATTAATAGGAAGCGATTTAGCATATATTTTTTATATTTTCCCAATTTTGAACAGGCTTACACGTGATTTTGACCAATAAAATTTATGAACGTGATTGTAAAATATTCTGGAACTCCCGAGAGATATATTTTTTTGTAATTCACTTTGTCATTTTTATATCAAAAATAAAAAATTTATTTTAAAAATTTTATAAAGAGTGATTATCAAAGAAACAAAATGAAATGAAAATAAAAAAAATAATTATTTTTTATTTTATTATCCAATAACGAAATAATTGATCGAAGCTTTTTTTTGAAAAAAGTTAAACAAACGAAAATAAAAAAAAATAATTTTTTATTATTTGAAAAATTAATTCCCCCTTTATTTTTCTACATGCTGGACACGGACAAGTTCACATTGTGTGAAATATTACCGAAGTCCGAAGAAATTGCCTTTTTAATCTATAAAATCCTATTGTAATTTACTATTCTGTTTTTTCGAACAAAAACTTGGTTGCTCAATTCTAGGATTAGCATTTTGCATATTTTGTATAATTTACTAAATTTACTATTCTGGTTTTTCGAACATAAACTCGGTTGTGCAATTCTAGGATTAGCATTTTGCGTATTTTGTGTAATGAGATACAAATAAATATTAGAAAATAATAAAATAATAAATGCGATTTTTTTTTTGCATACTAAAAACATTTCGCAATTTTAAACATAATTTACGTTAATTTTTTTTCAAAAAAAATAAAATTCTGCCTTTCATACCATAAGCAAACAAAAAAAAAATGCCATACGGTAAATGCCCAGAATGCAATCAAGAAAATGCTTACTATAATTGGTGCAAACCATGTAACTCGAAACATTTACAAAATGATTTTAATAATTGGACAAGTGGAAATGACAAAATAGATAAATTCATTCAAGATGCTCAACTAAATGCTGATAATTGGTTGAAAGTAATAGAATGGATACCATATGATAGATTTAAAGATGTTAAACAAATAGGTAAAGGTGGATTCGGAACAATAAATTATGCTAGGTGGATTGATGGATTTATTAGTAAATGGGATGTTAAAAATCAACAATGGAAAAGATATAGTGAAGAAGTGGCATTAAAAAAGTTTGATAATTTGATGAATTTCAACGAAGTCATAAATGAGGTAAATATTTTAATCAATATTAAATTTAATTTTCAAATTATTATACGACGTTTTAACTATAAATTAAAAATGTTTATAATATTAGATGGAAATTCACTTAAAAACACACATTGAATTTGTATCGATTCGATTTTATGGAATTACACAAGACCCAGAAACACATAAATATATGATGGTTTTAAAATATGCAGCAGATGGAAATCTTCGAGAATATTTAAAAATTAATTTTAATAATATTGATTGGACTCAAAAATTATATAATCTACGGTATTTATCTGAAAGGTTGATGAGAATTCATGAATTAGATATAGTTCACCAAGACTTCCATCCTGGAAATATTTTATCATCCGATTTTAAAGCTACTTATTGTATGGCAATTTCGGATTTTGGATTAAGTAAACTAATGGGGGCAAATCCAAATAATCCTGAAAAAAAGAATATATTTGGTGTATTACCATATATTGCTCCAGAGGTATTAAGTGGTGATGAAGAATATACAAAAGCTGCTGATGTATATTCATATGGAATTATTGCTTACGAAATGATTACGGGCTTTCCTCCATATCCTGATATACCGCATGATAAAGATTTGGCTATTAAAATATGCAATGGATTACGACCAAAAATTCCATTTCATACTCCAAAATTAATTACAAGCATGATTATGAGGTGTTGGGATGCTCGAGTTNACCCAGAAACACATAAATATATGATGGTTTTAAAATATGCAGCAGATGGAAATCTTCGAGAATATTTAAAAATTAATTTTAATAATATTGATTGGACTCAAAAATTATATAATCTACGGTATTTATCTGAAAGGTTGATGAGAATTCATGAATTAGATATAGTTCACCAAGACTTCCATCCTGGAAATATTTTATCATCCGATTTTAAAGCTACTTATTGTATGGCAATTTCGGATTTTGGATTAAGTAAACTAATGGGGGCAAATCCAAATAATCCTGAAAAAAAGAATATATTTGGTGTATTACCATATATTGCTCCAGAGGTATTAAGTGGTGATGAAGAATATACAAAAGCTGCTGATGTATATTCATATGGAATTATTGCTTACGAAATGATTACGGGCTTTCCTCCATATCCTGATATACCGCATGATAAAGATTTGGCTATTAAAATATGCAATGGATTACGACCAAAAATTCCATTTCATACTCCAAAATTAATTACAAGCATGATTATGAGGTGTTGGGATGCTCGAGTTACACATAGACCCACTTTTGGAGAATTATTTGATGAGTTGGAGAAATACAGGAAAGATTATTTAGACGAAGATTCAGAAATTGGAATTCAAATTAAAGAAGCCGAAGAATTTTCAGCAAATCAAGAATCAACAAATACGACAACCACAACAACCACAACAACTAAAACTCCTCTTAATTATCAAACGCATCCACAAGCAATTTATACCAGTCGACTTCTTAATTTTTCAAAACTTCCAAAACCCAAGAACGATGAAAACTTCGAAAAGGAACTTGAAAGATTAACTAAATCTACTTCTGCTTTATGTATTGGTAAGTTATTTTTATATTTTTATTTATTCATTTTTATTTCCTGATTAATTATATTAATTCATTTCTATGTTATTTAGGCGATTCTGGAATAGTTGATTTGGATATGTCTAATTTTTAAATTTTATTTGACATTATATATTTTTATTTGTATTATTTGTATTTTACTTATTAAATTATAAATCACCATTTATTAGGTTTTTTTTTTGATATTTTAAAATCTTAACACTAGGCGGAGAGTACAAATTCAATTAGCTTAGTTTGTAATTTCGATTTTATAAAAAAAGGAAATATGAATTTATCACGAAATCGACTAANGAAGCCGAAGAATTTTCAGCAAATCAAGAATCAACAAATACGACAACCACAACAACCACAACAACTAAAACTCCTCTTAATTATCAAACGCATCCACAAGCAATTTATACCAGTCGACTTCTTAATTTTTCAAAACTTCCAAAACCCAAGAACGATGAAAACTTCGAAAAGGAACTTGAAAGATTAACTAAATCTACTTCTGCTTTATGTATTGGTAAGTTATTTTTATATTTTTATTTATTCATTTTTATTTCCTGATTAATTATATTAATTCATTTCTATGTTATTTAGGCGATTCTGGAATAGTTGATTTGGATATGTCTAATTTTTAAATTTTATTTGACATTATATATTTTTATTTGTATTATTTGTATTTTACTTATTAAATTATAAATCACCATTTATTAGGTTTTTTTTTTGATATTTTAAAATCTTAACACTAGGCGGAGAGTACAAATTCAATTAGCTTAGTTTGTAATTTCGATTTTATAAAAAAAGGAAATATGAATTTATCACGAAATCGACTAAAAGTGTTAAAATATAATATTTCAACGATGTAACATAATTGAATGTTATAATGCACGCGTTTTAAAATTATTATAACGTGTGACATGTATAAAAAAAAATTCCCAATAATATTAAAGATTGAATGTCAAATCTAATTATTATTATAACGTACAAAAAAATTTCAAAGAATGAATGTAAAATTTTTATTTATATATTAAAATCTTTAAAAATGTCTGACGTTTTTTTCAATAATCATTGATAATATAATAAAAAGAAAAAATAAATAAAAAAAAATAAATAAATAAAAAATAAATAAATAAAAAATAAATAAAAAAATAAAAAATAATAAATAAATAAATAAAAAAGAGACTAGACTATCAAGATTATTATTTTTTGTAGTAGTTGTGATTTACATGTAGATTCATTTTATTTATGTTCTTTTAATAAAAAAAGACCAAAAAAAATTCCCATCCAATCGCATAAAGTAAAAAAATAAAAATATCAAACACCATCCATGTAAAATAATAATAGTGATAGCAAATTATATTTAATAATGAATATGAAGAAAAATTTTCTAAAAAAGAAAGAATGAATGAAAATTCAAGGGTATACGTAATAATTAATTTATCTTTTATCTTAACTAAATTGGGCCAACAGATTTGTCTTCTAATAATCGGAATGAGCTTTGAAAAAGGTGACGTGGATCTGTCTTTTTTCGAATTCGATCATTTTCTACGAATGATGGATAATGGATGTGGATGTTAATATAAAGAACAAAATAGATGTAATACGGAAATCAATAAATCAATAATTATTTTATCTTAATTAATGCGTCTTTCCAACATTCATTAATAAATCTTGGCACAGCACATTTAGCATATAATTCTTGTAGATGAGATAATTCTTGTAGACGAGATACTTCTTGTGAAAGTAATTATTATAATTCGTTAGCAGATTTCAATAATAAAAATTATAAAAATTAAGAAATTTGATATTAAAATGTAATATTATAATAACAGTGATAAAAGTTATGATTAAATGTTATTGGATGTTAATTTTAGTTTACTTACTCTTTTGTAAGCTCGAAAAATCCATCACATTCGTATTAAGGAACCAAACATTTATCCAAAAAATCAAAAAATAATAAATAAATAATAAAATCAATAAATAAATTAATAAATAAATTAATTATATAAAAAAAATAATAAATAAAAAAATAAATTAACAATAAATAAAATCAATAAATAAATAAATAAATTAATTAAAACATACTTTCTCTAAACAAATTATGTAATGCTGCAAAAAGTTCTTTGGGATCACTCTTATTAGCGAATAAACAAAACATTCCTGTATCTATCTCATCTTGCGGAGTGTAATGAAGAAGAATTGCACATTCTTCAAATGATTCAAGTAGTGAAGCCTATTTAAATGGAATATGAAACTAGAATATTGGACATTTATGGAAAGTCTATCTGTGAGAACAGAGTGGAAGAAATTCATGTTGGCTCATTAAATTCTCCTCATCGAGGAAAACATTTTGTTAACTCGATTTTAAATGAATAAGAATTATGAAGCAGTGTTCACAAACTGTATTTTTGCGTAGATACACAATGAATTTTACAATGATATTTTTTTATATAACAATGTCAATAAACTGTCTAAATGAATTGTTAGATTTGTTATATAAGGTGCTTTTTTTTATAATCAGACAATAATGAATCCAAAATTTTTAATCATTCTTCTTTTAAGTTTGCTGACATTTACTTTTATCGTTGACGCGGATAAACTTAAAACTTGCACAAAACTAAAACCGAACCCAAGATAAAAACTTTAACTGAGTCCCGTAGAACTCTTATTCCTGGTCAGCTGAACAACTGTCACTTGTACACCTACTACCAGTATTGTACATTTTGTATGTCCCCGGATTTTTTTTATTGTCCCAATGTCCCATGTCCCACTGTCCCTACTCTTAATGGGCTTATAAAAATATATTAAAAATTTATAAATATATGTAAAAATCAATTCTAAATAACTTTAATTAATAACTTGAAATAAGTTTTATAATGAAAGTTTTTATTATTTACATTTTATTTTTGTCCCAATATTGTCCCAAGATGCCCCATGACAATACTCCACTGCACTTTGTGTTTACTTCGGTCTTAGAAATACGAATTGTTCTGGAGCTTATGTTCTTAGAAATCATTGGTTGTGCCATATTTAGTGGAACAACAACGTAGAAAATTTATTTATCTTATTCCTATGCCTTTGAGACCTACATAGTAAACCTTCTTAGTTATGGATTTAACGCCAATAATTGTATTTGAACAAGTTTTTTAGGATTTATTATGTTATCCTCTTAGGGCGAAGATTAAATAATGTAAATATATTTCACTTTTTCCTTTTTTAAATACGTTCACTATGCAAATTTTATTTTATATGTATGATAAATATAAATGAATTCACATTACGTGCTGTCGAAATTCAAAAAAGGAAGTTACATGCCAAAAATTTGATTAAAAAGAAATTTAATAGACGTTCGTATTTACACAAATAACTAGATGTTTTTGACTTCGTCGCTGCCATGTGATTGAGATTTATACAGATGATTGGTTATATAATTTATTCAAATTAAAATAAAAATTTTAATTGTAATAATGCTCGTTATTATTTATTTATTATTTACTTATAGTAATAATGATTCTCACGCTTATTATTTATTTATTATTTATTTATAGTAATAATGATTCTCACGTTCACACTTATTATTTATAGCTACTTACTAATAAATAAATAAAGATTAATAAATATAATATATAATAAAGTTGGGGTCAAAAAAACGTTTCGCTCCACTTATAAATAAAATAGATACTTGATTATATAACAGTTATCCCGGAGAAATAAAATGAAACTTAAATTTTTTTTTAATTTCATTTTTGTTTAATAATAATGAAAAAAAAGAAGCAAAATAAAATCTGTGGTTCAAATATTTATTATTTATCGTTTATTACTAATTATTTATTATCCACTTTTGTACGAAATATATATATATATATTTATTTATTTTTTAAAATTTTTTTAATAACTAAAATACTATGGAAAATAATAATAATAATTGTCCATTTGTTATATTGTTATAAGAATTTTTCAGGAGAAAAAAAAAATATAAACGAAACTTGAATCTTTTTTTGATTCATTTTCCATTTTAATTTCCTTCTTTTTTTTTCATTTTCTTCTTTGAATTATCAAATAAAAAGTCATATGAATTAAATAAAATCCTCAGTTTAAATATTTATCATTTATTGTTTATTTTTATTTATTTATTATCCACCTTCGCAAAATATACATATAAAATTTTTTTTTGATAAACAAAATATTACAACATCCCTCACGGAAAGGAGAAAAGAAAATAATATAAGTCAATTATTTTTATTTATTTATTATCTACCTTTGCGAGATATATGTACATATATTATCTACCTTTCGAGATATACATATATTTATTTTTTAAAAATTTTTTTAAAAAGGAAATAATATAAGCCAATTATTTGGTATCCACCTTCATAAAATATACATATATATATTTAATTTAAACATAATTCATCACATACGCACGAATAAATTTGTGTTTTATATCGTTATATCATTCTATTTTATCAGTTATATCCTGAAAAATCATGTGAATATGCTGCATAGCACCCACCATTTTCCTTATTCGAACAAATCTACATTAAAATAAAAATCAGATTTCTGTTATACAAGCCTTTCATTTTTATATGCATGATTTTCATGGCTTTGAATCCCGTGCTGATAAAGAAATTCTGCTATTGGTAAATTTTATCTCATGTAGTAATAGTATTGCATCCCTCATATAATAATAATAGTAGAGATTTCTCTTTTGTAAGCTTTGCGTTTATAATAGTATGGTTTGTTTTTAAGAGATTCTTCGTATTTCTCGTGGTCAACTTTAGCTTCAAAGTAGATAACAATGGCACATAATAAAAGAAGAAATTCCGTCTTTTTGTGAATTTTTATAACTTTAATTATGTTATTTTTATAACTCCTTGTCAAGTTAAACATAAAATGAAATATAAATAAATGTGTGTTCAATATGTGTTATGGCTTTGATATTCGTAGTTATTCTTATGTAGCTTGAAAACTTTGAGCATAATAACTATTCTTTTTGCATGTAAGCAGTTTTTTAAAATTTGGGGCTTATTGGTTTTCCCCAATTTCTTATATGACTAAAATTAGTGTCATCTTTCCATTTTAAAATTATGAATAATGTGGTTTTGGATATTGGAGATAATGACAATGACAAATTATAAAGGTTTAAAACAATTTGTCATATATTTATATGTGTAGGGCTGATTTCTTGTGCATTTTTTAGTCAATTATTTAATTATGAATGCAATCTATAATACTTCACTGCCATTTCGCAATCTTTTAAGAAAAATTTTGATTTTTTGAAGGCCTTTTTTTTTGTAAACGAGTTGAATTGGTTTTATTGTTTTCATTGCTTATTATTGAATGTAAAAGTAAATAAATATTTATAGAGAAAATTGATTTTCAAATTGCGAGACTATTCGAACACGTATCTTTATGGGTTTATTGTTTCATCGCTTATTGTTTATTATTGTTTAATTAATTTAAAAGTAAATAAACTATCATAGAAGAAATTGGTTTTCTCGAATACATATCCTTATGAGTAGAATTGGTTTTATTATTTTTATTGCTTAATATTTAATGAATGTAAAAGTAAATAAATTATAATAGAAACTGGTTTTCTCGAAATTATGAAATTATTCTTACAATATCCTAAATTTAAGCCATGACAAACAAAAAATCAACAAATATTTTTTTAATAATAAGCAAAATGCTATTATTTCTAAACAACATCATGAAGATTAAACCCTTTACTTATGGCAAAAATTCCATAAAAACCCTTGTATTGTCATTCTTGCCATCTTCACTTTGGCTTTCACATCTTTAAAAAATAATAAATTTTTTTTCAATATTACAAAATGAAATTCTCAGTAGTTGCTATTGTTTTATCTTTACTGGTAGCAACATCGTTTGCTGGTAATTTTTTATTAAAATTTTTTTCATTCTTGAAAATTTTTTAATTTATAATTTTGACTCTATAGATGCCAACCAAGAGAAACGTGACGCGGAACCTTATTACTATTATAAACGTGATGCTGAACCTTACTACTACTACAAGAGAAACGATATGAAGCGTGATGCCGAACCATACTATTACTACAAACGTGAAGCCAACCAACAGAAGCGTGACGCCGAACCATACTATTACTACAAACGTCAGGACTTGTGGTAAATTTATTTTCTGGGCATATACAAAAATGTTTAATAGAATGTGAAACGAAAGAAGTGCGAAAGTATGGTGATATTTCAATTGACTTTTTCTTCATAATAATTCTTTAAATGAACCTTTATGAAACATTACAATCAAATTATAACTAAAAATAATTTCTGCAAGTCTCTTTTAAATTCAAATGTAATCAATATATTCTATTAAGACATGTAATAGTAATAAAAGAATAAGTTAGTATTGGCAATAGTAAATTATAATTATCACGCATTTCTAATACCTTGGCGAATGTTCCTAAAAAATATTATTACATTAAAACTACATTGTAACAATGTAAGCAATATATTCGATGCTTCCATCTTTCCGCTGATGAAGTCAGAGATTCAATTAGACCTTACAGAAATATTCTTGATAAACAAAGCTTTGGAAAGATATCAATCATTATTTACTATTTCCTAAACAACGAGTAAAATCAATTATTTTATCAGAAAAATCTTTTTCAACTATTATTTCCGAAGTTCATAAAGCAGAAATTCCAACTTGGATTGACCGTAAAACAACAATGTATACTTCAACAAACATCCCATATAGGGTTGAATTAATTGATTCATTATATTTCCATATCATGTACATAGAGTTTTTTTTATAATTAATTAATACTTTGTTGGCCTCTCTTTGCATCCAATACTGTTTCAATTCTTTGTATTCTTTGTGGCATTGATTTTACAACCTTCCTAAGAATTAATATATTAAATTCTGATCACTCATTCAAAGCAGTCTTGAACTCATCTACAGTTTTGGAGATTTTTTTTTGTTTCCGAATATTTTTCTTTACAATTTCCAGATGTTTTCTGTGGTGTTAAGGCCGAGAGGATTTGCTGGCCAGTCTAAAGTTTTAATTTTTTTTGCCTCAACCAACTTTACGGGGGTTTTTTTGCGGTATGGATTGGAGAATTATCATATTGAAACACCAGTTTGGATGTCATTTTTAACCAAAAAAATCATTATATAGCATTCACACAGTCATAAAAAAAATTGAATGAGAAAAAAAAACAAAAAAAAAAAAAGAAAGAAAAAAGGGAATCAGTTGTGAAAATATTACATATTGTTATTTATTTTTATAAACAAATATTGTACATTTTTTTTTGTATAAAAAAGAATAATAAAAAGGGACATTCATTTTATGTACATATTTTGTACAGTATTTTTTATTGTTAATATAGCATGAACAGATGATGTATACATTATTAACATGAAGCATTATAATGTACAGAACAAATTATATTCAAATTTTAATTTTAATACATTTTTTACAACAAAATGTACATATGAGGAATAATGTAAATTCAAATAAAAAAAATACATTAAATGACTTAATGTTCATTTTTCGATAAACAGTTTTTATAGAGTAATAATAAATATTCTCATCGTCACCATTACCATCATTATTTCAATTTATTAGACATTACAACTAAAGTTCCCACGAATATGACATGTCAATAAATTGTAAAAAATATTTTGGATATCTTGTTTATTTATAATAATGATTTTATTTATTATTTTAATTTAATATTTATAATTATAATTTAAGATTAGAATTAGAATTTAGAAAAATGGCCAGTGTGGGAATGTTCTTTTTGAAAAGGAAATTGTTTACATAGCACCACTTTCCTTATTCAACAAAATCTACATTAAAATAAAAAATCATACATTTTTGAAATTGAATGGATATAATATTATAAATTTATATAAAATAAAAATTTATACTTTAATACTTGATTATTTCTTTGGTGAAACTTTGAAAACTTCAAATTCTTCAATTGAGAAACGATTTGAATTAGATCGAATTGATTTTTCATAAGCAAACAACTCGCAATTGCTTTTCTTAGTTTTTAAATCACCACCTAAATTTAATGCATTTCCAAATTGCAACCATGGATTGCTTGGACCAGAATAATAACGAATAGCATAATCAAAGTCTGTCACCCTACTTAAAATGGAACTTTTAAGATTTTCAGTTTTCAATGAAAATACAAAACTATCTTGACTAGAGTACCATTCATCTTCACCATCGTTTATCTCGAGAGGGTTATAACCACCAATAATTTCCCCAGTACTTTCCACTTTTGTAATGATAATCGTATTAGATACTTTATCACAAATATTATAAATAGTTTTTACATCAAGCCCATCTCTACTTCCTTTAACAAGTAGTTTAAATTCATATGGATTATTTTCAGTATAAGTAGTTTCCTTTCTATCAATCCATGATGAAAGTTCTAAGGCATGTTCATCAGTAATAATATTAGAAAGTGTTGTAATTAAGATTTCTCGAGGCGGCAATATTGTTGAAGAGATTGATTTGTCAGGAATTATTAACCTAGTATTAATGTCTAACCATAGTTTAGGTTCAAAAAGTTGTAGGTACGGATAAAGCTTTTCTAATACTCGCTCATTTGAAATGTTGAAATACCTAACATAGGGAAGACAATTTTTCAAAGTTGTTTTTAACGTTACGAAATTATCACTTGTCCATTCATTAAGGTTAGCCGGTAAAGTTGGATTTTTGGACTTTCCCCACTGAATTACGTAATCCCAAATTTTATCTTCATCTAATTGTAAATTATCTAGTTTAATAATTGTAATTAATGCATCTTCGGGAAGAGAAATAAAATTTTCCGACTCAAAAATAATATCAGGATGCTTGGCAATGATATTATAACAAAATTTTTGAATTATATCAAAATTTTTCACTTGATAACTCATTTGATAAACTTGAGCAAAATTTAGCTTCAACCATGAAATGTTGTTGGTAATAAGGTGACTTTGGAGATGTTCAACTAATTCATCAAGATCAAGTTCTAGGGAAGAAATCAAGAGGTCAAAAATAATCGAAGTTTCTAATTTTTCCAACGAAATTGTTCCACCATAAATGTACCTAATTTATAAAATTATTTTTTTTTATCAAATAATTATTAAAACTATTTTATTAAAATTATGATAAATTTATAGAATAATGCTTACTTGATAATGACATTAAATACTTTAACAGAAATATTAGGAATTTTTAATACTTTGACATTATTTTCGATGGACGGAATTTCGTTGAATTTCTTTTTAAAATAAGGACAACGAGATTGTAAAATGTAAGAATGAACTTCAAAAATTTGATTATCTGGTGCTTCACCAACTTCAATTGTGACATTATAATCAACGGGGTTTTCAAGAAGTTGAGTAAGATCGTTTGATAAACGGTCATAAAATTTTGTTGTCATTTTTTATTATTATTATTAATTATTAAGTGAAGAATTTTTTTTAATTTTATTTTAATTTTTATTTCATGTATCACAGACTCCATAAAATGAGAATTAATCGGAAAATTATAATGCCATAAGTATAAACTCGGTGTAACCTGCTTACTCGATTGATTACACAAAAGCGTGACCGGTCTGATGATTTAAGAACTTATTCGTTGGAAGAGATTTAAAATCAAAATCACTACAATGTTATTAAAAAATCAATTAAAGCATCAAATAAATGAAAATTTTCTGTCAAAAAATTTCAACGATCTTCCTTCATATTTTCAAGCGTAAAGGCCCTTCGACCAAATTAACAGTCCCAGTCCAAATAAAAAAAAATAATTATCTTTCCATTTTTGCGTGCACTATCAATAAAATGTCAAAGTTTATTTATTTATGTAATGACCATCGTTATATTTTTTTATAGCTTGCAATGGTATGATCTAATCTCCAATACATCTGATAATGATTGCATAAATAATATATATTTTTTTACAAATATTTTCAGTGTAGTGTTTACATTGCTTATGTTATTTCTTTTATTCTGGGTAACAGAAGATCCAAAAGTTGGTGGTGCAAATTCAGATTTAAATAATATTAAACAAAAATATCTGCTGGAAAGATAAGGAAAACATATTAAAAAAATTAAAAAAAAAAATAAGGTTTGGATTTTGAAATATATAGTTTAATTAATCAGGAGGAAGAAATAGTTATGAAAAAATAAAAGATTTTATAAAACAATAATGCATGGTAAATAAATAATTAATAAAGCATACTGTAAATATAATATGTATAATATACATAAATAGATGCCGAACATAATATGCTTTTTACTTATAATCTATTATATGAGATACAGATTTTATACAACGTTGTTGGCTAGATAAAAAACTATTTTTGCTGGCAGATAAACAAGCTTTCCTATACATGTTTACACATTATTATGTTTCATGTGACTATTGTACTCTATTTATGAAAAAACCTCAGAGAAGTGGAATCATATAAATCTCCTTTAATTTATTTGCTTATTAAATATCTATCAGTCAGTTAACAACAGAATAAAGCTGTTCCCTTTTCTTTCTTCAAACCAAAAATCTAAATGAAAATGTTTTATAGTTATTTTTTTTTTGTATAGAAATTTCACTGTGAATTTTTAATACTTTGATCAAAGTAAATTACTTTCAAGTGACTAATTAAAATTGTTAAGAAGATATAATATTAATTGAATTTTTGATTTTTTCTAAACTTACTTATAGACATATTGAAATATTTAACTACTAATACTTACAAATTTTTTTACACTTCCAGAAATTTGTGATGTACTTTTCAATACTTTTGTCGCTTTTAAGCAACTAATTAAAATTGTTTAGGATGTATAAGATTATTTGAAACTCATAAGTGTATTAAAATCTTTAATTATATATACTCACAAATTTTCTGAAACTTTATAACGTAATTTTAACACTTTGATTAAAATGCCTTTAATTAAAATTGTTAAATTATTTGAACCTGATTTTCACTAAGCTGAATATATGTAATAAATTATGAATTTTTTTACATCTTAAAACTTTGTGACACAATTTCAATGCTTTGATCAAGTAAACTGCACTGCCTTAAGCAAATAAGTGAAGCTGTTATAAAAATATTAAAAGATGACCATTTTTTTAATTGTATATGTTCATAATTATTTTTTATAATTTTTTAAATATAATTTATTGAATTTTACAAATTTATTTTTAACTAAAAATGTACGTTGGTTTTTAAAATATTGAACTAAACCAATTATCTGTATATGAATTTTGTGTCCAATAGTAATTTTTCATCATGACATCCCAATAAATTCTAATCTACCTTTTAAAAAAAATTGATTTTCCTGAGCTTCTCCAAGGTCCATAATTTTCAGCCTGAACCAGGATCAGAATAAGATGATATATTTATATAAATTAACCAATTTGATTAATCAAAATGATAATTTGTTGGTGACATCTACCTGATAAATTTTATTATAACCTTAAATGAATCATATTCCAAGTAGTGGTGCGATCCGCGGATAAATTTATCCGCCACGGATGTTGATCGAAAATCAATAAAATTTGCGCAGATCGATGTTCAACAAATGAAATGAAATGTGATTGACATGTTGGCGAATGACCTTTAAAGAATATAATCACATGTTTAAGTTTCTACTTTTGTAATACATATTATGTAATACGTACTATATTTTAGCCTACACGGATATCCGTTTTTATCCATTTTTATCCGTAAAATACATAATATTTTATCCGCGGATCCCACCTCTAATTCCAAGTCCTGAGAAATTGTTAAACAGCAAAGAAAAGCTCAGGAGTATGAAGCACATCACAAACACCGCTCAGAGCAACTTATTATAAAATTTAAAATTTTTTTTATTTAACTTCACAATCATCATTAGTTAGATTTAAATTTGACATATAATGTGCTCAACAGCACGGGAATTTGCTAGTAAATTAACAAATTATAGTAAACAACAAGGATTCAGGGTCGGAGCACTTTATTAGCTTGAAGTTTTAGTTTACCATACCATTGTAAATGCATTAGAAATTAATGCATCTTCGGGACGAGAAATAAATTTTTCCGACTCGGCAAAATTTTTGAATTATACCAAAATTTTTCACTTGATAACATGTTTGATAAACTTGAGCAAAATTTAGCTTTAACCATAAAGCGTTTTTGGTAGTAACAAGTTGAGTTTGGAGATGCTCAACTAATTCATCAAGATCAAGTTCATTGGAAGAAATCAAGAGGTCAAAAATAATTGAATTTTCTAATTTTTCTAACGAAATTGTTTCACCATAAATGTACTTAATTTTAATAAATTAATTTAAAACGATTTAATAATAATTTACAAATTCGACAAATTTTTAGAATAATACTTACTTGATAATGACATTAATTACTTTAACAGAAATATTAGACATTATTAATGCTTTGACATTGTTTTTGAATATTAGACATTATTAATACTTTGAAATTGTTTTTGTTGAATAAAGGTTCTTTCTAAAATAAGGACAACGAAATTTTAAAATGTAAGAATGAACTTCAAAAATTTGGTTGATTGGTGCCAACTTTAATTATGACATTATAATCAATATAATTTTCAAGTTGAGTAAGGTCGGTCATAAAATTTTGTTCTTAATTATTTAATTTAGTGGACGATTTTCATTTATGTATCACAAAGTTTTTAAAATAAAAATAAATCAATCTAATTAGATCATATAGTGTCACATTGCCATTATCCAATTAATATCAAGTATCTTTATGAAACAATTTTTCATTCGGAAATTGCCAATCTAAGAAAGAAGAATATAAGATGATGCGAAGTGAACTGAGGAGGAAAATATACCAATGGAATCTATTATTGCAAATTAGATTACTTCTTTTTCGCGAGAGTGAAAACATGCAAGCAATTGAAGCATACTTTGAAAGCATAAGAATCTGGAAATAACTTAGACGAGTCGATTTATATTTGCTTTTTACGTAAATAATATAATAAAGAAGAAAAATAACGTAAAGTATATCGCGCGATATCTGTGCTATCTATGAAATTTCCATGGATAATAATCAATTTCATCTATTTAATTTTATTCGTGCAATTAAATAGTGCCGATCTTGGACTAATCGGAATAAATATATATAGAGACTATGTTAGAAATTGATTTTAATTGACTTGCCATTTTTGGACAATTTAATTTTTTAAATTTAATTTTAATTAACAAAAAAGGCACATCTGCAAAAATTAGATTAAACGCATCATCCTATCCTTTTCTATATATATGTTGTGTGTTTTATGTAATTTAAACTAATCATGACCAATATTACATAACATCACAACTAATTTGTCGGATTACATTATCAACTTGCATTTGAGATCCGCATTTAGAAAACTATTTATATGCGCGAAAACTTGGAATTTTCGTGGTGTTTTTTTAAAAATGTATTTCTCTTTTGAAACAATTCCAGCCTTTGTGTGGGCATTCGTAACTACCTATGTAATTTATTGGATTAAGAATCTAAGAATAAGTAGGGTAAGTAATTTTTTTTTATTTTTTTGTCATATAATATTTATTTATTATTATTTTTTTTTTTTAACTTATTCTTTTTCTTCTTCAGAATGAACCTCCAATGGTTCCTTATAAATTTCCAATAATTGGACATACATTAGATTATTTATTTAATGCCGATAAATTTTTGGCCGAATGTAGGCAAAAAGTAATTATTAATTCATAATAATCACGATCAAATAAAAAGCAAAACTAATTAACCAAAAAATTTGCATTCATAGTACGGTGATCCTTTCAATTTATATGTTTTTGGTCAGGTGACTACTATAGCCGGAAACGAAATCGCTCATGAAATTTTTAGGACCGATACTTTTAGTATGACCAGCGCCACGCGAGACGTATATAAATTTACAACTAATCAATCATTATTTCAAATATCAAATACCAAATTTATTTTAGATGTTATACTAATTATATTGTATTTATATATTATACATGGTCAACTTAGACATTTCCTTTATATCTAATTATAAAAAGTCTTGATGATCCCGAAACGATAGAACGAATGATCAAAACGATACGCGAAGGAATTACTACAAAATTATCTTTATACACTGGAAGAATGCAAAAACAACTTATGATTGCTATTAATAAGGAAATTGGAGATTGTTCTGGTAAGGCAATTTTTTTCTCTTTGGTTTATTTTTATTTTTCTTTGAAATAATAGTAATAATAATAATTATTATTTTATTTCATTTTTTAGACCCTAAATTGGTTATCACGGCGAAGGAAAATTTCTCGCGCATGGTCTCTCGCCCAGTAACAGATGTTTTGGTTGGACAGGTAAAATAAATTTAAATTATAAATATGGAATGGAATAATATATTAATATCTTTAAATTATATTAAAGGAAATGTCAAAAAACGAAGACGTTATCAAAGCTTTTGCTGATTTTACCAAAGATTTTACAGCAATTGTCGGATTACCTCCCATTCTTTCATTCATTCATCCAAAAGTACATAGCCATGTAATAACTTTACCGCTTAGATTTGGGTGGAATCCAATTGCGAAACATATAATCACTGTAAAGAAAAATTTGAAACCTGTGTTAGAGAAAAGATTGAAAGATAAAAAAATTCTCGGTGATAAATATGAACCACCTGTGAGTATTAAAAAAATTTTTTAACGTAAACTTATACGCTATTAAAGAAAAATTAATTCTATTTTAATAACAATAGCTGGATATAATTGAATATTTAATGAATAAACCCGAATACGAAACAAAAGTTATTACCGATGATTACTTGAATGAAATCTGTGAACTTATATTTATTATTGTCGTTGCCTCTATTCACACTACATCTCGTCATCTCACTTCTGCACTTTATGGTAAAAAAATAATATTTATATCCATTAAATCATAATAATTTTATATAATTCTCTTTAATTTATAATTATTTGTATATTTTATAATAGATTTTGCAGGAAGACCAGAATTATGGGATGATATTTATGAAGAACAAGTAAGAATTGATAAAGAATGTAATGGAGAATTAACATCTCAACACATTAACAAAATGGTGAAATTGGATAGTTTTTTAAGAGAATCTTTAAGGACTTTTGATGCCGTGAGTATGTAAACTTTATAATTTTTTTTTTTATATTTATAAGCACTAAAGAATAAATAATAAGAATAATTTTTAAAAAAAATAGCCGCCGTTCCTCATAGATGTTTGGAAACATTTACATTAAAAAATGGCATGACAATTCCAAAAGGTACCATTTCATTTTAGAAAATTTCTTCACTATTTATTTTAATCTTTTCCGTTTTGATAATATTGAAAATATTAATAATTTTTTTTTTTAAAAAAAAATAAATATCTGATCTGACAGGTCGTATAGTTCAAACTAGTTTAATGGATATTCATTACAATACCACAGCATATGGACCAGAACCAAGGTCATTCCTTCCTTATCATGGTTTGGAAAATAATTTTTCTGCATCAAGAACTGATAAAAATTATTTTATATTTGGCTCAGGAAGACATGCTTGCCCTGGAAGGTTAGTATTTAAAATTATTTGGTTAATTAATTTTTTAATAAATATTTATTTATTAATTTATTTATTTTAATAGGTTCTTTGCTGTAAATGAAATTAAAATTTGTATGCATAAAATAATTTTAAATTATCATATTAAGACACCAAGTGGAAAGATTGAAAAAAAGGTACAGGTTGGACCTTTTGTTTCACCACCCGTTGCCGGATTAATTTTCGAGAATAGAAAAAAATAGATAAAAAAACTTCATTTAACTAGATTTCCCGAACTTTTAGAATTTACGTTTTTTATTTTCCAAAATTTATTTCACGTTAATCTTTACAATAAAGATTCCTTTAATTTTTTTTTTTTTTATTTATTTTTCACAATATTTCTAATTTGCTATTTCAATATGCAATAGAATATCTTTATGGATTTGTTAAAAGATAACACTAAATATTTTGCAATTAAATTATTTTCTATAACAACCTTGTATTAATTTATTGCCGTTAAATAATTCTTTGCTTTGTAAACTAACGGATGGGAAAGAAAAATAATATATTTGTTTGCTTAAACTAAATGTAAAATCAAATACCTTTAAATCAACTTTAACGAAATTATTTCAATATTATAAATATTATATTATTTACAGTATATGTTATTTTAATTTTTGCATCTGCTTACACTATATGCACATTAAATTATTACGAAATACCCTGTAAAATAAAACTTTTACCACAGATTAATTTGAAACTAATAAATGTGAAATATGAAACTAATTATAAAATAATTTCTAATATTTAGAATGTAAAACGTAGAAATAAATAAATAACATAATTAATTACAAAAAAAAATGAATAAACTAGAATATCTATTTATTCATTGTGTTCATTAAATTCTTCATTTACGTACTCTGGAAAACTTAGAAAATCGAGAAATCGACTTGTGTAAATCGCTTGCGGATGTGTTTAATAATTAAATTTTAATGTATCAGTTGATATTTGATTTGCTGAAAAATTTTAAAATTTTCAAAGTAGTTTTATGCAATTCTTAAAAAGTAGTAATGAATGAAATTTTTTGTCGTAATCCATTTAATTCATTACATATTCTCATGTGGATAATCATTTCATAAACTTAGAACATTCTTAGTTCCCACTATATGATAATAGATTTATTGTTTTTACTGTTTTATTAGTAAAAAATTAAACGATAATTATTTTTGGATTTTTATTTTTAATAAATTTTGGATCTTTTTTATTAGGGCCTAAATAAAGTCTGAATTTTAACTAGAAATCATAAAAAGTAATTCTAAGCAAAGTTGTGTTTTTGTTGTAGCTACAAGGTAGTTTCATTTATTTTTTATATCCATTGAATCCGATAAGACTAATTATCAAAGATTGGATTTGTTATTTTTGGACAATTTACTTTATGTATCATAATTAGCATTTTGTCCCGTTCATTCAACGGAGCATAGGTACATATTAGTCATTTTGTATGGGCGCGGGCGTAAATCTAATATCCGATATGTTGTGTAATCACAACATACTGTTTTGGTTAAAAATTACATAATTCCCATATCTATTTTATATAACAGATAATTCATATCGTTCAAGAAAATGAGGCAAAGTTTATAACGAATCAATTTCTTAATTCGGTCTGAAAATTGTATTAATAAAGAAACAAATGATCGGCATTTAGAAAATTATTTTTATGATCGAAAAAATTTGAATTTTCGTGGTATTTTTTAAGATGTATTTCTCTTTTGAAACAATTCCAGCTGTCGTGTGTGTATTCATAGCGACCTATATTATTTATTGGATTAAGAAGCCAAGAATAAGCAAAGTAAGTTTTTTTTTTGTCAGATTTGTTAAAATTAAAAAACTAAATATTATTTCTTTTTATTTTTTATTTTTCAGAATGAGCCTCCAATGGTTCCTTATAAATTTCCAATAATTGGCCATACATTAGATTATTTATTTAATGCCGAAAATTTTTTAGCCGAATGTAGACAAAAAGTAAATCATTATAGTATAGTAATAATTTATTCCTAATAATAATAAACTAACAAATTTTTCATGCATAGTACGGTGATCCTTTTAATATATATGTATTTGGTCAGGTGATTACTTTAGCTGGGAGCGAAGCCGCTCATGAAGTCTATAAGCACATTGATACTTTTAATTTGCTAAGTGCTACGCGAGATGTAAATAAATTTACAATTAATCAATCAATTATTTTAAATATCAAATATTTATACTTATGTTGTATTTATATATTATACATTGTCCTTAGACATTTCCTTTGCATCGTGTTTTAAAAAGTTTTGGGGATCCTGAAACGATGGAACAAGTAGTCAAAACGATACGTGAAGGAATTACTGCAAAATTACCTTTGTACACTGGAAGAATACAAAAAAAACTTATGTTTTCTATTAATAAGGAGATCGGAGATTGTTCTAGTAAGTCAATTTTATTCTCTTTGGTTTGTTTATTTTTTTGAATGATAGTAAGAATTATTATTTTATTTGTTTAGACCCTAAATTAATTAGAACGGCGAATGGTGATTTCTCGAGCCTAATTGCCCGTCCAGTAGCCGATGTTTTGGTCGGACAAGTAAGATAAATTATAAATTATAAATATAGAACGGAATAATATCTTAATATCTTTAAATTATATTAAAGGAAATATCAAATAACGAAGACGTGATCAAAGCTTTTGCTAATTTTATCAGAGATTTTACATCCATTCTCGCGATACCTCCCATTCTTTCATTCATTCATCCAAAAGTCCATACCCAAGTTATTACTTTACCACTTAGATTTGGGTGGAATCCAATTGGAAAACATGTGATCACTTTAAAGAAATATTTGAAACCTGTATTAGAGAAAAGATTGAGAGATAAAGAAATTTTTGGTGATAAATATGAACCACCTGTGAGTATAAAAAAAAACTTTTTAACCTAAACGTCAACACTATTAATGAAAAATTAATTTTATTTTAATAACAATAGCTAGATATAATTGAATATTTATTGAATAAACCCGAATACGAAACAAAAGTTATTACTGATGATTACTTGAATAACATCTGCGAATTTTTATTTATTTTTATTGTTACCTCTATTCACACTACATCTCGTCATCTTACTTCTGCTCTTTATGGTAAAAAAAAAGAATAGAAATTTTATATTCATAAATTATAATCATAATTATAATCATTTTTATATAATTCTCTCTCATTTTATAATTAATATTATTTTTATGCTTAATAATAGATTTTGCAGGAAGACCAGAATTATGGGATGATATTTATGAAGAGCAAGTAAGAATTGATAAAGAATGTAATGGAGAATTATCACCTCAACATATTGACAAAATGGTTAAATTGGATAGTTTTGTGAGAGAATCTTTTAGGAATTTTGGTACTGTGGGTATGTAAATTTTATATTTTTATATTTTTTTATATGAAAAGTGCTAATATGAGAATAATTTTTAAAATAATAGTTGCAGTTCCCCACAGATGTTTGGACGAATCATATACATTTAAAAATGGCAAGACGATTCCAAAAGGTACCACTCCATTTAGAAAATTTTCTTTTCCATCTAATAATATTGAAAAAATTAATATTTTTTTTGTTAAATAAATATCTGATCTCTCAGGTCGTATAGTTCAAACTTATTTAATGGATATTCATTACAATACCACCGCATACGGACCAGAACCAAAGTCATTCCTTCCTTATCATGGTTTGAAAAATAATTTTTCTGCATCAAAAACCGATAAAAATTATTTTACATTTGGTTCCGGAAAACGTGCTTGCCCTGGAAGGTTGGTATCTTAAAATTATTTCGTTAATTAATATTTTATAAAAAATATTTATTTATTAATTTATTTATTTAAACAGATTTTTTGCTGTACATGAAATTAAAATGGGAATGCATAAAATAATTTTAAATTATCACATTAAGACACCAAGTGGAAAGATTGAAAAAAAGATACGCTATGGAACTATTGGTATGCCACCAGTTGCTGGGTTGATTTTCGAGAATAGAAAAAAATAGATGAAAAGATTTCATTTAACTAAATTTCCCGAACCTTTGGAAATTTACGATTTTTATTTTCTATGAATTTGTAAAGCATTTTGATTCATTATTACAATTTAAAATAAAATATATTAATTTTTTTTCAATCCAACTAGCAAAATTTATTTCCCATTATTTTCATTATTTGATTCTTGCTTTCTACGTGAATCATATCATTGTTTTTGTTAATTCTGAACAACCCCATCTGGTTAATATAAGAAAAAATTTCATGTGACAAGACGAAACAGGAATGACTTCAGTATAATAATTGCATATGTAATAATAAAAACGGTCATTATGAATCATCGGGTACACAAAGCGCCGAGCATATTTATCATGTGCACGTGCGATCAATTAAAAATCTTTTTTCGCTTATCTTTGTCTCGTATAATTTACCGTTTAAGAAATACTGATCAAAAATTTTTTAGCAATCTGTATCTTTCCAATTGATATATTTATTTTTTTTCAACGCTCAAACCTCAAACCGTGTGACCATTTTCTATCATTGCTGTTCCTCTTTCAGCTTCTTCTCTTTTCTATATCCCCCTGTGATTCTTTCCTCTTCTTTTTTTGTAACTTCTATACGCCTTATGGTTCTTTTTTTTTGTAACTTTATATATCCCTATGGTTCTTTTCTCTTCCGTTTGTAGTGACACCCTTTTTTAATTGTTAAAAGTGAGAAAGAGAACACAATGAAATTGCTGTCCCAATGAAAAAAAGGAAAAGTTAGAAGGAAAGAACAAGAGGAGAGGAAAGAAATAAAAGGTAAGGAATATGCAAAAAGGTAGTGAAAAAGAGTTGACATTGTTAAAACAATATTATAAAGTTGTGAACATTTAATTAATAAAGAAGGAGAATTGAAAAAAGAAAATAGGAACCCAATTTCTAACCTTACCAAATTTAATTACGGTTACTTCCCTTAGGAAATAGTTGCAGCAAGCATCCTTGGTACCATGGAATTTCTTGTAGTTCCAGTTCCATATTTAAAGGATCTCAATAGTTTGAGATTCTTTCCCAGTAGGTTCAATTCCTACAGAGATCTGTGCTGGGGAACTATTGCAAATATGAATTTTTGATAATATGTTTTATGAAACTGGAAGCTCTTTGGGCCACTTAACACTCAATTGAAAATTTATTTTTCTTTAGAAAGTGTTATTCATATAAAGATGATTCATATCAGCAAGTTTCCTTATAATAATTTATTATTATAATATCCATTTTAACTTTACTAGCATTAGATTTTTTCAGATTTTTATTACTACTTTAACAGAATTATTTGAAATAAGCAAAAAATTAAGCAAATTAACAAATAATCCATTTGATTTTGAAAAAATTTTGAATTAAAATTTATGAAAAATTTTGAACATTTAAGTATGCTGCCTTCATCAGGAAATTTAACAAGCTTTAATATTACGTAAAATATATATAAATCTACATAGGTCTCATAATATTACATAGATTTATGTAGATTTACATAAATCTATACATGTAAATTTATGTAATATTAAATTTTCTTACATAATTATACATAATAGATTTATGCATATTGCATTTTCCTGATATTGTTATTTATATTTTGGTTGTTTTTAGTATGTCTGGAATATATTTGTATGCTCTCTTTTTATTCTTAATATAAATTTCAATCATTAAAAAAATCTTTAATATTGTCACAGGAGTGCAGAGTATTTCGAACAATTTCTCAAATCAGTCTCTCAGTTTGCATCACACAAACAAATAATAATATGCTCTATCTGCCAGTAGGTCACAGCTAATACAATTGATTTAACTGGCCTATCTCGAAACAGATAATAAATATAATAAATAATAATAATAATCAAATAATAATCAAATTAATCATGAAGGCACAGTGAGTAAGGTGGAGTAAAAGTAGTAACGCAGTATCAAACAATATTTAATAATATTTCACAATATTACGACACAAAGTATAAGTTTATTAAAATATAAAATATAAAGTTTTAAAAGTAAAGTATCATTTAACAACAGAAATATTACAGCGTGACGTATCTTTNTTACATAAATCTATACATGTAAATTTATGTAATATTAAATTTTCTTACATAATTATACATAATAGATTTATGCATATTGCATTTTCCTGATATTGTTATTTATATTTTGGTTGTTTTTAGTATGTCTGGAATATATTTGTATGCTCTCTTTTTATTCTTAATATAAATTTCAATCATTAAAAAAATCTTTAATATTGTCACAGGAGTGCAGAGTATTTCGAACAATTTCTCAAATCAGTCTCTCAGTTTGCATCACACAAACAAATAATAATATGCTCTATCTGCCAGTAGGTCACAGCTAATACAATTGATTTAACTGGCCTATCTCGAAACAGATAATAAATATAATAAATAATAATAATAATCAAATAATAATCAAATTAATCATGAAGGCACAGTGAGTAAGGTGGAGTAAAAGTAGTAACGCAGTATCAAACAATATTTAATAATATTTCACAATATTACGACACAAAGTATAAGTTTATTAAAATATAAAATATAAAGTTTTAAAAGTAAAGTATCATTTAACAACAGAAATATTACAGCGTGACGTATCTTTTCTGTTCCTGAATGAAGTTTACTTTTCTATATAATATTTATTAAAGTATTTCGAATTATTCTGAATTATTTCTAATTATTAATTGTTATATTCTAACTGTAATTTATTAACTAACTGGGTTATCACTACTGAAACTTACTTCCGACAACAGTTGTATTTATACTTTCTCTTTTGTTTACATTTCATCCTTGTACTTCACACTTCATCCTTTGGGTGTCATCCTTCATCCTTGCACGATATCCTTCATCCTCGTATGGTATCCTTCATCCTTGCACAGCATTTTTCATACTTTATCCTCATACAAGGATGACAATCACCTGAAAGTTCATCTAGTGTCACGGAATATCATCCCCGTGACATTTCACCTGATTACCAATTTACTTCACCACAATATAATATAAGTTTGTTATATTTTTATATCTTATATTTTCTTTATTTATTTTCTTTACCTTATATTTCTTTATTTATTTTCTTTATGTTTGTTTCTATATTTTCTTATTGGTAGATCTATATATAAAATTGTGTTTAAATATCATTTATGCTTCTTCACTTCACTAAAATTTGTTATTTGTATGAGATTTTGGCATTCAAATATAATTACCTTTACAAAATTGGCTTTAAATTTCATTTACACAATAGTTGTTTAATTGTAATAAGGTTATGGGACAAAAGGTCAATAGTAATTTTGCATTGAGAACCATTTTTTTTTATTGTTAAATGACTGAAAATTATAATTTTTCATCTTATTCATCATAAAATAATAACTAGCCAAATAATGGTTTTGTTGTTGAATTATTATTCTATTTTCAATACAAATACATGCTGATCAAGTCAAAATAAACTTTTAAACTTCAATAAAAATATTATTATACTTATGTTAAAATAAGATTATTCAAATATAAATATTGTAATACTTTTAGCATGTTATTTTTCTATAAAATCAAAATTACAAACTGAGCTAATGAATTTGTACAAATGGAATGAAGAATTCATACTCTATGTCTAGTGTTAAGATTTAGAAAATCAATAATTTAATAACACTGGTTGAAAATTTATAAAACCTATACCTATCTGGTACCCAATAGGTGTAGGTTTTATAAATTTTCAACTAGTGTAAGTAAATACAATAAAATTATATTTTGTCATTTAAAATTTAAAATTTGAAATATTCAAATCAATTATTACAGAATCGCTTAGATAAGATAGAAATTAATTAGCATAATTTATTATAAAAATAATATAATATATAAATAAATAAATAAAAATATAACAATATTTACCAGAACATAAATCAGATATAGATTTAGTAAATTCTTCAAGTTCCCTTTCAAAATTTTCTTCATTCTTGGGTTTTGGATGATTGATAATGTATTTCCAGGATGAAGTCCTGGTGAACTATACTTAATTTAACTAATTTTTGAATCAATTAATATGATTTAAATTAATTTTTAAATATTCTTGAAAATTTCTATTAATTACATATTCTAAAACTATTGTGGCAGTCTGCCCAAAATGAGAAGTAAAGTTACATCAATCAGTCCCACTAATTCAAACTTTCATCACAACCCTTTTCATACTAATTCAATATACACTCTGTACACAATACTTCGTAAATAACCACTATTCACCAGTAGGATCAAGTAATCACTTGCCTACTCACAACAAATAGATATAAAATAAATTCTAACACAGTACACACAGGTGCGATCTGAAGGTACTAGGGTTCCGCAAAAAAGATCCGAATCACGGATCGGATCCGGATTGCACTGTACAGATCCGGATAGGATCTTAAGGTTTCGAATCGTGGATCGATTCGAATCCAGAAAAAATGAGATTCGACGGATCCGGATATTGTTTTTTTGAATTCGAATTGATTCGTGATCCGAGGATTCTATAGCCGTGAAAAGGATAAAAGAATTCTAGGAGAAGGAAAGGAAAAAAAAGTGAGATAGAAGAATTCTAGGGGGGGGGGGGAGGAGAAAAAATCTTTTATTCATCAAAATTTTTAATGGATTCGAATATTCGGATTGGATTCGGATCGATCCGAATATAATCAAAATTGGATTCAGATTTTAAAAAGTTGGATCCGTATATGACGAATCCGGATCCGGATTAAGAATTAGAATATCGGATTCAATCCGAATATTGATAAAATCTGATCCGATCTGACTTTGCGGAACCCTAGAAGGTACACTCCCCTCCCAAAAGTATTGGACCAGAGGGTTTTTTTAAAATTTATCAATATTTTTCAAAAGCCAATTATGACACAACAAATGATTCAAATTACATGAATTTTTTTTTATTCAATTCCTTTTATCAAGGACTATCAATTGATACCTTTTTTGTTAAAATTGAATGCATACTTTTACAGGAATTAAGTTTCAAATAAAATTTATCAAAAATGATAAATTAATTCTTTTAATTAAATATTAGTCGATCTCAGTTAATATTGATACTAGATATAAACTATCTTATACAGACTTGTAGCTAAGAATCCAAGCTACAACTTTAATTAATACAATAATTTATGTTTTCTAGTAAGAATCTGAACCTTACTTAGACACGACTAAAAATGATTGAAAAGATTAAAAATTTGACTTGATATTATCAAATAATTATTAATAATTGTGATATAAAACTTTATTTTTTATCAATTAAATCTTGAAAGTGAAACTAAGTAATTTTAAAGGTAAACATAATGCGTATCATCTGTAAAGATTTAAGACCTATATCATAAGAATTGAAGGAATAATTGTCATTTGAATTTTAAAAAATAATTGTTAAGTATTTTTTCAATTCCCAAGCTAAAGGCCTGAAAGCTTTACAGCAGATGCACAGCATTGATTTCTTTAAAATTGCTTAATATTACTTCTAATATTTTACTATTAAATAATAAAGTTTTATACACAACAACTTTTGGAAAATATTACATTGGGACAAAGTGATCAGCAATCATTTGTCTCAAAGATAATTACTAAATTTATTTATAAAATTACTTAGTATTACTTTCAAGATTTAATTGATAAAACTAGCCATTTATTTTTTTTTGGGTATCCACCATATAAATAAGATTGGAATTGACAATGTTAATTAGTGTTACATTTGTTATACATTTTTTTAATTTAGTTTAAAAAATTAAATCAAGGAGAGTGTTAAGATTTTTATTTTTATTAATTTTAAGAAAGTACATGAGTATTTAATCTTGAAATTTCAGTTAACCTTTGATATTCCTGGAGGTAATGATATTGATGGTGTTTGAATTAATTGTGTATTAAATATTTGATCTGATACTTGATTTATTTGTATATTGTTTAATTCTTCTGATTGTATATTGTCAGATAGATTTAATAAATTTTCATATTCATTATCAAATGAGTAAATTACAGGATTCTTGGATGGATTTTTTAATCAAAAAATATAATTAAAAAATAAAAAATTATATTTTAAATAAAAAAATTTATGGCATTTGTCCTTTATTTATTTATTTTTTTNTTCCCAAGCTAAAGGCCTGAAAGCTTTACAGCAGATGCACAGCATTGATTTCTTTAAAATTGCTTAATATTACTTCTAATATTTTACTATTAAATAATAAAGTTTTATACACAACAACTTTTGGAAAATATTACATTGGGACAAAGTGATCAGCAATCATTTGTCTCAAAGATAATTACTAAATTTATTTATAAAATTACTTAGTATTACTTTCAAGATTTAATTGATAAAACTAGCCATTTATTTTTTTTTGGGTATCCACCATATAAATAAGATTGGAATTGACAATGTTAATTAGTGTTACATTTGTTATACATTTTTTTAATTTAGTTTAAAAAATTAAATCAAGGAGAGTGTTAAGATTTTTATTTTTATTAATTTTAAGAAAGTACATGAGTATTTAATCTTGAAATTTCAGTTAACCTTTGATATTCCTGGAGGTAATGATATTGATGGTGTTTGAATTAATTGTGTATTAAATATTTGATCTGATACTTGATTTATTTGTATATTGTTTAATTCTTCTGATTGTATATTGTCAGATAGATTTAATAAATTTTCATATTCATTATCAAATGAGTAAATTACAGGATTCTTGGATGGATTTTTTAATCAAAAAATATAATTAAAAAATAAAAAATTATATTTTAAATAAAAAAATTTATGGCATTTGTCCTTTATTTATTTATTTTTTTTAAAAAAATTTAAATTTGAAATTATTTTTATAAAATAAATCATTTTTCCATTTTTATTATTAACATAAACTTTATTTTCAAAAATATTAATTATTTAAAAATTCAATTAATTAAATGAAAAAAGAAAAACTATTTATTATTAAAAAATTTAAAATATCTTGTTTACTCAAAAATTGATTTATTTATTTTTTAATAAATAAAATAAATAATAATGTTTTTAAGATATTTTAAAAAAACATGAATTTTTTAAAACAAAATAATAAAAATAAATTATTTTAAAAGATTTAAATTTTTTTTAAAGAATATTTATTATTTTGTGTTCTGGTTGTTCTGGTTTTTCTGGTTGTTTTTGTTGGAGGTTTGGATTGTTCTGATTGTTCTGGTTGTTCTTGTTGGGAATTTAAAACATTCATATTTGGAAGAGGATTAGAATTTAAAGCTGTTGTAAGAGTATTAGTTAATCTTCTTCTTGTAGTTCTAGGTGATGCTCCTCTTGCAACACAGTTTGGTTGTCTTGGATTTAACCAAGGTGCATTTATAGTTTGGTTATTGTTTGTTTGATTGATAGTTGTTGTTGTAAATTAAAGAAATATCTTCTAAGTCTAAAACAAACTTGAAAGGTGATATTTCCAGATTAGTTACTGGATCATTAATTGGAGGTACATTTTTGATTATTCCAACCAAGATGGCAGTTGTGGATCTTGAATTTTGATTAATTGAGCTGGTTTTATTTATGAGGTATCGATTATTGGCTTTATGTTTTACTTCTAGCCAAAAGTTTTTTGGTTCTAAATCACCTAAATACTCATCAATGTTAAAATCTAAAACAGAATAATCATTTTCATTTCTTACTGTTTGTGTTNAATATATATATTTTTTAATTAAAATAATGGACTTGATTTCTATACTATAATTATGTAGGTTGAAAAAAAAATAATAAAATATTTATTAAAAAAGATATTGCAACATTTTATTTATCCTTTTTTTTGAAAAAGGATTGAAGATCAATATATATATAAATAATTTAACTTGTAAGCATGAGAAATAATATATATTTAATTAAATATATTAAAATAGTTATTATGAAAAAAAATTATTTTTATTTATTTTTAAGTGGTAAAAAGATATTAATTGTGATGATAATCACTTATAGTAATAATAATTTTAATAAAATAATCACTTATATTAATTTTTATAAATGATAAAAAAAATGATTTTTTTTATTTATTTTTATTTATTATAATGATTACCAAAAATGATTTTCAATAATCACTATAAAAATAAAAAATAATTTTTTTTTAATAAAAAATCACTTGTATTTATTTATTTTTAAGCGATAAAAAAAAAATTTAAAAATTTATTTTTATTTTTATAGCGATTATCGAAAATCATTTGCGATAATCGCTAAAAATAAAAATTAAGTGATAAAAATAGTAATAAAAAATTAATTATTTTACTATTTTCGATAAGGGATAGTAAAAAAATAATTTTTTTTTACTATTTTTATTTTTTTACTATTGCTTATTAGCGATAGTAAATTTAATTTTTTTATTTTTATAAAAAATCGCTTATATTTATTTTTAAGCGATAAAAATTGTAAAAAAAATTAATTATTTACTATTTTCAATAAGTGATAGTAAAAAAATAATTTTTTTTTTCTATTTTTAAATTTTTTATAAAAATAAATTTATTAATAGTAAAAAAAAAATTATTTTTTTACTATCATTTATTGAAAATAGTAAATTTAATTTTTTTATTTTTATAAAAAATCGCTTATATTTATTTTTAAGCGATAAAAATTGTAAAAAAAATTAATTATTTACTATTTTCAATAAGTGATAGTAAAAAAATAATTTTTTTTT
>PQFF01000252.1:256113-292409 GCA_003547095.1 Diversispora epigaea | reverse complement strand
GAAATACTTTAATAAATATTATATAGAAAAGTAAACTTCCTTCAGGAACAGGAAAGATACGTCACACTATAATATTTCTGTTGTTGAATGATACTTTGCTTTTAAAACTTTATATTTTATATTTTAATAAACTTATATCTTGTGTCATGATATTGCGAAATATTATTAAATATTTTTTGCGTTACTACTTTTTCTCCACCTTACTCACTGTGCCTTCACAATTAATTTGATTATTATTTAATTATTATTATTATTTATTATATATTTATTATCTGTTTCGAGATAGGCAAGTTTAGATCGATTGATTGCTTGACCTACTGGCAGATAGAGCGTATTATTATTTGTTTGTGCGATACAAACTGAGAGACTGATTTGAGAAATTGTTCGAAATACTCTGCACTCCTGTGACAATATATAAATCTTCAGATCAAATGTCCATAAATATAATTTGAAAAGAATTTATATATTTACATAACATAAAAATTTATTATGATATCAAATATAAATTAGACTTCCTTTTAGTTTATAATTTTGCAGACATTAAATGATTTATATTTTTTAATATTTTGAATAAATAAAAGATTGATTGTTTTTAGGATATTTTAAAAACATTCAATTTTTAGATCTTTTTATTTAAATTAAATACCATAAGCATAAAGCACCCCAAATCTAGACCTCTTGTTTAATTATAAAAACTGGAATTTTTATTGTAAATATTATTAAATTTTTTTCAGTATTATTAAAAAATAAAAAAGAAAATTTTGATTTTACTCATGAAAAAAAATATATATCAAGATGTTAACAGTAATATCTTATTACAATCTTATATAGAGATATTAATAAAAAGCAAAAAAAATTTTGCCTCCACGATCTGCGCTACATTCCGTGAGAGACGAAATTTTTTTTTTTAATATTATTAGATTCTTTTAGCTATCAGTTGATAGTTTTTATTAATAGATTTTAAATTTAATATTATTATTAGATTCTTTTAATAGTTTTTATTAGTAGATTTTAATTTTAATTATAAAAACTGGAATTTTTCTTCTAAATATTAATACAAATTTCTTTTTTTCAATGTTATTAAATAGACTAATTATAAAAACTATTAATAAAATTTTTTTTCAGTGTTATTAAAAAATAAAAAATAAAGTTAGAGATTTTGTTTATGAAAAAAATGTATA
The DNA here is from genome assembly GCA_003547095.1 of Diversispora epigaea. Classification (NCBI taxonomy): domain Eukaryota; kingdom Fungi; phylum Glomeromycota; class Glomeromycetes; order Diversisporales; family Diversisporaceae; genus Diversispora; species Diversispora epigaea. The sequence goes on along the minus strand of PQFF01000252.1, from coordinate 291,228 downwards.
TTAACAATAATATCCTATTACAATTTTAAAGAATAATATTATAGGAAAGTAAAATAGGATAGTAATAAAAGAATATTCTTCATATCACAGATATTTTAAATAAATTTTAAATCCAAAAAAGGGAAAATTTACTTTTATAGATTAGAATGATATAGAAGAAAATTTTTACCTTTTTGGGGAAGATTTTCAGTTGCTACTCTTCACCGGAAAAGGTAAAAATTTTCTTCTATATCATTAAAATCCATAAAAGTAAATTTTTCCCTTTTTCAGATTTGAATTGTCACTCTTAGCATCTAAAAAAATTGGCCCAGCTAAGTCTATATTTTAAAATCAACTTAGCCGATGTTACCGACGGAGGTATATCTTTCTTAATAAACACATGGAATGAACAGGAACTCTTGAAATAATATTAAAGATATTTTTCAAGAAAACTATTAGTCAAAATAGATACAACTACTACTAATAGGTAGGTTCTAGAAGTTAAAAACTACTGTTAATAAGTGTATTGATTAGTGTTACCTACTAATATCATGAGACAGTGCTCCAAATGATAGAGTAGGCAATTCAATACAAAGGGTTTGGTTATTATTAATAATGTAATAATACTGATAATTTTGAGGTAATAATAACCTTTATTAATGGTAATTGCAAATACAAAAGAAACTAATTTACAAATAAATTAGTTAATTACAAAAGGTTTCCTAACTAAAGGATAAAATCCTAATTCTAAACAAAATCAAACTGCCTTTGCTTCAGGCCAAAATCCATCCTTTATATAACTAATTTTTAGGTCCTTTAGGTCCTTTGGGTCCTTTGGATCCTTGTAATACATGATCTACATATTAATTTAATACTATCTATGGCAAATCCATTACAGGACACAGTTACACTACAAAATTACATATTTGTAAATCAATTTGTCTTTCATATTACAGATAAGAATTATAATATAAATAATAAATAAATAAATAAATTATAAATAATAATAAAATAATAAATAATATAAGTTAATAATATATAATAATAATTAAAATACATCCTCACAACTACTCTGGTAACACTGACTTAGTCAGCTAAAGCCAAATTTCTTAATATAGAAATAAAATTTATGAGCACGTCTTGTGAAAATCATGTAAAAGTCATGTGTTCAATTAGCACATCAATAAATCAAACTTTTATTATTAATAAAATTTTTTATAAACTGGAATATACATTTATAATATTTGAATTTTCTGTTAAGAATAATAAATCAAGAACTATATTAGCACTTAATCTATTAAGTTTATCAGTTAAAACATTTCCTGCATCAGAAAAAAGTCTTTCAGATGGTACTGAAGTTGCTGGCATTGCCAAAAAAATATGTGCTTGTTCAGCAAGAGGTAATGTTTTTTGATTTTCATTCCACCAAATTAAAGGATTGTATTTTTCATAAAGGGGATCTCCAATATTATATTTTGGAATTTGAGGAATAGAAAAATAAATTTGTAATTCAGTATCTATATTTGAAAAAGAATTTAAATCTTCCTAATCATCAAAAAATGAAGAAATATTATTAGATGTTGCAACTATTATTTCAACTGAATTACTATTAAATAATTCTGATTGCATAATTTTTTGACATAACTCTTGTATTACAGCATTTCTCATAGTAAATGTTGCAATTGTTAAAGATTTAAATCTAGGATCCAAAATTGTTGCCAACTATCCAGTCATTTACATCAGGAAATTATTTTATTCATAGTATTCATGTAAACCGCATGTAAACTGCATGTAAACCACATATAGGTACATGTAGTTTACATGTGGTTTACACTACCCTGCATGTAAACCACGTATAATATGCATATATATCGCGTGTAATATATTATATGTGGTTTACATGCAGTTTACATGCGGTTTACATGAATACTATGAATAAAATAATTTCCTGATGTAAATGACTGGATAGTTGGCAACAATTTTGGATCCTAGATTTAAATCTTTAACAATTGCAACATTTACTATGAGAAATGCTGTAATACAAGAGTTATGTCAAAAAATTATGCAATCAGAATTATTTAATAGTAATTCAGTTGAAATAATAGTTGCAACATCTAATAATATTTCTTCATTTTTTGATGATTAGGAAGATTTAAATTCTTTTTCAAATATAGATACTGAATTACAAATTTATTTTTCTATTCCTCAAATTCCAAAATATAATATTGGAGATCCCCTTTATGAAAAATACAATCCTTTAATTTGGTGGAATGAAAATCAAAAAACATTACCTCTTGCTGAACAAGCACATATTTTTTTGGCAATGCCAGCAACTTCAGTACCATCTGAAAGACTTTTTTCTGATGCAGGAAATGTTTTAACTGATAAACTTAATAGATTAAGTGCTAATATAGTTCTTGATTTATTATTCTTAACAGAAAATTCAAATATTATAAATGTATATTCCAGTTTATAAAAAATTTTATTAATAATAAAAGTTTGATTTATTGATGTGCTAATTGAACACATGACTTTTACATGATTTTCACAAGACGTGCTCATAAATTTTATTTCTATATTAAGAAATTTGGCTTTAGCTGACTAAGTCAGTGTTACCAGAGTAGTTGTGAGGATGTATTTTAATTATTATTATATATTATTAACTTATATTATTTATTATTTTATTATTATTTATAATTTATTTATTTATTTATTATTTATATTATAATTCTTATCTGTAATATGAAAGACAAATTGATTTACAAATATGTAATTTTGTAGTGTAACTGTGTCCTGTAATGGATTTGCCATAGATAGTATTAAATTAATATGTAGATCATGTATTACAAGGATCCAAAGGACCCAAAGGACCTAAAGGACCTAAAAATTAGTTATATAAAGGATGGATTTTGGCCTGAAGCAAAGGCAGTTTGATTTTGTTTAGAATTAGGATTTTATCCTTTAGTTAGGAAACCTTTTGTAATTAACTAATTTATTTGTAAATTAGTTTCTTTTGTATTTGCAATTACCATTAATAAAGGTTATTATTACCTCAAAATTATCAGTATTATTACATTATTAATAATAACCAAACCCTTTGTATTGAATTGCCTACTCTATCATTTGGAGCACTGTCTCATGATATTAGTAGGTAACACTAATCAATACACTTATTAACAGTAGTTTTTAACTTCTAGAACCTACCTATTAGTAGTAGTTGTATCTATTTTGACTAATAGTTTTCTTGAAAAATATCTTTAATATTATTTCAAGAGTTCCTGTTCATTCCATGTGTTTATTAAGAAAGATATACCTCCGTCGGTAACATCGGCTAAGTTGATTTTAAAATATAGACTTAGCTGGGCCAATTTTTTTAGATGCTAAGAGTGACAATTCAAATCTGAAAAAGGGAAAAATTTACTTTTATGGATTTTAATGATATAGAAGAAAATTTTTACCTTTTCCGGTGAAGAGTAGCAACTGAAAATCTTCCCCAAAAAGGTAAAAATTTTCTTCTATATCATTCTAATCTATAAAAGTAAATTTTCCCTTTTTTGGATTTAAAATTTATTTAAAATATCTGTGATATGAAGAATATTCTTTTATTACTATCCTATTTTACTTTCCTATAATATTATTCTTTAAAATTGTAATAGGATATTATTGTTAATATACATTTTTTTCATAAACAAAATCTCTAACTTTATTTTTTATTTTTTAATAACACTGAAAAAAAATTTTATTAATAGTTTTTATAATTAGTCTATTTAATAACATTGAAAAAAAGAAATTTGTATTAATATTTAGAAGAAAAATTCCAGTTTTTATAATTAAAATTAAAATCTACTAATAAAAACTATTAAAAGAATCTAATAATAATATTAAATTTAAAATCTATTAATAAAAACTATCAACTGATAGCTAAAAGAATCTAATAATATTAAAAAAAAAAATTTCGTCTCTCACGGAATGTAGCGCAGATCGTGGAGGCAAAATTTTTTTTGCTTTTTATTAATATCTCTATATAAGATTGTAATAAGATATTACTGTTAACATCTTGATATATATTTTTTTTCATGAGTAAAATCAAAATTTTCTTTTTTATTTTTTAATAATACTGAAAAAAATTTAATAATATTTACAATAAAAATTCCAGTTTTTATAATTAAACAAGAGGTCTAGATTTGGGGTGCTTTATGCTTATGGTATTTAATTTAAATAAAAAGATCTAAAAATTGAATGTTTTTAAAATATCCTAAAAACAATCAATCTTTTATTTATTCAAAATATTAAAAAATATAAATCATTTAATGTCTGCAAAATTATAAACTAAAAGGAAGTCTAATTTATATTTGATATCATAATAAATTTTTATGTTATGTAAATATATAAATTCTTTTCAAATTATATTTATGGACATTTGATCTGAAGATTTATATATTGTCACAGGAGTGCAGAGTATTTCGAACAATTTCTCAAATCAGTCTCTCAGTTTGTATCGCACAAACAAATAATAATACGCTCTATCTGCCAGTAGGTCAAGCAATCAATCGATCTAAACTTGCCTATCTCGAAACAGATAATAAATATATAATAAATAATAATAATAATTAAATAATAATCAAATTAATTGTGAAGGCACAGTGAGTAAGGTGGAGAAAAAGTAGTAACGCAAAAAATATTTAATAATATTTCGCAATNGTTCTTAGCTACAAGTCTGTATAAGATAGTTTATATCTAGTATCAATATTAACCGAGATCGACTAATATTTAATTAAAAGAATTAATTTATCATTTTTGGTAAATTTTATTTGAAACTTAATTCCTGTAAAAGTATGCATTCAATTTTAACAAAAAAGGTATCAATTGATAGTCCTTGATCAAAGGAATTGAATAAAAAAAAATTCATGTAATTTGAATCATTTGTTGTGTCATAATTGGCTTTTGAAAAATATTGATAAATTTTAAAAAAACCCTCTGGTCCAATACTTTTGGAAGGGGAGTGTATGTGAGTAAGTAGAGTAAAAGTATCTTTCTACAGCTCACTACACAAACTTTCAAATCTTAGCTTCAGACTTTATGCAGTAACTTTATTCAAGAAATCACAAAATTGGTATTATGAGCTGTTAACCATTTCTCACCAATATTACCATTATATCATAAAATAAAATATTTAAAAATGTATCAAATTATTATGGAGTATGCTAAAATTACTAAACTTATTGTAAAGATGTAACAACAAAAATATATCACTGCTTTGATGTGTCTTATCTCTGCTGCTAAACTATTACAATATGTTTCTATTTTTATTATTATTAATTTTATTATGAAAATATATGGAGAATTTTGTTATGTACCAAAAGATTATTATAATATTATTACAAATTAAGTAAAAGAATTTTGTAATTATTTGAAATATGCCAAAAGAAAATTAAAATCATAAAAATTGCAAAATAAAAGCTGATCCTTTTTCACATCCCAAATTACCAGTTATTTTATACATTTTTTAACTTGTTTTCTTTTATTCTCTGTTGTTGCATTTAAACACATCTTCCTTATTTTAAAAGATGACACACAAGGATGAAGAATAATGTACAAAGATGAAATACTTTGTACAAAGATGAATAATCCATCATCTAGATGGTAACACACTTTTCCTGGTAATACTGTCATTTTACTGTCATCTCCCGTGACCTCCACAACACTTCAAAATCTCATGCACATCCCCATGTGGAATTTGTGCACCCTCACTATCATATATTTGCATACCATAAAATTTAATTGAAACATCATCTGTTTTTAAGTGAATTTCCATATAATAATATAAACATCTTTCAATTTATAGTTAAAACATTATACATAAAATAAAATATTAATTAAAATATTTACCTCATTTAGAAAATCATTGAAATTCACAAAATAATCAAACTTGTTTAATACCATTTCTACTTTATATTCCATTTTTGATTTTCAACATCCTATTCATTAATCGGTACATGTATAATGTATAAATTTAAAATAGACTGGGCCAAATACTATTGACAACCTTATGTACTTGTATCATTAAATATAAATGCTTCAAAAATAAATTCAGAAATGTGGACCTGGACCAGTAGTGAAAACAATACAGCTTCACATTCTTTAGTTAATTGTGAAGGAAAACAACTTAAACAATTAACAGCAATAATCAGGTTTTATTAATATTCATTTTTTTTATATGTAATAATATTAAAGTAATATTATTAGAGGACATAGAATTGATCAAAAAGCATTAAAAGTCATTAATTACACAAAATACATTTGGGTCCATGTGTGTGATATTTAGAAATTAAAGTCTATTACACAAAAAGGAATTTGCAAATATTTATTTATAACCAACATTAATATTAAAAATTAATAGTAACAATTCTGTAAATTAAATTTAGATAAATGCAATAATCAAAATAGAAAAGTTTTGGAAGACAAAACAACACTACCAAAGAAAATTTAAAAAGAAAAAAAGAAAAAATAAATTTAATTAGAAATACTAAAAAAAGTAAAATTAAAGAAAATATAAATTTTGAATTAGAACAAAAAAAAAGGCACTTAAGGGATGTGAACTTCAAAGTCTTGCTAGAAAGCTACAGCCAGAAAAGCTATAGCTGAAGCTGAGGGTTTTGAATTAGCTAATTTAGAGAAAAAAAGGTGGTCATTAGGTTTATTTTAAAATACAATTATAGCATGTAATAAAAAATTTATTTTTTGCAAATATATATAAATTTTAAAAAACTACATGAAATTTTGTTAGAGATTATTATAAAAGTTTTTTGATTTGATTCCGTACTGAATTCATTATGATCATTTAACATTAGATAAGAATGAAGGTACTATAGCATTAGATAGAAAGAATTTGGCATTAGTCTGCCATCAGATAAAGATATTTCAACATCAAATAGAAATATTTTAGCAGTAGATGAAAACAATTTTGAATTAAATGAAAGTGGGAATAATAAAAATTCTATTGAAAAATCTTTAATAACTACATCTCAAATTTCAACTGTAAGAAAGCATCCTAATATATTTCCTATCTCCAATAATATTTTAAAAAAAATTAAACCTGGTAAAAGTTGGGTATAGAAATATATACAGCAAAACAAACTTACAAAAGTGAGATCTTGTTTAGTTAAAATAGATAATTGGAGATGGTACATTAAATCAATGCAAAACAATTTTCAAACCTAATACATCTACTACAAATATTACTGCACATTTACGTTTAGTGCATCAAATATATAAAGATCAAAGATGGTCAAATAAGACTACACCACCACCACCTAATATATCTACATCTACAACTTTAAAATCTTCATTATCAAAATCAATATCCTCAATATCATCTTCTCAGTCAGAATTAACAGCTGCATCTTTAACATCATTAACAATTAATTCAATTTTTGAAAATCATATGTCAAATATGCAACCTCTTCCTGAAAAAAAACAAACTTGAATTACTTATTGTGGATAGTTGAAGCTATGATTCCATTGGATTGTATTAATAATGAAAGGTTTCAAGATCTTTGTTATGAAATAAATCCAAGATTTCAAATTCCATGTATCAATACTATCAAAAATAAAATGATGGAATTAATATTTTATACTAAATCAACATGTTTGAACAAACAATGGTATCTGTTTGTCTTACAACAGATTTATGGACATATATTTATTCACCATATATTGGTGTAACAGCTCATTGGCTTACAAAAGATTTTATTATGCATCAAGCTTTAATAATACTAGAAAGTTTCACAATTCACACACAGGAGATAAAATTGAGGATTTTTTACAAAAAATTCTTACAGAATGGAATATTTCAGATAAATTAACTGCTGTAGCAACTGATAATGCAAGTTCAATGATAAAAGCAATAAGGCAAATAGGAACAACACATTTGTGTTGTGCTGTGTATTCTATTCACCTTGCAATTTCAGATAGTTTATCAAAAAGTAAGAACTTAATTAATATAGCAAAAGCTTTAAATATTTTTTGGTCAATCAAGATAAATATAAAGTATGATTTANTGTATTAATAATGAAAGGTTTCAAGATCTTTGTTATGAAATAAATCCAAGATTTCAAATTCCATGTATCAATACTATCAAAAATAAAATGATGGAATTAATATTTTATACTAAATCAACATGTTTGAACAAACAATGGTATCTGTTTGTCTTACAACAGATTTATGGACATATATTTATTCACCATATATTGGTGTAACAGCTCATTGGCTTACAAAAGATTTTATTATGCATCAAGCTTTAATAATACTAGAAAGTTTCACAATTCACACACAGGAGATAAAATTGAGGATTTTTTACAAAAAATTCTTACAGAATGGAATATTTCAGATAAATTAACTGCTGTAGCAACTGATAATGCAAGTTCAATGATAAAAGCAATAAGGCAAATAGGAACAACACATTTGTGTTGTGCTGTGTATTCTATTCACCTTGCAATTTCAGATAGTTTATCAAAAAGTAAGAACTTAATTAATATAGCAAAAGCTTTAAATATTTTTTGGTCAATCAAGATAAATATAAAGTATGATTTAGAAATATTCAAGTTAAATTAGCAAATAATCAAAAAGGAGTAAATATTTTAGAACCTGTTTCTAGTGATACTGTAGCTTGTTGGAATTCTACATATTTTATTCTTAAAAGACTTTTTGAACTTAGAGATGCAATTGAAGAATTATCAAAAAGTTTAATTAGAGATCCAGATAGAGGAATTCATTCAGATGGCAACATTTTAAAAGAAAAATATTGTCAAACTATGATTGGCAAGGACTAGAAGAACTGTCTAATCTTTTACATCCTTTTGCTTATGCATCAATTTATAAGAGTGGAAGTCATTATCCAACATTAAGTATGATGTATCCAATTATGTATCATATTTTTAAACATCTTAATCAAATAAAAAGTAATCTTACACATATATCAGTTATTGATACACATAAACATACTTGTGAGTCACTGGTAGCTAGATGGGAAGATCCTAGCATCAGGAAATTATTTTATTCATAGTATTCATGTAAACCACATGTAAACTGCATGTAAACCACATATAATATATTACAAGCGATATATATGCATATTATACGTGGTTTACATGCAGGGTGGTGTAAACCGCATGTAAACTGCATGTAAACCACATATANTATATGTGGTTTACATGCAGTTTACATGCGGTTTACATGAATACTATGAATAAAATAATTTCCTGATGTAAATGACTGGATAGTTGGCAACAATTTTGGATCCTAGATTTAAATCTTTAACAATTGCAACATTTACTATGAGAAATGCTGTAATACAAGAGTTATGTCAAAAAATTATGCAATCAGAATTATTTAATAGTAATTCAGTTGAAATAATAGTTGCAACATCTAATAATATTTCTTCATTTTTTGATGATTAGGAAGATTTAAATTCTTTTTCAAATATAGATACTGAATTACAAATTTATTTTTCTATTCCTCAAATTCCAAAATATAATATTGGAGATCCCCTTTATGAAAAATACAATCCTTTAATTTGGTGGAATGAAAATCAAAAAACATTACCTCTTGCTGAACAAGCACATATTTTTTTGGCAATGCCAGCAACTTCAGTACCATCTGAAAGACTTTTTTCTGATGCAGGAAATGTTTTAACTGATAAACTTAATAGATTAAGTGCTAATATAGTTCTTGATTTATTATTCTTAACAGAAAATTCAAATATTATAAATGTATATTCCAGTTTATAAAAAATTTTATTAATAATAAAAGTTTGATTTATTGATGTGCTAATTGAACACATGACTTTTACATGATTTTCACAAGACGTGCTCATAAATTTTATTTCTATATTAAGAAATTTGGCTTTAGCTGACTAAGTCAGTGTTACCAGAGTAGTTGTGAGGATGTATTTTAATTATTATTATATATTATTAACTTATATTATTTATTATTTTATTATTATTTATAATTTATTTATTTATTTATTATTTATATTATAATTCTTATCTGTAATATGAAAGACAAATTGATTTACAAATATGTAATTTTGTAGTGTAACTGTGTCCTGTAATGGATTTGCCATAGATAGTATTAAATTAATATGTAGATCATGTATTACAAGGATCCAAAGGACCCAAAGGACCTAAAGGACCTAAAAATTAGTTATATAAAGGATGGATTTTGGCCTGAAGCAAAGGCAGTTTGATTTTGTTTAGAATTAGGATTTTATCCTTTAGTTAGGAAACCTTTTGTAATTAACTAATTTATTTGTAAATTAGTTTCTTTTGTATTTGCAATTACCATTAATAAAGGTTATTATTACCTCAAAATTATCAGTATTATTACATTATTAATAATAACCAAACCCTTTGTATTGAATTGCCTACTCTATCATTTGGAGCACTGTCTCATGATATTAGTAGGTAACACTAATCAATACACTTATTAACAGTAGTTTTTAACTTCTAGAACCTACCTATTAGTAGTAGTTGTATCTATTTTGACTAATAGTTTTCTTGAAAAATATCTTTAATATTATTTCAAGAGTTCCTGTTCATTCCATGTGTTTATTAAGAAAGATATACCTCCGTCGGTAACATCGGCTAAGTTGATTTTAAAATATAGACTTAGCTGGGCCAATTTTTTTAGATGCTAAGAGTGACAATTCAAATCTGAAAAAGGGAAAAATTTACTTTTATGGATTTTAATGATATAGAAGAAAATTTTTACCTTTTCCGGTGAAGAGTAGCAACTGAAAATCTTCCCCAAAAAGGTAAAAATTTTCTTCTATATCATTCTAATCTATAAAAGTAAATTTTCCCTTTTTTGGATTTAAAATTTATTTAAAATATCTGTGATATGAAGAATATTCTTTTATTACTATCCTATTTTACTTTCCTATAATATTATTCTTTAAAATTGTAATAGGATATTATTGTTAATATACATTTTTTTCATAAACAAAATCTCTAACTTTATTTTTTATTTTTTAATAACACTGAAAAAAAATTTTATTAATAGTTTTTATAATTAGTCTATTTAATAACATTGAAAAAAAGAAATTTGTATTAATATTTAGAAGAAAAATTCCAGTTTTTATAATTAAAATTAAAATCTACTAATAAAAACTATTAAAAGAATCTAATAATAATATTAAATTTAAAATCTATTAATAAAAACTATCAACTGATAGCTAAAAGAATCTAATAATATTAAAAAAAAAAATTTCGTCTCTCACGGAATGTAGCGCAGATCGTGGAGGCAAAATTTTTTTTGCTTTTTATTAATATCTCTATATAAGATTGTAATAAGATATTACTGTTAACATCTTGATATATATTTTTTTTCATGAGTAAAATCAAAATTTTCTTTTTTATTTTTTAATAATACTGAAAAAAATTTAATAATATTTACAATAAAAATTCCAGTTTTTATAATTAAACAAGAGGTCTAGATTTGGGGTGCTTTATGCTTATGGTATTTAATTTAAATAAAAAGATCTAAAAATTGAATGTTTTTAAAATATCCTAAAAACAATCAATCTTTTATTTATTCAAAATATTAAAAAATATAAATCATTTAATGTCTGCAAAATTATAAACTAAAAGGAAGTCTAATTTATATTTGATATCATAATAAATTTTTATGTTATGTAAATATATAAATTCTTTTCAAATTATATTTATGGACATTTGATCTGAAGATTTATATATTGTCACAGGAGTGCAGAGTATTTCGAACAATTTCTCAAATCAGTCTCTCAGTTTGTATCGCACAAACAAATAATAATACGCTCTATCTGCCAGTAGGTCAAGCAATCAATCGATCTAAACTTGCCTATCTCGAAACAGATAATAAATATATAATAAATAATAATAATAATTAAATAATAATCAAATTAATTGTGAAGGCACAGTGAGTAAGGTGGAGAAAAAGTAGTAACGCAAAAAATATTTAATAATATTTCGCAATATCATGACACAAGATATAAGTTTATTAAAATATAAAATATAAAGTTTTAAAAGCAAAGTATCATTCAACAACAGAAATATTATAGTGTGACGTATCTTTCCTGTTCCTGAAGGAAGTTTACTTTTCTATATAATATTTATTAAAGTATTTCAAATTATTCTGAATTATTTCTAATTATTAATTAGTTATCGATTATTCTAATTGTAATTTTAATTAACTATCAAAACTTACTCCTGACAACAGTTGTATTTATACTTTTTCTTTTGTTTACACTTCATCTTTGTACTTCATACTTCATGTGCGTCATCCTTCATTCTCGTATGATATCCTTCATCCTTATACAGTATCCTTCATCCTCGTATAGCATTCTCATTCTTCATCCTTCATCCTCATACAAAGATGACAATCACCTGAAAGTTCATCCCTGTGACATTTCACCTGATTACCAATTTACTTCACCACAATATATGCAAAATTCTTGATTTTCCAGATGCAGATGGAAAAATAAATTTAATCAATTAAATAATTTTATTTTAATATAGTAATCTTCAATGCTACACTACAGATATGTAAACAATGAATTTCTGGAATTAATAGGAAACTCATCTGATCATATTTTAATTTAAATTAATGTGAAATCTTATGAGAAAGTTCTGAAGGCTGATTACAACTTTAATTAATTATCCAATACCAATATTGAATATTTAAAACAGCTGATATTTAAAAAAATTTCATTGAATAATTTGTTAAATTTTAAATCCAATTAACTATACTTTTATTCTATAAATATAAAATTATCCCTTGAATACAATTCAAATTAATAGAATTTGTACAAATATTTATAATATGTTAATTAAAAATAATTAATTGAATTAAAATAATTAATCATGAAATATATAACTGAAACTTTTAATTCTTCAAGCTCTTTTTCAAAGATTGGTTCATTTACAGATTTTAGAAGATTTAAAAAAATTGAAAAGTCTACTGGCATAATTGCCTGTGGATATTTGTCATTAGTTTTTGTATCTAATTTTTGAAAATTCTTCTGCTATTAAAATTCAATCACAATTTCACCAATATCTTTCAAATCACTATTAATGTATTTTTCTAACACTTTATCAATTGCCAAAAGTGATCAATATATAACTTGAGAATCCTCGCATGATCATTTTTGCAATTAATCTAGGAATAATTTATTACCTATTTTAAAAGTTAACTCATCATCATCATCATAATCTAATATATTTATTAAATAATCAGCATAATAAATTATACCAAAACTATCTTTTGCCATTTCTTTAACACCTTTTATCATAATATATCAATTCTATTACTTTCCATACATCTACATTTAGTTGAGCAACTTGAATAATTTTATCTACTGTTTCATCAAATCATTAGCTAAGCAATCAACTGCAATTATTGATTTAGCTAATTATCCACTTCAAATATTTACACATATAATTATTCCATTCACAAATGGATGCCAATTAATAATATTAATGTTTCTCCCATCAAGGATATATATCTGGTGAAATTGATGTAACTGAAACTGTTTAAATATTACTTCAATGACTTGGAAAACTATATATATAAAAATAAATAATTTTTTTAAGGCATATACAGCTAATATTTTCTCAGGATTATCAAAAAAATTACATCTAAACATAAACAAAGTAAGCAAATATAAATTAGCAAATTAGTTTTAAATAATTTTCATGAATATTAATTGTCTGGAGCATGGCGTAGGACTCACATTTTCAGGTAAGGTCACAAGATCATAGGCACATATAAATAAAGTCATGTGATCAGATAAACACATACTAGAGGCAAAAGGTTCATTTTTGATAGACTTATGGTTATTTTTTTGATATATCAAGATACGCGTGAAAAAAGTGGTTATTTTTTTGATATGCCTGTAATTGTTTATTTATAGATGCATCAAAAAGATAACTATTTTGTCACATGAAAATTTAATATATCAAAAAAATAACCCCTGATCTATCAAAAATGAAACTTTTGCTCTTTGTAGAAAATGTCCATCTGTCCACCCACGTGACCACATATCATTATTAATTAATTTAATATTTATTGAATATTTATTTAATATTTATTAAATATTTAGCTCTGGACTTATAACAGTCCCTGTTTCCCTAGTATATAATTTATGATAGTTTATAAAATATTATTACAAAATATTTAATTGTATTTTAAGGATGCTGAAGGTAATAATTACAACAAGTTTTCTTAATTTACAAAGATGTTTTNAATTATTCCATTCACAAATGGATGCCAATTAATAATATTAATGTTTCTCCCATCAAGGATATATATCTGGTGAAATTGATGTAACTGAAACTGTTTAAATATTACTTCAATGACTTGGAAAACTATATATATAAAAATAAATAATTTTTTTAAGGCATATACAGCTAATATTTTCTCAGGATTATCAAAAAAATTACATCTAAACATAAACAAAGTAAGCAAATATAAATTAGCAAATTAGTTTTAAATAATTTTCATGAATATTAATTGTCTGGAGCATGGCGTAGGACTCACATTTTCAGGTAAGGTCACAAGATCATAGGCACATATAAATAAAGTCATGTGATCAGATAAACACATACTAGAGGCAAAAGGTTCATTTTTGATAGACTTATGGTTATTTTTTTGATATATCAAGATACGCGTGAAAAAAGTGGTTATTTTTTTGATATGCCTGTAATTGTTTATTTATAGATGCATCAAAAAGATAACTATTTTGTCACATGAAAATTTAATATATCAAAAAAATAACCCCTGATCTATCAAAAATGAAACTTTTGCTCTTTGTAGAAAATGTCCATCTGTCCACCCACGTGACCACATATCATTATTAATTAATTTAATATTTATTGAATATTTATTTAATATTTATTAAATATTTAGCTCTGGACTTATAACAGTCCCTGTTTCCCTAGTATATAATTTATGATAGTTTATAAAATATTATTACAAAATATTTAATTGTATTTTAAGGATGCTGAAGGTAATAATTACAACAAGTTTTCTTAATTTACAAAGATGTTTTAATTTCAGAATTTTATTTGCTTTCTGTAATTCAAGAATAATTTTTCTTAATTTGAGAAAAATAAAAATTACAGTGAAAATACAAGAAATCAAGACTATTACATCTATTCCTATTATATCTAAAAACAAATTTTGGTGAAAGTAGAAACAATACTTGAACTAGAAGTAATAATAATAATTCCATTCCATTATAGTGAATGTCAAGATTTGGAATCCAAATGTCAATTTAAATAATAAAATATACTTCTAACTCCAAGTCACATTTATCTCATTTGTATGTCAGTAATGTCAGAAAGTAATATTATGCAATTAATTCCCACTTTTTTTTGTGTTTTTTCTCATCCATTTATTTTTCATGACTGTATGAATGTTATGTAATGATTTGTATGGTTAAAAATGAGATAAGATATGAGTAATCAGAAGCAAGTATAATTTTATTTGTCATGTATCTTCCAATTAGATAAATCATATGGTGTTTCAACAGGATAATTCTCTAATCCATTAAACTGGCCAGTAATTCTTCTGACCTTAACCCATAGAAAACATCTGGAAATTGTTAAAGGACAATATTCAGAAACAAAAATTTTCCAAAAACTATAGATGAAGAGTGATTAAAATTTAATGAATCAATTCTTACTCAATTCCACAAAGAATTGAGATACAAAGGGAGGCCACCTAAGTATTAGATATAAATTATGTAGATTTTTATTTTAATAAAAAATATGGCATTACTTTCTGACACAACTGTAAAATCATTGATTATTGCACTAATATATTTAACACTGTTGAATATATAGCAGTATTTAATATAAATCATCCCTCTAACAAATAATTTAAAAAGTTATTTATTAATGATAAACTTTGAGACTATCTAATATTTATTCAGATATAAAATGGTTTCTAGATCAAGTGTTAGCATAATAATAATTCTAACAATTATGTAGATGATCATTTTCAGAATTATTGATGTAAAAATTTTGTATCAATGTACTAAATATTCATTGATGTTTAATGAAAGAAGTAACATGAAATTGTATCTCTTCATAATTTTAAATTACAAAATTAATTTAATATTCATCAAATTTCAAAACTTAAATGAAATTTTCTGCATATATTCTGTTTTTAAATATTCAGTACAGTATCAGCCTTCAAAACTTTAGATTTTAACATTAATATTCATTATAATACTATTAATTTGAGAAATTCATGCAAATAAATAAAGATCAAATGCTAAAATTTAATAATTAATCAAAAATTCTATTTGACAAAATCAAGAATATAAATACTTTGATGCATGTATACATATTTATCTAAAAATTCANCACAACTGTAAAATCATTGATTATTGCACTAATATATTTAACACTGTTGAATATATAGCAGTATTTAATATAAATCATCCCTCTAACAAATAATTTAAAAAGTTATTTATTAATGATAAACTTTGAGACTATCTAATATTTATTCAGATATAAAATGGTTTCTAGATCAAGTGTTAGCATAATAATAATTCTAACAATTATGTAGATGATCATTTTCAGAATTATTGATGTAAAAATTTTGTATCAATGTACTAAATATTCATTGATGTTTAATGAAAGAAGTAACATGAAATTGTATCTCTTCATAATTTTAAATTACAAAATTAATTTAATATTCATCAAATTTCAAAACTTAAATGAAATTTTCTGCATATATTCTGTTTTTAAATATTCAGTACAGTATCAGCCTTCAAAACTTTAGATTTTAACATTAATATTCATTATAATACTATTAATTTGAGAAATTCATGCAAATAAATAAAGATCAAATGCTAAAATTTAATAATTAATCAAAAATTCTATTTGACAAAATCAAGAATATAAATACTTTGATGCATGTATACATATTTATCTAAAAATTCATCATGCAATTGCAATAATTTATATTCTTTAATTTTGGACAAGTACAAAGAGTGCATTCAATAAGTATTGGAGATTTCTTAAACATAATCTTTCAAAAGAAGGATATTAGAAGATATGGTTTAAAAAATTCAATTTTTTTTATTTTTTTTTTGTTTAAATTAAATTAAATATTATAAACAAAAAGTGCCCCCAACCTAGACCACTTGTTTGATAACAAAAAAATTATTAAAAAAAAACTTTATAGTATCATTTACAAAAGAAAAAAAATTTGACACCAAAAATACTTATAATTATCTACATTACATAATTAATTACATTTAAAAATCAACTAGAGTCATATTAACAATATAATAGTATTACATTTTTATCAATTTCGAAAACAAAACCTATAAAAGTATTTATTTTAATTATTTCTTATAGTCAAAAATATGTTATTTGATAAAATTCATTTAATGAGTGAATAATTTCTTAAATGAAAAGTATAATTTTGAATCATGAACTATAGGATTACATTCATATTTTTAAAAGCAAATATAAAAGTATTTAAAAATTATTTAAGTAGTTTTAATAAAAATAATAAAAACAATAAAAATAATAAAAATAATAATAACAAAAATAATAAAATTCAAAATCATAAAATTAATAAATAATATAATTTTGAATCATGAACTATAGGATTATGTTCTTTATTTATTAAATATATTATTGAAGAAAAGCTTGAAAAAGCAAATATATTAGTATTTAAAAATTATTTAAATAGCTTTAATAAAAATATATTTAAAAATTATTTTAAATAGTTTTAATAAAAATAATAAAAATAAAATAGTAAAAATAATAAAATAATCAAAATAGTAAAAATAAAAATAATAAAATTAAAATAATAAAATAATAAAAACAATAAATAATAAAAATAATAAAATGATAATAAAAATAATAAAAGTAAAAAATAAAAATAATAAAAATAATAAAATAAAACAAAAATAATTATTTTTTTCTTGAAAAAATATATTATGAATTCGACCCCCTGACCATGAACCCTTGTTTATTTATTTATTAATTTTTGTAATACATAATGTGTATTAAAAAAAAAAAGACGAAAATGGTAAAACGACAAGATTTGGGAGGGTTGTTGTACAATCATGTGGGTCAAAATATTATGATTTTGATCACAATGTGGTGAATACTAACGTGAAAATTCCTAAAGTAGCTAAATTTCGGTAACAACTCCGACTGATAATTAAATGAGGAAATTAAACTTATAAAAAAATCTTACATCGAAACATAAATTCTGATACTTATTGATTGACCTTTTTATAAAATTCAGCCTTAAATACTATAAACAAAAAAAAATGTCATCTGATGAATTATGCCCAGAATGCAATCAAGAATATAATGGATATTGGTGCAAACCATGTAACTCGAAACATTTACAAAATGATTTTAATAATTGGACAAGTGGAAATGACAAAATAGATAAATTCATTCAAGATTCTCAACTAAATGCTAAGGATGATTGGGAAGTAATAGAATGGATACCTTATGATAGATTTAAAGATGTTAAACAAATAGGTAAAGGCGGATTTGGAACGATACATTATGCTACGTGGATTGATGGACGAATTGAGAAATGGGATATTGAAAATCAACAATGGGAAAGATATAATAATAGAGAAGTGGCATTAAAAAAGTTTGATAATTTTGTGGATTTCAACAATGTCTTAAATGAGGTAAATATTTTAATTAATATTTAAGTTTAATTTTCAAATTATTATATAACGTTTTAACTATAAATTTTTATATTATTAGGTGGCAATTCACTTTAAATCACACGTTGAATATGCTTCAATTCGATTTTATGGAATTACACAAGATCCAGAAACACTCTCATATATGATGGTTTTAGAATATGCAGCGGATGGAAATTTTCGAGAATATTTAAAAATTAATTTTAATAATATTGATTGGTTACAAAAATTATCTAATCTAGAGGAAATATCTTTAAGGTTGATAAATATTCATAAATTAGATATAGTTCATCAAGACTTCCATCCTGGAAATCTTTTATCATACGATTTTAAAAATGTTATATTTATTTCAGATTTTGGATTAAGTAAACTAATAGGGACAAATCCAAATAATCCTGAAAAAAAGAATATAGTTGGTGTATTACCATATATTGCTCCAGAGGTATTAAGTGGTGATGAAGAATATACAAAAGCTGCTGATGTATATTCATTTGGAATTATTGCTTACGAAATGATTACGGGCTTTCCTCCATATCCCGATATACCACATGATGAAGATTTGGCTATTAAAATATGCAATGGACTACGACCAAAAATTCCATTTCATACTCCCAAATTAATTACCCGAATGATTATGAGATGTTGGGATGCTCGAGTTACACATAGACCCACTTTTAAAGAATNATATGCAGCGGATGGAAATTTTCGAGAATATTTAAAAATTAATTTTAATAATATTGATTGGTTACAAAAATTATCTAATCTAGAGGAAATATCTTTAAGGTTGATAAATATTCATAAATTAGATATAGTTCATCAAGACTTCCATCCTGGAAATCTTTTATCATACGATTTTAAAAATGTTATATTTATTTCAGATTTTGGATTAAGTAAACTAATAGGGACAAATCCAAATAATCCTGAAAAAAAGAATATAGTTGGTGTATTACCATATATTGCTCCAGAGGTATTAAGTGGTGATGAAGAATATACAAAAGCTGCTGATGTATATTCATTTGGAATTATTGCTTACGAAATGATTACGGGCTTTCCTCCATATCCCGATATACCACATGATGAAGATTTGGCTATTAAAATATGCAATGGACTACGACCAAAAATTCCATTTCATACTCCCAAATTAATTACCCGAATGATTATGAGATGTTGGGATGCTCGAGTTACACATAGACCCACTTTTAAAGAATTAGAGTATGAGTTGGATAAATACTATTGGGATTATCGAGATTATTTAGACGAGGATGAAAGTAAAGATTCAGAAATTGTAATTCAAATTAAAAAAGCTGAAGAATTTTCAGAAAATCAAGGATCAACCAATACAACAACCACAAAAACTCCTCTTAATTATCAAACACATCCACAAGCAATTTATACCAGTCGACTTCTTAATTTTTCAAGACTTCCAAAACCCAAGAACGAAGAAAATTTCGAAAGAGAACTTGAAGAATTAACAGAATCTTTTTTACATATAATTACTGGTAAGTATCAATTATATTACATTTTATTTATTTTTTATATTTTCTGATTAATTATATTAATTTATTTTTTGTTTATTTAATTTTCTATTATTATTTTCTGATTAATTATATTAATTTATTTTTTATTTGATGATATCGACGAATTCTAATACTATAAATATTTTATTATTTTATTATTTTTATTTTTTTATTTTCTGATTAATTATATTAAATTATTTTTTTTTGTTTAGATAATGATATCGATGAATTCTAAATATTATAAATATTTTATTATTTTATTATTTTTATATATATAAATATTTTTGTAGAAATTCAATTAAATTAGTTTATAAGCCTATTCGAATAACTATAACTATTTTAATAGCTATTAAATAAATCTATTTTTTTTAAATGTGAAAATTAATTTGATAAATTAAATTCAGTGATGATAATCTTCGGAGCATATTGTTATATCACAAGCTCACACGATACTACATGAATTTTCTTAACTAAATTGGACCAACAAGATTTTCTTCATTTTCCTCTTCCAATAGTTGGAATGAACTTTGAAAGAAGGATGTGGGTCATTTTTTTTCGAATTCGATTATTTTCTGTGAATAATGGATGTTAACATAAAGAATAAATTTAATGTAATGTGGAAATCAATAAAGAAACAAATTAATAATAATTTTACCTCGATTAAGGCACGTTTTTCAACATCCATCGATAAATCTTGGCACATTTAACATAATAATTCTTGTAGACGAGATACTTCTTGTGAAAGTAATTCATATACTTCGTCAGATTCAACTATAAACCAATAATAAATAATAAATATAAAATATAAAAAGTTAATTATAAATAAATTAAAAATTTCTATATTATAAAATGTAATATCACATAGTAATAATAATAATTATTATTAAGATTAGATGTTATTATACTTACTTTTTTGTAAACTCGGGATTCATCACGTTCACATTGGTGAGTCAAACATTTATTAACTGATTGTTCTATAAAAAAAATAATAAATAGTGATAAATAATAAATAATAAATAAATAATAAATAAATAAATAATAAAAATAACGATAAATAATAAATAATAATCAATAATAATAATACCTCTTCAAATGGCTTTTTGAATAATAACTCATAATTTCTCTTAAACATTCAACTCAAAATTTAACTATAAAAAATATAATAAAAAATAAATAACAATAAATTAATAGTCAATTAATCAATAAATAACCAAATTATATAAATTAAATATATAAATTAATTAAATACTCCATCTAAATTCTCATCACAGTTAAATCCTTTCCACAGCGGGTATTTTCAATTCCTCATACATCGCAAGTTTCCCTTTTCGGACTTGATAATCATTTTCAAATGATTTCGAAATTTCCAATAAACATGGATAGATCCATTGAAATTCTTGGATTTGTCGAGTTAGTTTGGGATCAACCAAATCATCAACTCATCATCATCATCATCATCATTCCATCATTACCATTATATTATTCTCAATTTTTGATGATTTCTGTAATGCTTCAAAAAGTTCTTTGGGATTACTTTTATTAGCGAATAAACGAAATGGTCCTTTATCTATCTCATCTTGTGGAGTGTAATGGTGAAGTTGAATTGCACATTCTTCCGAAGTGGGCCTATTTATATATAGATATATATATGTATATTTTATTTTAATTTACCTGCGTGAATGAATATGTAAATAAATAGAATTATAATAATTAAAAGAATCAAATAATAATAATAATTAAAATAATTAAAATAATAATAATAATAATAATAATAATTAAAATAATTAAAAGAATTAAAATAATAATGAAAATAAGAATAATTAAGGATTAAATACCACAATTCGGACAATTTCATCAAATTTTTCAGTAGTCAAAAGCTACAAGAAAATAAAATAAATTAAATTAAATTAATAAAATAAATTAAAATAATAAATAAATAAATAAAAATAAAAATAAAATAGATTAAAATAAATAAAAATAAATAAATTAAACAAATTAAATAAATTAATAAAATAAATAAATTAAACAAATTAAATAAATAAATAAATATAAATAAAAATAAATAAATTAAATTAATTAAATAAATTAAATAAACAAATCGGTGGAAATAAATAAATAAATAAATTAAATAAATTAAATAAATAAATCGGTGAAAATAAATAAAATAAATAAATTAATAAATAAATCGGTGAAAATAAATAAAATAAATAAATTAATAAATAAATCGGTGAAAATAAATAAATTAAATTAAAATAAATAATAATAAATTAATTAAAATAAATAAAATCAAATAAACCAAATTAATTAAAATAAAATAAATTAAATTACCTCGATGGATATTCACTATTCAATTCTTTAACACTGATAAATGTTTCACCCACGATTTAACATTATTTTTTCATAGTAGCTTCCTATAAAGAACAACACTTTGGATATTTTAATACAAAATAATATAATAATGTTTAATAAATTAATAATTATAATAAAAATTAAAATACCTCTTATAATGAATTAATGAATTACGAATTGAAAAAAGTTTATAACTTAATTCATAACTCATCGAAGCAACATGTGGTATTATTGTATTGATATTTCAACCAGATAAACTTCTATTTCGACGTAAAATTCAATAGTGAAATTGCATAGAATATTTAAATAAATTATTATTATAAAAAAAAAAAATAGAATATAAAATTTAGATCATTCATTATTTTTATTTATTAAAAAAAGAAACGAGAAAGAGAAGTAAAAGAAATATTGTACAACAGTGATTAAGTAAGCATAGAGAAAGTTGGTTTTTATTGGCCGTGATCAACAATTTCGTGATTTGTTGTGGTTGACAGTGATCTGATTAAATATTTTTTATCTGAACACAATAAGATCGACGCACAAAAAACAATTGTAAGTTTATGTTACATTATGGCAGGATTGCGAAACAAGTTTGCTAATGACCTTAAGTTAGAAATTGGGTTGTATTTGTCAGCATCAGGTACAACACGTACTGCAATTGATACAGTGGACTTTCTGTATGTTATACAACAGTTAATAATTTCAAAAGAAAGCTTGCAAATGAACATCCTTTAATAATTAGAGAGTTCTTTAGAGAACAAGTAATAATAANATTATTATTATAAAAAAAAAAAATAGAATATAAAATTTAGATCATTCATTATTTTTATTTATTAAAAAAAGAAACGAGAAAGAGAAGTAAAAGAAATATTGTACAACAGTGATTAAGTAAGCATAGAGAAAGTTGGTTTTTATTGGCCGTGATCAACAATTTCGTGATTTGTTGTGGTTGACAGTGATCTGATTAAATATTTTTTATCTGAACACAATAAGATCGACGCACAAAAAACAATTGTAAGTTTATGTTACATTATGGCAGGATTGCGAAACAAGTTTGCTAATGACCTTAAGTTAGAAATTGGGTTGTATTTGTCAGCATCAGGTACAACACGTACTGCAATTGATACAGTGGACTTTCTGTATGTTATACAACAGTTAATAATTTCAAAAGAAAGCTTG
This sequence comes from Diversispora epigaea, assembly GCA_003547095.1. Lineage (NCBI taxonomy): Eukaryota > Fungi > Glomeromycota > Glomeromycetes > Diversisporales > Diversisporaceae > Diversispora > Diversispora epigaea. The sequence goes on along the minus strand of PQFF01000252.1, from coordinate 267,471 downwards.
CAAATGAACATCCTTTAATAATTAGAGAGTTCTTTAGAGAACAAGTAATAATAATAATAAAATTTAATATTAATTTTAATTTAATTTTTATTAACAATTAGAACAATTACTTGTGCATTTATAATTTGGATGATTACCATAATATTTACGAAAAAAGATGTCCTGATAATGTGACTTTATCTACAGCAAAACACATGGCTACTTGCATTTGTAAACTAGTCTCTGCATGTGCACCTATACCTATTATATTTAACAATATACCAGTTCACAATCCAGTAAATATCGATACTAGTAATATTTGTTTTCGATTAATAAATGAATATCATGGAATATTTGATATTGCCTATACCAACCATAAAAAACAATGGATTACAAATGGAAAGTCAGATATTAATAATTTTGATCAAATTGAATTACTTACTGTACATTGCTATAATGATGCAATTGCAGAAAGAAAAGAAGAACGTTCAATGAAAAAAGTATGATTAATTGAACTTCAAGAAAAAAACCTGTATTCAATGAATGATTATATAATGGCATTACAAATGATATTGGGTATTGATAAAGATACTAGACATTTATGTAATAGAATAGCCACATTGGTAGNAAACACATGGCTACTTGCATTTGTAAACTAGTCTCTGCATGTGCACCTATACCTATTATATTTAACAATATACCAGTTCACAATCCAGTAAATATCGATACTAGTAATATTTGTTTTCGATTAATAAATGAATATCATGGAATATTTGATATTGCCTATACCAACCATAAAAAACAATGGATTACAAATGGAAAGTCAGATATTAATAATTTTGATCAAATTGAATTACTTACTGTACATTGCTATAATGATGCAATTGCAGAAAGAAAAGAAGAACGTTCAATGAAAAAAGTATGATTAATTGAACTTCAAGAAAAAAACCTGTATTCAATGAATGATTATATAATGGCATTACAAATGATATTGGGTATTGATAAAGATACTAGACATTTATGTAATAGAATAGCCCCATTGGTAGCAGATTGGCCAGGACAGTTGTTTGTTAGAAAAGCAATAACAAATTTGCATAAAACAAATTCACAATATATAATACCAGATGAAATTAATTCTTTTATTCCTATTTCAAAAATTTGGTTAGCGGTGCACCGACTTCAATTGTGACATTATAATTAATAAGGTTTTCAAGGTCGTTCGATAAACGGTCATAAAATTTGTTGTCATTTTTTTGTGAATAAGAATGACGGAACGTTTCAATTTTTATTTATATATCAAAAAGATATAATCAAATCTGATAAAGCTATTGTCCAATTAAATGCAACTAGTATTCTATTTATTTTTTTAACATAACAAATACATCGATCTTTTCAGCAAGAATGATTTTTTAAAAAGGTGACTTCTTATTATTAGTATCTGCAGTATCTGTTATTTTTGCGGTGCTGAACAATTATTATAAAGGTCCTTCATTTGATATAAAGTAAATTTATATCCTGTGACTAATCTAGGAAACTTTTCATACTAACCCAAGGGTTAGGACCACAGCATCTTTTTGATATCCTTCAATCCAATGAATACTTTTCTATTGCATTGATCGCGCCATGTCTTGCAACATTAAATATGTACCAGGTACCATTTATTATTGTGATGAGAAGTTTGCTTATTGCCAATAAATCAATAATAATAATTTGATCATATCTAATATATAACGGCAAGGAAATTAATCTTGTGGTCGGAAGGCACAAGTTTAAATCTTAATTATTTATTTAATTTTCTATGTATTTGAAATTTTCTGATCATTTTCTTTAAGAAAATTCGTATAAAACAAACAGTGGACAATGTTTAATGTGCGACCTCTAAAAATCTAAAACTTTACAAATTTTAAAAGAAACTTTCTAAAAATCTTTTAAATGAATTTTTTAGCTAGTGAATTGAAAAAACATAAATATTATGGATTAATAATAGAATAATAGCCTAATTAAAAGCGAAAAAGTCACTAATTGAAAAATCCTTTTTTAAAAAAAAATATCAAGCATTTACTTACAATTTGGTCTGTAAAAAATGTATATTTAAAATTCTACCTATTTATTTTAAGTAAGATTTAACGGTCATTTTATCAAATATACACTAAATTATTTTACAGACGAATAAAGGACATATATTCTGATTTGCGATCTATTTATTTTGATATTTAAATAAGTTATAATTATTTATATTTTTGGTAATATTTTTTTTTATTATTTACCTTTGATTCTTGCTTTCTAAATAAATAAAAAATATTAAATCACATTGACTTTCTTGTTAATGTCTCGAAAATATAAAAGAAATACAAAAGATAATTCTCTTCATTTAAATAATAATTTTTATTTATTTTCATAAAATAATAATAAATATTAAAAAATTAAAACTAAATTTATATAAAACCAAGTATAAACTATAATGCTTGAATTATTTCTTTGGTGAAACTTTGAAAACTTCAAATTCTTCACTGAGAAATCATTTGAATTAGATCGAATTGATTTTTTATAAAAATACATTTTACAACAGCTTTTCTTCTCGGTTTTTGCATTGCCAAATTTCAACCATTGATTGTTTGTACCAGAATAATAATAAATAGCATACTGAAAGTTTGTCACCCTACATATAATGGAATTTTTTAGATTTTCAGTTTTCAATGAAAATACAAAACTATCTTGACTAGTATTATGCATCTCGAGAGGGTTATAACCACCAATAATCCCCCCAGTACCTTCCAGTTTTGCAACAATAATCGTATTAGATACTTGATCACAAATATTATAAATAGTTTTAACATCAAACCCATCTCTGCTTCCTCTAACAAGTAATTTAAATTCATATGGATTATTTTCAGTATAAGTAGCTTCTTTTCTATCAATCCATGATGAAAGTTCCGAGGCATGTTCATTAGTAATAATATTAGAAGGAATTGAAGGAATTGGTTGCACTTAAGATTTTCGAGGTGGCAATATTATTGTAGAGATTGGTTTTTCAGGAGCAAGAAGTTTAGTATTGATTTCTAACCATAGTTTAGGTTCAAAAAGTTGTAGGTATGGCCAAAGCTTTTCTAATACTTTTTCACTTGACATATTGAAATATCTACATGGGGAAGACAATTTTTCAAAGTTGTTTTTAAAGCTACGAAATAATCGCTTGTCCATTCATCAGGGTTAGCTGGTAAAGTTGGATTTTTGGACTTCCCCATTGAATTATGTAATCCCAAATTTTATCTTCATCTAATTGTAAATCATCTAATTTAATAATAGAAATTAATGCATCTTCGGGAAGAGAAATAAATTTTTCTGATTCAAAAATAGTATTAGGATGCTTGGCAATAATATTATTACAAAATTTTTGAATTATATCAAAATTTTTCACTTGGTAACATGTTTGATAAACTTGAGCAAAATTTAGCTTTAGCCATGAAGCATTGTTGGTATTAACGAGGTGAGTTTGGAGATGCTCAGCTAATTCATCAAGTCCAAGTTCATGGGAAGAAGTCAAGAGGCCAAAAATAATTGAATTTTCTAAATTTTCTAACGAAATTGTTCCACCATAAATGTACCTAATTAATAAATTATATTATTATTATTAAATAATTATTAAACTACATATTTTATTAAAATTATGATAAATTTTANGTAATCCCAAATTTTATCTTCATCTAATTGTAAATCATCTAATTTAATAATAGAAATTAATGCATCTTCGGGAAGAGAAATAAATTTTTCTGATTCAAAAATAGTATTAGGATGCTTGGCAATAATATTATTACAAAATTTTTGAATTATATCAAAATTTTTCACTTGGTAACATGTTTGATAAACTTGAGCAAAATTTAGCTTTAGCCATGAAGCATTGTTGGTATTAACGAGGTGAGTTTGGAGATGCTCAGCTAATTCATCAAGTCCAAGTTCATGGGAAGAAGTCAAGAGGCCAAAAATAATTGAATTTTCTAAATTTTCTAACGAAATTGTTCCACCATAAATGTACCTAATTAATAAATTATATTATTATTATTAAATAATTATTAAACTACATATTTTATTAAAATTATGATAAATTTTACAATAATGCTTACTTGATAAAAATATTAAATACTTTAACAGAAATATTAATCATCTTTAATACTTTGACATTATTTTCGTTGAACGAAGTTTCGTTGAATTTCTTTTTAAAACAAGAACAACGGGATTGTAAAATGTAAAAGTGAACTTCAAAAATTTGATTATCTGGTGCTTCACCAACTTCAATTGTGACATTATAATCAATAGGATTTTCAAGAAGTCGTTTGATAAACGGTCATAAAATTTTGCTATCATTTTTATTTACAAAATAATAATAAAAATAAAATTACAATAAATGCTATTTATGTATCATAAAGCTTATAAAATAAGAATAAATCAGAAAAATTGACAAATGATCAAATGGAAAAATCTAATTAGAAAATATAATGTCACGTTAGTTATGGCCACCATCCAATTTTAATTCTTCAATTTACGGACAAACCTATTTAGGAAATAATAGTGATGGTATACTTATAATCTCATAATTTTGTACCTCTGAATGCGTAAATATAATTGTTTTTTTTATGGCGCTGAACAATTATATAATGCAATGTAAAGTACTGAATAATCTAGAAAACTTTTCATGTCATGCTAACCTAGAGGCGTTCTTTATATGCATCTTTTTTTCCAATGAATACATATTTTTCTTTTGCGTTGATTTCGTCATGTAGCGTTAAATATGTGCCAAGTACAAGTACCAGTGATCTCGAGTTGAGACTTATTATTTTAGAAGTTCAATAATAATAATTTGACCATATCTAATACATAACAATGTAATTCTCGAAGAAATAGAGTCTTAATAATTTACCGAATTATCTTTTACTAATTTGAAATTTTCTGAAGAAAATTCGTTTTGTGAAAGAAAATTTCTAAAATCATATAAATAGACTATTATGGTAGTAATACATCAATAAAACAATATTTATGTTTTTCAAGTCACTAACTAAAACAAATTCATTTTATAAGTACCCAAAAGATACTTTATTAAAAAAATATTAAGCATTTGCTCATTGATTTGATCCCATAAAATATTTATATCTAAAAGCCTACCTATTTATTCAAAGGCAAGTAATTTTATCAAATAAAAAAAATAATAATAAATTACTCCGCAGAAGAATAAAGTTTGATTCTTGCTTTCTACAAAATAAATAAAAAATATTAAATCATATTGATATTCTAGTTAATGTCTCAAATTTATAAAAGAAAAAATAACAAAATATTTAAATAATAACTTTTTATTTATTTTCATAAATAATAATTTAATATTAACAGAAAATGCTAATTTCTATAAAATGAAGGTATAAACTATAATGTTTGAATTATTTCTTTGGTGAAACTTTGAAAACTTCAAATTCTTCAACTGAGAAACCATTTGAATTAGATCGAATTGATTTTTCATAAGCATACGTTTGGCAATTGCTTTTCTTCTCGGTTTTTAAATTACCACCTAAATTTAATGCATTGCCAAATTGCAACCATGAATTGTTTGTATCAGAATAATAATAAATAGCATAACCAAAGTCTTTCACCTTACTTATAATGGAATTTTTTAGATTTTCAGTTTTCAATGAAAATACAAAACTATCTTGACTAGAGTACCATTTGTTTTCATTATTATGTATCGCAAGAGGATTATAACCACCAATAATTTCCCCAGTATCTTCCACTTTTGCAACAATAATCGTATTAGATACTTGATCACAAATATTATAAATAGTTTTAACATCAAACCCATCTCTGCTTCCTCTAACAAGTAATTTAAATTCATAAGGATTATTTTCAGTATAAGTAGTTTCTTTTCTATCAATCCATGATGAAAGTTCTAAGGCATGTTCATTAGTAATAATATTTGAAGGAATTGAAGGAATTTAAGGAATTGGTGTAGTTCTAGTGGGAAGTGTTGCACTTAAGATTTTTCTAGGTGGCAATATTGTTGAAGAGATTTGTTTTTCAGGAGCTAGAAGTTTAGTATTGATTTCTAACCATATTTTAGGTTCAAAAAGTTGTATGTATGGCCAAAGCTTTTCTAATACTTTTTCACTTGACATATTGAAATATCTAACGTGGGGAAGACAATTTTTCAAAGTTGTTTTTAAAGTTATGAAATCATCGCTTGTCCATTCATCAGGGTTAGCTGGTAAAGTTGGATTTTTGGACTTTCCCCATTGAATTACGTAATCCCAAATTTTATCTTCATCTAATTTAATAATAGAAATTAATGCATCTTCAGGAAGAGAAATGAATTTTTCTGATTCAAAAATAGTATTAGGATTTTTCACTTGATAACATGTTTGATAAACTTGAGCAAAATTTAGCTTTAGCCAAGAAGCATTGTTGGTATTAACGAGGTGAGTTTGGAGATGCTCAACTAATTCATCAAGTCCAAGTTCATTGGAAGAAGTCAAGAGGTCAAAAATAATTGAATTTTCTAAATTTTCTAACGAAATTGTTCCACCATAAATGTACCTAATTAATAAATTATATTATTATTATTAAATAATTATTAAACTACATATTTTATTAAAATTATGATAAATTTTAGAATAATGCTTACTTGATAATGACGTTGAATACTTTAACAGAAATATTAGTCATCTTTAATACTTTGACATTATTTTCGTTGAACGAAGTTTCGTTGAATTTCTTTTTAAAATAAGAACAACGGGATTGTAAAATGTAAGAGTGAACTTCAAAAATTTGATTATCTGGTGCTTCACCAACTTCAATTGTGACATTATAATCAATAGGATTTTCAAGAAGTCGTTTGATAAACGGTCATAAAATTTTGCCATCATTTTTGTCCACTAAATAATAATAAAAATAAAAAAATAAAAAATAAAAAAAAAATTACAATAAATGCTATTTATGTATCACAAAGTTTATAAAATAGGAATAAATCAGAAAAATTGTCAAATGAACAAATGGCAAAATCTAATTAGATAATATAATGTCACGATGCATCTTTTTATACATATTTTTCTATTGCGTTGATTTCGTCATGTAACGTTAAATAAGTACCAAGTACCAGTGATCTTGAGTTGAGACTTATTATTTTAGAAGTTCAATAATAATAATTTGACCATATCTAATATATAACAATGCAATTCTCGAAGAAATAGAGTCTTAATAATTTACCGAATTATCTTTTACGAATTTGAAATTTTCTGATCATTTCCAAAAGAAAATTCGTTTTGTGAAAGAAAATTTCTAAAATCATATAAATAGACTATTATGCTAGTAATACATCAATAAACTAAAACAAATTCATTTTATAAGTACCCGAAAGATACTTTATTAAAAAAATTATCAACATTTACACATTGATTTGATCCCATAAAATATATATATTGAAAAGCCTACCTATTTATTCAAAAGCAAGTCATTTTTATTAAATAAAAAAAATAATAATAAATTACTCCACAGAAGAATAAAGTTTGATTCTTGCTTTCTACAAAATAAGTAAAAAATTACTGTTTTTTTTTTTTTTTTGCTAATAAAAAATATTAAATCATATTAATATTCTTGTTAATGTCTTAAATTTATAAAAAAAAAAATAACGAAATATTTAAATAATAACTTTTTATTTATTTTCGTAAATAATAATTTAATATTAACAGAATAAAATAAATAATGCTAATTTATATAAAATGAAGGTATAAACTATAACGTTTGAATTAATTCTTTGGTGAAACTTTGAAAACTTCAAATTCTTCAACTGAGAAAACATTTGAAATAGATCGAATCGATTTTTCATAAGCATACGTTTCACAATTGCTTTTCTTCTCGGTTTTTAAATTACCACCTAAATTTAATGCTCCGCCAAATTGCAACCATGAATTGTTTGCATAATAAAAATAGCATAATTAAATATTGTCACCCTACTTATAATGGAATTTTTTTAAATTTTCAGTTTTCAATGAAAATACAAAACTATCTTGGCTAGAATACCATCCATTTCCATTATTACGTATCTCAAGAGGATTGTAATCACCAATAATTTCCCCAGTATCTTCCACTTTTGCAACAATAATCGTATTAGATATTTTATCACAAATATTATAAATAGTTTTAACATCGAACCCATCTCTGCTTCCTCTAACAAGTAATTTAAATTCGTATGGATTATTTTCAGTAAAAGTCGTTCCTTTTCTATCAATCCATGATGAAAGTTCTAAGGCATGTTCATTAGTAATAATATTAGAAGGAATTGAAGGAATTGGTGTCGTTCTAGTTGGAAGTGTTGCACTTAAGATTTTTCTAGGTGGCAATATTAAGAGATTGGTTTTTCAGGAGCTAGAAGTTTAGTATTTATTTCTAACCATAGTTTAGGTTCAAAAAGTTGTAGGTATGGCCAAAGCTTTTCTAATACTTTTTCACTTGACATATTGAAATATCTAACATGGGGAAGACAATTTTTCAAAGTTGTTTTTAAAGCTAAGAAATCATCGCTTGTCCATTCATCAGGGTTAGCTGGTAAAGTTGGATTTTTGGACTTCCCCATTGAATTACGTAATCCCAAATTTTATCTTCATCTAATTGTAAATCATCTAACTTAATAATAGAAATTAATGTATCTTCGGGAAGAGAAATGAATTTTTCTGATTCAAAAATAGTATTAGGATGCTTGGCAATAATATTATTACAAAATTTTTGAATTATATCTAAATTTTTCACTTGATAACATGCATCAGGAAATTTTTTATGTTGGAGGTTATTGTAATAATTTCGTTTTCAAAGGTTATTGAAGGTTATCGGACCAATAACCTTCGCAAATATTACGTTTATTATGATAAAGTGAAGGTTATTGAAGGTTATCGATATTAATAACCTCCAGAGTATTACGTTTTATTAATAAAAATGAAGGTTTTCGGTACCAATAACCTTCATAAATATTACGTTTATGTTGGAGGTATTCGAAGGTTATCGGAGTGAAGGACTTCGAAGGCTTACGTTTAAAAAAATTTACTGATGCTGTTTGATAAACTTGAGCAAAATTTAGCTTTAGCCATGAAGCATTGTTGGTATTAACGAGGTGAGTTTGAAGATGCTCAACTAATTCATCAAGTCCAAGTTCATTGGAAGAAGTCAAGAGGTCAAAAATAATTGAATTTTCTAATTTTTCTAACGAAATTGTTCCACCATAAATGTACCTAATTTATAAATTAGATGATTATTATTAACTACATATTTTATTAAAATTATAATAAATTTTAGAATAATGCTTACTTGATAATGACGTTAAATACTTTAACAGAAATATTAGGAATCTTTATTACTTTGACATTATTTACGTTTAACGAAGTTTCGCTGAATTTCTTTTTGAAATAAGGACAACGAGATTGTAAAATATATAAGAGTGAACTTCAAAAATTTGATTAACTGGTGCTCAATTGTGACATTATAATCAATAGGATTTTCAAGGAGTTGAATAAGGTCGTTTGATAAACGGTCATAAAATTTTGCTGTCACTAAATGATAATAAAAATAAAAAAATAAACGAAACTTCAAAATTACAATAAATTCTATTTATGTATCACAAAGTTTGTAAAATAAGAATAAACAAATGACAAAATCTAACTATAGATAATATAATGTCACGTTAGTTATGGTCATTATCCAATTTAATTCTTCAATTTATTCTTTGTTACGAACAAAACTATTTAGGAAATAATAGTGACCTATTATCTCAAAATTTTGTACCACTGAATGCGTAAATATATTTGTTTGCGATTATGTAAAACGATGTAAAGTACTGAATAATCTAGAAAACTTTTCATGTCTTGTAAACCTAGAGGCATTCTCCATACGCATCATTTTTTCCAATGAATACATATTTTTCTATTGCGTCGATTGCGTCATGTAACGTTAAATATGTACCTTGAACAAGTTGAGACTTATTATTTAGAAGTTCAATAATAATAATTTGATCATATCTAATATGTGACATTGCAATTCACGAAGAAAATAGAGTCTTAATAATTTACTGAATTATCTTTTACGAATTTAAAATCTTCTGAACATTTTCTAAAGAAAATTCGATTTTGAAAGAAAATTTCTAAAATCATATAAAATGAATTTGTTTTAGTTAGTGAATTGAAAAACATAAATGTGATGTATTACTAGCATAATAGTCTATTTATAGCTACCCGAAATATACTTTATTAATTCAATACAATGACTGCCTTTGAATAAATAGGTAGGCTTTTAAATATATATATTTTATGGGATCAAATCAATGAGTAAATGCTTGATATTTTTTAATTAAAAAAAATAATAATAAATTACCTCACAGAAGAATAAAGTTTGATTCTTGCTTTCTACAAAATAAATAAAAAAATATTAAATATATTGATATTCTTGTTAATGTCTCAAATTTATAAAAGAAAAATAACAAATATTTAAATAATAACTTTTTATTTATTTTCGTAAATAATAATTTAATATTAAATAATGCTAATTTATATAAAATGAAGGTATAAACTATAACGTTTGTGTTTGAATTATTTCTGTGAAACTTTGAAAACTTCAAATTCTTCAACCGAGAAACGATTTGAATTAGACCGAATCGATTTTTCATAAGAAAGCATTCTACAATCGCTTTTCTTCTCGGTTTTTAAATTACCACCTAAATTTAATGCACTGCCAAAATGCAACCATGGATTGTTTGTATCAGAATAATAATAAATAGCATTACCAAAGTCTTTCACCCTACTCTTAATTGAATTTTTTAGATTTTCAGTTTTCAATGAAAATACAAAACTATCTTGACTAGAATACCATTTTCCATAAATATTATTATGTATTTCGAGAGGGTTATAGCCACCAATAATTTCCCCAGTACCTTCCACTTTTGCAACAATAATCGTATTAGATACTTGATCACAAATATTATAAATAGTTTTAACATTAAACCCATCTTTGCTTCCTCTAACAAGTAATTTAAATTCGTATGGATTATTTTCAGTATAAGTAGTTTCTTTTCTATCAATCCATGATGAAAGTTCTAAGGCATGTTCATTGGTAATAATATTAGAAGGAATTGAAAGAATTGGTGTAGTTCTAGTGAGAAGTGTTGCACTTAAGATTTTTCTAGGTGGCAAAATTGTTGAAGAGATTGGTTTTTCAGGAGCTAGAAGTTTAGTATTGATTTCTAACCATAGTTTAGGTTCAAAAAGTTGTAGGTATGGCCAAAGCTTTTCTAATACTTTTTCACTTGACATATTGAAATATCTAACGTGGGGAAGACAATTTTTCAAAGTTGTTTTTAAAGCT
>PQFF01000252.1:191659-256028 GCA_003547095.1 Diversispora epigaea | reverse complement strand
GAAGTGTTGCACTTAAGATTTTTCTAGGTGGCAAAATTGTTGAAGAGATTGGTTTTTCAGGAGCTAGAAGTTTAGTATTGATTTCTAACCATAGTTTAGGTTCAAAAAGTTGTAGGTATGGCCAAAGCTTTTCTAATACTTTTTCACTTGACATATTGAAATATCTAACGTGGGGAAGACAATTTTTCAAAGTTGTTTTTAAAGCTTTGAAATCATCGCTTGTCCATTCATCAGGGTTAGCTGGTAAAGTTGGATTTTTGGACTTTCCCCATTGAATTATGTAATCCCAAATTTTATCTTCATCTAATTGTAAATTATCTAGTTTAATAATAGAAATTAATGCATCTTCGGGAAGAGAAATAAAATTTTCTGATTCAAAAATAGTATTAGGGTGCTTGGCAATGATGTTATTACAAAAATTTTGAATTATATAAAAATTTTTCGTTTGATAACATATTTGATAAACTTGAGCAAAATTTAGTTTTAACCATGAAGCATTGTAAGTATTAACGAGGTGAGTTTGGAGATGCTCAACTAATTCATCAAGTTCAAGTTCATTGGAAGAAGTCAAGAGGTTAAATATAATTGAATTTTCTAATTTTTCTAACGAAATTGTTCCACCATAAATGTACCTAATTTATAATAATATTATTAAATAATTATTAAACTACATATTTTATGAAAATTATAATAAACTTTAGAATAATGCTTACTTGATAATGACATTAAATACTTTAACAGAAATATTAGTCATCTTTAATACTTTGACATTATTTTCGTTGAACGAAGTTTCATTGAATTTCTTTTTAAAATAGGAACAACGGGATTGTAAAATGTAAGAGTGAACTTCAAAAATTTGATTATCCGGTGCTTCACCAACTTCAATTGTGACATTATAATCAATAGGATTTTCAAGAAGTTGAGTAAGGTCGTTTGATAAACGGTCATAAAATTTTGCTATCATTTTTATTCACTAAATAATAAAAATAAAAAATAAAATTACAATAAATGCTATTTATGTATCACAAAGTTTATAAAATAGGAAAAATTCTCAAATGAACAAATGGCAAAATCTAATTAGATAATATAATGTCACGATGCGTTGATTTCGTCATGTAACGTTAAACATGTACCAAGTGATCTCGAGCTAAAACTTATTATTTTAGAAGTCCAATAATAATAATTTGATCATATCTGATATATAACAATGCAATTCTCGAAGAAATAGAGTCTTAATAATTTACCGAATTACGAATTTGATCATTTTCTAAAGAAAATTCGTTTTGTGAAAGAAAATTTCTAAAATCATATAAATAGACTATCATGCTAGTAATATATCAATAAAACAATATTTATGTTTTTCAAATCACTAACTAAAACAAATTCATTTTATATGTACCCGAAAGATACTTTATTAAAAAAAATATCAAGCATTTACTCATTGATTTAATCCCATAAAATATATATTTAAAAGCCTACCTATTTATTCAAAGGCAAGTCATTTTATTAAATAAAAAGAAAAAATAACGAAATATTTAAATAATAACTTTTTATTTATTTTCGTAAATAATAATTTAATATTAACAGAGTAAAATAAATAATGCTAATTTATATAAAATGAAGATATCAACTATAATGTTTGAATTATTTCTTTGGTGAAACTTTGAAAACTTCAAATTCTTCAACGGAGAAATATTTTGAATTAGGCCGAATCGATTTTTCATAAGCATACGTTTCACAATTGCTTTTCTTCTCAGTTTTTAAATTACCACCTAAATTTAATGCATTGCCAAAATGCAACCATGACTTGGTTGTATAATAACAAATAGCATGATTAAATATCATCACCCTACTTATAATGGAATTTTTTAGATTTTCAGTTTTCAATGAAAATACAAAACTATATTGACTAGAATACCATTTTCCATAAATATTATTATGCATCTTGAGAGGGTTATAGCCACCAATAATTTCCCCAGTACCTTCCACTTTTGCAACAATAATCGTATTAGATATTTTATTACAAATATTATAAATAGTTTCAACATCAAACCCATCTCTGCTTCCTCTAACAAGTAATTTAAATTCGTATGGATTATTTTCAGTATAAGTAGTTTCTTTTACATCAATCCATGATAAAAGTTCTAAGGCATGTTCATTAGTAATAATATTAGAAGGAATTGAAGGAATTTGTGTAGTTCTAGTGGGAAGTGTTGCACTTAAGATTTTTCTAGGTGGCAATATTAAAGAAGAGATTTGTTTTTCAGGAGTTAGAAGTTTAGTATTGATTTCTAACCATAGTTTAGGTTCAAAAAGTTGTAGGTATGGCCAAAGCTTTTCTAATACTTTTTCACTTGACATATTGAAATATCTAACATGGGGAAGACAATTTTTCAAAGTTGTTTTTAAAGCTATGAAATCATCGGTTGTCCATTCATCAGGGTTAGCTGGTAAAGTTGGATTTTTGGACTTTCCCCATTGAATTATGTAATCCCAAATTTTATCTTCATCTAATTGTAAATCATCTAATTTAATAATAGAAATCAATGCATCTTCGGGAAGAGAAATAAATTTTTCTGATTCAAAAATAGTATTAGGATGCTTGGCAATGATATTATTACAAAATTTTTGAATTATATCTAAATTTTTTGTTTGATAACATGTTTGATAAACTTGAGCAAAATTTAGCTTTAGCCATGAAGCATTGTTGGTATTAACGAGGTGAGTTTGGAGATGCTCAACTAATTCATCAAGTTCAAGTTCACTGGAAGAAGTCAAGAGGTCAAAAATAATTGAATTTTCCAATTTTTCTAAAGAAATTGTTCCACCATAAATGTACCTAATTTATAATAATATTATTAAATAATTATTAAACTACATATTTTATTAAAATTATGATAAATTTTAGAATAATGCTTACTTGATAATGACATTAAATACTTTAACGGAAATATTAGTCATCTTTAATACTTTGACATTATTTTCGTTGAACGAAGTTTCGTTGAATTTCTTTTTAAAGTAAGAACAACGAGATTGTAAAATGTAAGAGTGAACTTCAAAAATTTGATTATCTGGTGCTTCACCAACTTCAATTGTGACATTATAATCAATAGGATTTTCAAGAAGTTGAGTAAGGTCGTTTGATAAACGGCCATAAAATTTTGCTATCATTTTTATTCACTAAATTACAATAAATGCTATTCATGTATGTATCACAAGATTTATGAAATAGGAATAAATCAGAAAAATTGTCAAATGAACAAATGGCAAAATCTAATTAGATAATATAATGTCACGATGCATCTTTTTATACATATTTTTCTATTGCGTTGATTTCATCATGTAACATTAAATATGTACCAAGTACCAGTTGAGACTTATTATTTTAGAAGTTCAATAATAATAATTTGACCATATCTAATATATAACAATGCAATTCTCGAAGAAATAGAGTCTTAATAATTCCGAATTATCTTTTACGAATTTAAAATTTTCTGATCATTTTCTAAAGAAAATTCGTTTTGTGAAAGAATATTTCTAAAATCATATAAATAGACTATTATGCTAGTAATACATCAATAAAACAATATTTATGTTTTCAAATCACTAACTAAAACAAATTCATTTTATAAGTACCCGAAATATACTTTATTAAAAAAATATCAAGCATTTACTCATTGATTTGATCCCATAAAATATATATATTGAAAAGCCTACTTATTTATTCAAGAGCAAGTCATTTTTATTAAATAAAAAAAAATAACAATAAATTACCCCACAGAAGAATAAAGTTTGATTCTTGCTTTCTACAAAATAAAAAAAAAATATTAAATCATATTGATATTCTTGTTAATGTCTCAAATTTATAAAAGAAAAAATAATGAAATATTTAAAGAATAACTTTTTATTTATTTTCGTAAATAATAATTTAATACTAACAGAATAAAATAAATAATGCTAATTTCTATAAAATGAAGGTATAAACTATAATGTTTGAATTATTTCTTTGGTGAAACTTTGAAAACTTCAAATTCTTCAACTGAGAAACCATTTGAATTAGATCGAATTGATTTTTCGTAAAAATACGACTCACAATTGCTCATCTTAGTTTTTAAATCACCACCTAAATTTAATGCATTGCCAAATTGCAAATATGGATTGTTTGTATGAGAATGATAATAAATAGCAAAATCAAATACTGTCACCCTACTTATAATGGAATTTTTTAGATTTTCGGTTTTCAATGAGAATATAAAACTATCTTTACTAAAGTAAAATTTGGTTTCATTATTATGAATTTCAAGAGGGTTATAACCACCAATAATTTCCCCAGTATCTTCCACTTTTGCAACAATAACCGTATTAGATACTTGATCACAAATATTATAAATAGTTTTAAGATCAAACCCATCTCTGCTTCCTCTAACAAGTAATTTAAATTCGTATGGATTATTTTCAGTATAAGTAGTTTCTTTTCTATCAATCCATGATGAAAGTTCTAAGGCATGTTCATTAGTAATAATAGCAGAAGGAAGTGAAGGAATTGGTGTAGTTCTAGTGGGAAGTGTTGCACTTAAGATTTTTCTAGGTGGCAATATTATTGAAGAGATTAGTTTTTCAGGAGTTAGAAGTTTAGTATTGATTTCTAACCATAGTTTAGGTTCAAAAAGTTGTAGGTATGGCCAAAGCTTTTCTAATACTTTTTCACTTGACATATTGAAATATCTAACNCGTATTAGATACTTGATCACAAATATTATAAATAGTTTTAAGATCAAACCCATCTCTGCTTCCTCTAACAAGTAATTTAAATTCGTATGGATTATTTTCAGTATAAGTAGTTTCTTTTCTATCAATCCATGATGAAAGTTCTAAGGCATGTTCATTAGTAATAATAGCAGAAGGAAGTGAAGGAATTGGTGTAGTTCTAGTGGGAAGTGTTGCACTTAAGATTTTTCTAGGTGGCAATATTGTTGAAGAGATTTGTTTTTCGGGAGTTAGAAGTTTAGTATTGATTTCTAACCATAGTTTAGGTTCAAAAAGTTGTAGGTATGGCCAAAGCTTTTCTAATACTTTTTCACTTGACATATTGAAATATCTAACGTGGGGAAGACAATTTTTCAAAGTTGTTTTTAAAGCTATGAAATCATCGCTTGTCCATTCATCAGGGTTAGATGGTAAAGTTAGATTTTTTGACTTTCCCCATTGAATTACGTAATCCCAAATTTTATCTTCATCTAATTGTAAATCATCCAGTTTAATAATAGAAATCAATGCATCTTCGGGAAGAGAAATGAATTTTTCTGATTTAAAAATAGTATTAGGATGCTTGGCAATGATATTATTACAAAATTTTTGAATTATAACTAAATTTTTTGCTTGATAACATGTTTGATAAACTTGAGCAAAATTTAGCTTTAGCCATGAAGCGTTGTTGGTATTAACGAGGTGAGTTTGGAGATACTCAACTAATTCATCAAGATCAAGTTCATGGGAAGAAGTCAAGAGGTCAAAAATAATTGAATTTTCTAATTTTTCTAACGAAATTGTTCCACCATAAATGCCTAATTTATAAATTATATTATTATTATTAAATAATTATTAAACTACATATTTTATTAAAATTATGATAAATTTATAGAATAATGCTTACTTGATAATGACATTAAATACTTTAACAGAAATATTAGGCATCTTTATTACTTTGACATTATTTTCGTTGAACGAAGTTTCATTGAATTTTTTTTTAAAATAAGAACAACGGGTTTGTAAAATGTAAGAGTGAACTTCAAAAATTTGGTTATCTGGTGCTTCACCAACTTCAATTGTGACATTATAATCAATAGGATTTTGAAGAAGTTGAATAAGGTCGTTTGATAAACGGTCATAAAATTTTGCTGTCATTTTCATTCACTAAAATAAAAAATAAACGAAACTTCAAAATTACAATAAATGCTATTTATGTATCACAAAATATAATTATAGATAATATAATGTCACGTTAGCTATGGTCATTATCCAATTTTAATTCTTCAATTTATTCTTTGTTACGAACAAACCTATTTAGGAAATAATAGTGATGGTATACCTATTATCTCAAAATTTTGTACCACTGAATGCGTAAATATATTTGTTTGCGGCGCTGAACAATTATATAAAGTACTGAATAATCTAGAAAACTTTTCACGTCATGTAAACCTAGAGGCATTCTCCATATGCATCATTTTTTCCAATGAATACATATTTTTCTATTGCGCCGATTGCATGTAACGTTAAATATGTACCTTGTACAAGTTGAGAAGTTCAATAATAATAATTTGATCATATCTAATATGTAACATTGCAATTCACGAAGAAAATAGAGTCTTAATAATTTACCGAATTATCTTTTACGAATTTGAAATCTTCTGATCATTTTCTAAAGAAAATTCGTTTTTGAAAGAAAATTTCTAAAATCATATAAAATGAAGTTCAATAATAATAATTTGATCATATCTAATATGTAACATTGCAATTCACGAAGAAAATAGAGTCTTAATAATTTACCGAATTATCTTTTACGAATTTGAAATCTTCTGATCATTTTCTAAAGAAAATTCGTTTTTGAAAGAAAATTTCTAAAATCATATAAAATGAATTTGTTTTAGTTAGTGAATTGAAAAACATAAATGTGATGTATTACTAGCATAATAGTCTATTTATAAGTACCCGAAATATACTTTATTAAAAAAATATCAAGCATTTACTCATTGATTTGATCCCATAAAATATTTATATCTAAAAGCCTACCTATTTATTCAAAGGCAAGTAATTTTATCAAATAAAAAAAATAATAATAAATTACTCCACAGAAGAATAAAGTTTGATTCTTGCTTTCTACAAAATAAATAAAAAATATTAAATCATATTGATATTCTAGTTAATGTCTCAAATTTATAAAAGAAAAAATAACGAAATATTTAAATAATAACTTTTTATTTATTTTCGTTAATAATAATTTAATATTAACAGAATAAAATAAATAATGCTAATTTCTATAAAATGAAGGTATAAACTATAACGTTTGAATTAATTCTTTGGTGAAACTTTGAAAACTTCAAATTCTTCAACCGAGAAACCATTTGAATTAGATCGAATCGATTTTTCATAAGAATGCGTTTTACAACGGCTTTTCTTCTCGGTTTTTAAATTACCACCTAAATTTAATGCTCCGCCAAATTGCAACCATGAATTGTTTGAATCAAAACGATAATAAATAGCAAAACCAAAGTCTTTCACCCTACTTATAATTGAATTTTTTAGATTTTCAGTTTTCAATGAAAATACGAAACTATCTTGACTAGAATACCATTTTCCTTTAATATTATTACGCATCTCGAGAGGGTTATAACCACCAATAATTTCCCCAGTATCTTCCACTTTTGCAATGATAATCGTATCAGATACTTGATCACAAATATCGTAAATAGTTTTAAGACCAAACCCATCTCTGCTTCCTCTAACAAGTAATTTAAATTCGTATGGATTATTTTCAGTATAAGTAGTTTCTTTTCTATCAATCCATGATGAAAGTTCTAAGGAATGTTCATTAGTAATAATATTAGAAGGAATTGAAGGAATTGGTGTAGTTCTAGTGGGAAGTGTTGCACTTAAGATTTTTCTAGGTGGCAATATTGTTGAAGAGATTGGTTTTTCAGGAACTAGAAGTTTAGTATTGATTTCTAACCATAGTTTAGGTTCAAAAAGTTGTAGGTATGGCCAAAGCTTTTCTAATACTTTTTCACTTGACATATTGAAATATCTAACATGGGGAAGACAATTTTTCAAAGTTGTTTTTAAAGCTATGAAATCATCGCTTGTCCATTCATCAGGGTTAGCTGGTAAAGTTGGATTTTTGGACTTTCCCCATTGAATTACGTAATCCCAAATTTTATCTTCATCTAATTGTAAATCATCTAATTTAATAATAGAAATTAATGCATCTTCGGGAAGAGAAATAAATTTTTCTGATTCAAAAATAGTATTAGGATGCTTGGCAATGATATTATTACAAAATTTTTGAATTATATCTAAATTTTTTGTTTGATAACATGTTTGATAAACTTGAGCAAAATTTAGCTTTAGCCATGAAGCATTGTTGGTATTAACGAGGTGAGTTTGGAGATGCTCAACTAATTCATCAAGATCAAGTTCATTGGAATAAGTCAAGAGGTCAAAAATAATTGAATTTTCTAAATTTTCTAACGAAATTGTTCCACCATAAATGTACCTAATTTATAAATTATATTATTATTATTAAATAATTATTAAACTACATATTTTATTAAAATTATGATAAATTTATAGAATAATGCTTACTTGATAATGACATTAAATACTTTAACAGAAATATTAGTCATCTTTAATACTTTGACATTATTTTCGTTGAACGAAGTTTCGTTGAATTTCTTTTTAAAATAAGAACAACGGGTTTGTAAAATGTAAGAGTGAACTTCAAAAATTTGATTATCTGGTGCTTCACCAACTTCAATTGTGACATTATAATCAATAGGATTTTCAAGAAGTTGAGTAAGGTCGTTTGATAAACGGTCATAAAATTTTGCTATCACTTTCATTCACTAAATAATAATAAAAATAAAAAATAAACGAAACTTCAAAATTACAATAAATACTATTTATGTATCACAAAGTTTATAAAATAAGAATAAATCAGAAAAATTGTCAAATGACCAAATGGCAAAATTTAATTAGATAATGCAATGTCACATTAGTTATGGTCATTAATTCTTCAATTTATTCTTTGTAACGAACAAACCTATTTAAGAAATAATAGTGATTATCTCAAAATTTTGTACCACTGAATGCGTTGTTGTTTTTGTGGCGCTGAAAAATTATATTAAAGCAATGTAATCTGGGAAACTTTTCATGTCATGCTAACCTAGAGACGTTCTTCATATGTATCTTTTTTTTCCAATGAATACATGTTTTTCTATTGCGTTAATTGTGTCATGCAACATTAAATATGAACCAAGTACCAGTGATCTCGAGTTGAGACTTATTATTTTAGAAGTTCGGTTAATCCAATGATAATAATTCGATCATATCTAATATATATAACAATGCAAAGAAATTGATCTTGTGGTCGAAGTCACAGGCTTAAATTTACGAAGAAAATAGAGTCGTGATAGTTTATTGAATTATTTTGAAATTTTCTGATAATTTTCTAAAGAAAATTTGTTTTGTGAAAGAGACTTTCTAAAAATATTTTAAAATGAATTTTTTTTTTTAGTTTAGTGAATTTAAAAACATAAATAATGTTTTATTGATGTATTATAAAGCCTAATTAATAGTACCTGAGATTAAATAAAAGTTAATTGAAAGATGTTTTATTAAAAAAAAAAATATCAAATATACTCATAGATTTGATCTATAAAAAATATATATTTAAAAGCCTACCTATTTATTTAAAGATAAGCCATTTTATTAAATAAAAAAAATATAATAATAAATTACTCCACAGAAGAATAAAAGTCATATATTTTGGTTTGAATCCTGTGTATGTATTTTAGACATTTTAGGTAAAATATTTATATTTTTGATAATAGTTTTATTTACTTACCTTTGCTTTCTGCAAAGAAATAAAAAATATTAAATTATATTGATATTCTCGTTAATGTCTCAAATTTATAAAAGAAAATACAAAGATGAAAGATAATTCTCTTCACTTAATTTATAAATTAATAAATATTTTAAACAATAACTTTTATTTATTTTTATAAATAATAATAAATATCAATTGAATAAAATAAATGATGCTAAAATTTATATAAAATAAAAATTTATACTATAACGCTTGAATTATTCCTTTGATGAAATTTTGAAAACTTCAAATTCTTCAACCGAGAAACCATTTGAATTAGATCGAATTGATTTTTCATAAGCATACAACTTACAATTACTCATCTTGGTTTTTAAATCGCCACCTAAATTTAACGCATTGCCAAATTGCAACCATGAATTGTTTTGACAACGGCCATTCTTAATAGCATAATCAAATTTTGTCACTCTACTTATAATGGAATTTTTTAAATTTTCAGTCTTCAATGAAAATATAAAACTATCTTGACTAGAATACCATCTGTTTTCATTATTGCGTATCTCAAGAGGGTTATAACCACCAATAATTTCCCCAGTACCTTCCACTTTTGCAACAATAATCGTATTAGATACTTGATCACAAATATTATAAATGGTTTTAACATCAAACCCATCTCTGCTTCCTCTAACAAGTAATTTAAATTCATAAGGATTATTTTCAGTATAAGTAGTTTCTTTTCTATCAATCCATGATGAAAGTTCTAAGGCATGTTCATTAGTAATAATATTTGAAGGAATTGAAGGAATTGAAGGAATTGGTGTAGTTCTAGTGGGAAGTGTTGCACTTAAGATTTTTCTAGGTGGCAATATTGTTGAAGAGATTTGTTTTTCGGGAGTTAGAAGTTTAGTATTGATTTCTAACCATAGTTTAGGTTCAAAAAGTTGTA
This sequence comes from Diversispora epigaea, assembly GCA_003547095.1. NCBI lineage: Eukaryota > Fungi > Glomeromycota > Glomeromycetes > Diversisporales > Diversisporaceae > Diversispora > Diversispora epigaea. Next base: position 245,484 of record PQFF01000252.1, on the reverse strand, counting down.
GGTATGGCCAAAGCTTTTCTAATACTTTTTCACTTGACATATTGAAATATCTAACATGGGGAAGACAATTTTTCAAAGTTGTTTTTAAAGCTATGAAATTATCGCTTGTCCATTCATCAGGGTTAGCTGGTAAAGTTGGATTTTTGGACTTTCCCNGGATTATTTTCAGTATAAGTAGTTTCTTTTCTATCAATCCATGATGAAAGTTCTAAGGCATGTTCATTAGTAATAATATTTGAAGGAATTGAAGGAATTGAAGGAATTGGTGTAGTTCTAGTGGGAAGTGTTGCACTTAAGATTTTTCTAGGTGGCAATATTGTTGAAGAGATTTGTTTTTCGGGAGTTAGAAGTTTAGTATTGATTTCTAACCATAGTTTAGGTTCAAAAAGTTGTAGGTATGGCCAAAGCTTTTCTAATACTTTTTCACTTGACATATTGAAATATCTAACATGGGGAAGACAATTTTTCAAAGTTGTTTTTAAAGCTATGAAATTATCGCTTGTCCATTCATCAGGGTTAGCTGGTAAAGTTGGATTTTTTGACTTTCCCCATTGAATTACGTAATCCCAAATTTTATCTTCATCTAATTGTAAATCATCCAATTTAATAATAGAAATCAATGCATCTTCGGGAAGAGAAATAAATTTTTCTGATTCAAAAATAGTATTATTACAAAATTTTTGAATTATGTCAAAATTTTCTGCTTGATAACATGTTTGATAAACTTGGGCAAAATTTAGCTTTAGCCATGAAGTATTGTTGGTATTAACGAGGTGATTTTGGAGATGCTCAACTAATTCATCAAGTTCAAGTTCATGGGAAGAAGTCAAGAGGTCAAAAATAATTGAATTTTCTAAATTTTCTAACGAAATTGTTCCACCATAAATGTACCTAATTTATAATAATATTATTAAATAATTATTAAACTACATATTTTATTAAAATTATGATAAATTTTAGAATAATGCTTACTTGATAATGACATTAAATACTTTAACAGAAATATTAGTCATCTTTAATACTTTGACATTATTTTCGTTGAACGAAGTTTCGTTGAATTTCTTTTTAAAATAAGAACAACGGGATTGTAAAATGTAAGAGTGAACTTCAAAAATTTGATTATCAGGTGCTTCACCAACTTCAATTGTGACATTATAATCAATAGGATTTTCAAGAAGTTGAGTAAGGTCGTTTGATAAACGGTCATAAAATTTTGCCATCATTTTTGTTCACTAAATAATAATAAAAATAAAAAATAAAAAATAAAAAATAAAAAAAAAATTACAATAAATGCTATTTATGTATCACAAAGTTTATAAAATAGGAATAAATCAGAAAAATTGTCAAATGAACAAATGGCAAAATCTAATTAGATAATATAATGTCATCTTTTATACATATTTTTCTATTGCGTTGATTTCGTCATGTAACGTTAAATATGTACCAAGTACCAGTGATCTCGAGTTGAGACTTATTATTTTAGAAGTTCAATAATAATAATTTGATCATATCTAATATATAACAATGCAATTCTCGAAGAAATAGAGTCTTAATAATTTACCGAATTATCTTTTACGAATTTGAAATTTTCTGATCGTTTTCTAAAGAAAATTCGTTTTGTGAAGAAAATTTCTAAAATCATATAAATAGACTATTATCCTAGTAATACATCAATAAAACAATATTTACATATGTTTTTCAAATCACTGACTAAAACAAATTCATTTTATAAGTACCCGAAAGATACTTCATTAAAAAAAATATCAAGCATTTGCTCATTGATTTGATCCCATAAAATATATATTCAAAAGCAAGTCATTTTTATTAAATAAGAAAAAATAATAATAAATTACTCCACAGAAGAATAAAGTTTGATTCTTGCTTTCTACAAAATAAATAAAAAATATTAAATCATATTGATATTCTTGTTAATGTCTCAAATTTATAAAAGAAAAAATAACGAAATATTTAAATAATAACTTTTTATTTATTTTCGTAAATAATAATTTAATATTAACAGAATAAAATAAATAATGCTAATTTATATAAAATGAAGGTATAAACTATAATGTTTGAATTATTTCTTTGGCGAAACTTTGAAAACTTCAAATTCTTCAACTGAGAAACCATTTAAATTAGATCGAATTGATTTTTCATAAGCATACATTTGACAATTGCTTTTCTTCTCGGTTTTTAAATTACCACCTAAAGTTAATGCTCCGCCAAATTGCAACCATAACTTGTTTGTATAATAACAAATAGCATAATTAAATATTGTCACCCTACTTATAATGGAATTTTTTAGATTTTCAGTTTTCAGTGAAAATACAAAACTATCTTGACTAGAGTACCATTTGGTTTCACTATTATGTATCTCAAGAGGATTATAACCACCAATAATTTCCCCAGTATCTTCCACTTTTGCAACAATAATTGTATTAGATACTTTATCACAAATATTATAAATAGTTTTAACATCAAACCCATCTCTGCTTCCTCTAACAAGTAATTTAGATTCGTATGGATTATTTTCAGTATAAGTAGTTTCTTTTCTATCAATCCATGATGAAAGTTCTAAGGCATATTCATTAGTAATAATATTAGAAGGAATTGAAGGAATTGGTGTAGTTCTAGTGGGAAGTGTTGCACTTAAGATTTTTCTAGGTGGCAATATTAAAGAAGAGATTGATTTTTCGGGAGCTAGAAATTTAGTATTGATTTCTAACCATAGTTTAGGTTCAAAAAGTTGTAGATATGGCCAAAGCTTTTCTAATACTTTTTCACTTGACATATTGAAATATCTAACATGGGGAAGACAATTTTTCAAAGTTGTTTTTAAAGCTATGAAATTATCGCTTGTCCATTCATCAGGGTTAGCTGGTAAAGTTGGATTTTTGGACTTTCCCTATTGAATTATGTAATCCCAAATTTTATCTTCATCTAATTGTAAATCATCTAATTTAATAATAGAAATTAATGCATCTTCGGGAAGAGAAATAAAATTTTCTGATTCAAAAATAGTATTAGGATGCTTGGCAATGATATTATTACAAAAATTTTGAATTATGTCAAAATTTTTCGTTTGATAACATGTTTGATAAACTTGAGTAAAATTTAGCTTTAACCATGAAGCATTGTTGGTATTAACGAGGTGAGTTTGGAGATGCTCAACTAATTCATCAAGGTTAAGTTCATGGGAAGAAGTCAAGAGGTCAAAAATAATTGAATTTTCTAATTTTTCTAACGAAATTGTTCCACCATAAATGTACCTAATTTATAATAATATTATTAATAATTATTAAACTACATATTTTATGAAAATTATAATAAACTTTAGAATAATGCTTACTTGATAATGACATTAAATACTTTAACAGAAATATTAGGAATCTTTAATACTTTGACATTATTTTCGTTGAACGAAGTTTCGTTGAATTTCTTTTTAAAATAAGAACAACGGGATTGTAAAATGTAAGAGTGAACTTCAAAAATTTGATTATCTGGTGCTTTACCAACTTCAATTGTGACATTATAATCAATAGGATTTTCAAGAAGTTGAATAAGGTCGTTTGATAAACGGTCATAAAATTTTGCTATCATTTTTATTCACTAAATAATAAAAATAAAAAATAAAATTACAATAAATGCTATTTATGTATCACAAAGTTTATAAAATAGGAAAAATTCTTAAATGAACAAATGGCAAAATCTAATTAGATAATATAATGTCACGATGCGTTGATTTCGTCATGTAACGTTAAATATGTACCAAGTGATCTCGAGCTAAAACTTATTATTTTAGAAGTCCAATAATAATTTGATCATATCTAATATATATAACAATGCAATTCTCGAAGAAATAGAGTCTTAATAATTTACCGAATTACGAATTTGATCATTTTCTAAAGAAAATTCGTTTTGTGAAAGAAAATTTCTAAAATCATATAAACAGACTATTATGCTAGTAATATATCAATAAAACAATATTTATGTTTTTCAAATTCATTTTATATGTACCCGAAAGATACTTTATTAAAAAAAATATCAAGCATTTACTCATTGATTTGATCCCATAAAATATATATATTTAAAAGCCTACCTATTTATTCAAAGATAAGCCATTTTATTAAATAAAAAAAATAATAATAAATTACTTCACAGAAGAATAAAGGTCATATATTTTGGTTTGAATCCTATGTATGTATTTTTAGACATTTTAGGTAAGTTATTTATATTTTGATAATATTTTTATTTAATTACCTTTGCTTTCTACAAAACAAATAAAAAATATTAAATTATATTGATATTCTCGTTAATGTCTCAAATTTATAAAAGAAAATACAAAGATGAAAGATGTCGTTAATGTCTCAAATTTATAAAAGAAAATACAAAGATGAAAGATAATTCTCTTCACTTAATTTACAAATTAATAAATATTTTAAACAATAACTTTTTATTAATTTTCATAAAATAATAATAAATATCAATTGAATAAAATAAATGATGCTAAATTTATATAAAATAAAATTTATACTATAACGCATGAATTATTCCTTTGGTGAAACTTTGAAAACTTCAAATTCTTCAACTGAGAAACCATTTACATTAGATCGCGTACTACAATAGCTTTTCTTATCGGTTTTTAAATTACCCCATAAAATTAATGCACTACCAAATTGCAACAATGAATCATTTGGACCATTATAAATAGCGTAATCGAAGCATGTTGCCCTACTTATTATGGAAATTTTTCGATTCTTGGTTTTCAATGAAAATGCAAAACTATCTTGACTAGAGTACCATTTGTTTTCACTATTATGTATCTCAAGAGGATTATAACTACCAATGATTTCCCCAGTACCTTTCACTTTTGCAACAATAATCGTTTTAGATACTTGATCACAAATATTATAAATAGTTTTAACATCAAACCCATCCCTACTTCCTCTAACAAGCAAATCAAATTCGTATGGATTATTTTCAGTATACGTAATTTCCTTTTTGTCAATCCATGATGAAAGTTCTAAGGCATGTTCATCAGTAATAATATCGGAATATATTGAAGAGATTTGTTTAGTATTGACGTCAAACCATAGATCAGGTTCAAAAAGTTCTAGGTATGGATATGGCCAAAGTTTTTCTATTACTCGTTCACTTGACATGTTGAAATACTTAATATGGGGAAGACAATTTTTCAAAGTTGTTTTTAAAGTTATTAAATTATCATTTGTCCATTCATCAAGGTTAGCTGGTAACGTTGGATTCTTGGACCTTCCCCATTGAATTATGTAATCCCAAATTTTATCTTCATTATTTAATTGTAAATCATCATTTAGTTTAATAATAGAAATTAATGCATCTTCGGGAAGAGAAATAAATTTCTCTGATTCAAAAATGATATTAGGATGCTTGACAATTATATAATTACAAAAATTTTGAATTATATCAAAATTTTTTGCTTGATAACATGTTTGATAAACTTGAGCAAAATTTAACTTTAGCCATGAAGCATTGTTGGTATTAACAAGGTGATTTTGGAGATGTTCAACTAATTCATCAAGATCAAGTTCATTGGAAGAAGTCAAAAGGTCAAAAATAAATGAATTTTCTAAATTTTCTAACAAAATTGTTCCACCATAAATGTACCTAATTTATAAATTATATTATTATTATTAAATAATTATTAAAGCCTTATTATTAAAATTATGATAAATTTATAGAATAATGCTTACTTGATTATGACATTAAATACTTTAACAGAAATATTAGGCATTTTTAATACTTTGACATTATTTTCGTTGAACGAAGTTTCGTTGAATTTCTTTTTAAAATAAGAACAACGGGATTGTAAAATGTAAGAGTGAACTTCAAAAATTTGATTATCAGGTGCTTCACCAACTTCAATTGTGACATTATAATCAATAGGATTTTCAAGAAGTTGAGTAAGGTCGTTTGATAAACGGTCATAAAATTTTGTTGTCATTTTTTTATTATTATTATTATTATTATTATTATTATCTGTTATTATTTGGTGAATAAAAATAAACGGAACAATAATTAATTAATTTTATTTTATTTCACGTATCACAGTTTATAAAATAAGAATAAATCAGAAAAATTGCCAAATGAATTGAACAAATGGGAAATATAATTAGATAATATGATGTCATTATCCAATTAAGAGTCCTTACAATACCAATTTGTTATTGATAATCGAATGGTCTGGTCTTTAGTTTAGCCGCAAATGAAATAATTGATCCTCTTCTATCCTTAAAGAAACTAAATAAAGAAATAAGAACCATCTATATTGCAGATATGTATTCACATGATTTAGGAGTTGAAAAGGATGTACAAAGAAAGCTTTTCGGATTTATTCTAAAGTTGCCAAGGAAGGATCTCTTATAGCTTTAAATTCCGTAGCAAATTATGTCATGGAAATGATGTTGAAAAAAAAGAATTTAAATTATATTTTTTATATTTCCAAATTAAATCATGTAGCACAATATTTTATTGGTTTGAGTCATATGAATGGAACAGGAACAACAAAAGATGATTTCAATTAATTATGAAATCTGCGCTTAAAGAAAATATTGATGCGATGTATAATACCGGATGTTATTATAACAATGTATAAAGACAAAGCGGAAGCATTTAAATAAGTTTTTGAAAGCTAAGATTCCATAATTTAAGATATTTTTATTGAAATTAACATAAATCGAGTGAAAGAATTTCAATGTGTTAAAAAAGGATGACACCGATAGTCGATACGTGATTGGAAAATATGGATGTGGATATTAAAAATCTATCAACTGGTTGAATAAAGTCAAGGATAACAGGAATATAATATAATTGGCAATAGGTTATTAGAAGAAATAATCTATTACTATAGAATGATTTTTTAAGAAATCATAACATTGCATTGCATTGTACTGACTATTGATTTTTTTTTATATTAATAAAATACTTATCAGATACCTTTCTTAGCTTGAATATAAATTACAAAAAATTGAGTTGTATTGTATAAAAAATAGATATGTATAAAATTTAAATATAATTAAATTTTAGAAATAATAATAAATAAAAGGGGAGAAAATTAAAATAGTAATCTGTATCATAAAGTATTAATCTTACCTAATAATTTGACAATGTACCTGTCATACCTGTCATTGTTTAAGGAAATCGCCTTTTACATCATATAATGTAATTTTGGGTTACTCAATTTTGATTTTTTTTTCTGACAGAATTAATCATGGTTTCAGCGAGTATAATAAAACAGCGTGAATCATTACCGGTATGTCCTTTTTTAAAACGTTAAAATTTATAGTTTTAAGCGAAATTTTATAATAAAAACTTTTATTTCAAAAGATCTTTCCATATAGGCAAGAAATCATCGAGGCAATAAGACAAGAAAATTTGCTTGTCATCATTGGAGAGACAGGTAAATCGTAGGTCCAGTAGATTCTATTAGAGATCATTATTTTTTTTTTTGAAATTAATTAATTCATATTTTAAACGTCTTCATAATTTTGTAAATTCGATTATTTAGGTTCCGGTAAAACCACGCAAATTCCTCAATATATCTTAGAAAGTTTTGAAGACGTTAAATTTATTGGGGTTACTCAACCAAGGTGTGAAAAATAATTGAATAATAGTTTAAAAATGGTGTAAATATTTATTTAATAAAATCATTAAACAATAGATGTTAATCTTTTAGACGTATCGCTGCTATAACAGTTTCAACTCGAGTATCCGAAGAACATGGTTCAAAATTAGGTGAAGTTGTTGGTTACAGTATAAGATTTGATGATTGTACATCATCAAAGACTCGATTACGATATATGACTGATGGTGTTTTATTAAGAGAAGCAACACTTGATCCACGTTTAGAACAATATAATGTGATAATTGTGGACGAAGGTTTTTATCATTATTTTTAATTAATTAATTAATTTTATTTATTTATTTATTTATTTATTTTTAATCATTATTTTATTATTTTCGATCTTTTATTTATTTTATTTTATTATTTTGGTTACGGTATATTTATTATAATTATTTATTGATGAACAATAAACTTAATTCAGTTTATTTATTATTAAAAAATAGCTCATGAAAGAACTCTGGAGACGGATGTATTATTTGGATTATTAAAAACAACTCATATTTTACGTCCCGAATTAAAGATATTAGTAATGTCAGCAACTTTGAATGTTGAAAAATTTTCGGATTTCTTTAATAGTTGTCCGATTTTTGTCATACCCGGAAGAACGTACAACGTTCTTATAAATCATCATCGGGACGCTAGGATTATTAGTTTAAAATCAACATTTGTGATGCGTGCAGTGGAAACTGCGTTATACATTCATTGTCAAGAACAACCTGGTGATATTTTGGTATTTTTGACTGGTCAAGGTGAAATAGAAAAGGCTTGTAGAGATCTTTTAGATCAGGAAGCGAATTTAAATTATCGAAAAGATGTGAAATATGCTGATGAAGTTCGAGGAATAGTAGTTTATCCTATTTATGCAACTTTGGAAACTTTGGAACAGAAAGCTGTATTCGAAGACCCACCACGATACACAAGAAAAATTATCTTTGCTACAAATATAGCTCAGGTATAAAATTTTAAATTTAATTTAATTTAGAATTTTCTCTCATTACGTAATTTTAACGAATTTTTTTTAATTAATTTTTTTTAATTTTTTTTTTTAAATTATAAAAAATTAGACATCTGTTACTATACCTGGTATCAAGTAATTAATAGAATTTTTGTGTATTTTATTTCGTAAATTCGCGAAATTGTTTATTTTTTTATTATTTTTTTATTATTTTTTTTTTATTTTGATTTTTTTAATATTCAATTTTAGATACGTTGTCGATTCTGGTTTCGTAAAACAAAAATCATATGACCCAACCACCGGGATGGATGCTCTTTTGGTAGTTCCAATTTCACAAGCAGCCGCCACACAAAGAGCTGGACGTGCAGGAAGAACTGCTCCCGGAAAAGCTTATAGACTTTATAGTCGTGAATCATTTGAACAAATGGAAAAAGAAACTATACCAGAAATACAAAGAAGTAGTCTCCTCGGTACAGTGTTAAGTCTTAAAAAAATGGGAATAAGAGATATTCTTAATTTCGAATTTATAGATCCACCGGATCCTTTATTAGTTAAGAACGCTTTAAAACAATTGTTTTTACTTGAGGCTATTGATGATAAAGGAAAACTTACTCGTTTAGGTGATGAAATGTCAATATTTCCATTAAGTCCATTTTTATCAAGGGTTTTGGTCGCAAGTTCAAAAGAATTTGAATGTAGTAGGGAAATTTTAATTATTGTCGCGATGTTATCCGTGGAAGAAATTTTTATTTCACCGAGATCTGAAGAAAAACAATTCGAAGCAGGTGAGAGGCGTAAAGAATTCTATCACCCATCAGGAGATCATATGACACTCCTTAATATTTTTGAGGCATACCTTGATAATGGATATAGTCGAGAATGGTGTAAAGAAAGATATTTAAATCGTCGTACGTTAACAATGGCGAAAAATATACGAGATCAATTAAGAGAATTAATGTTAAAACATGATCTTCCAATAATTTCATGTCGAATCAAAAATGAAGATAAAATTAATGATAATAATAGGTCAAGGAAAAGGCATCGAAGGAATTCTCACGCAGATACTAAATATGATACCAATAAAATATTAGAAGCTTTCTCTACTTCTTATTACATTAATCTAGCAAAAAGACATTCACATCGACCATTATTTTATCATTATGCTTCGGCGCGAGCATCTGATAACGAAGACATAGATGCAAATTCTTCATTATTAGCATTACACATTTCATCTACATCATCATTATTTCCCGATAATAAAATTGTTCGAATGGAAGATTTGGATTGGGTAATGTATCATAATGTGTTATACACCAATAAGGCTTTAATGAAGGTGATTAGTAAAGTAAAAATAGAATGGGTAGAAGAAAGATTAAAATTATTTGAAAAATTGGTTTCAGTGAACTTAGATGGTGATGATGATGAAAAAAACGAAGGACAAGAAAATGAAAATGACGATGATGATGATGATGATAAATTTAAAGCGGTAACAAATATCAAAATTGAAGAAAATAGAATTATGAAAGAAGAAGAAAAAAAGAATCAAAGATTAGCAGCAGTTGAAGCTGCTCGACAAAGAGCCATACACCGAAGAGCTTCTAATAGTGAACGATGAAAAATAAATAAATAGATTTAATTGATTTAATTAATACGGTGGTTTCAATAGAATCAATAGAAATACGATGAAATCTTTTGTAATATATTTTTATAATAATTTTATTATATTTTTTTATTTATAATAATTTTGAAAATTGGCGCATGCTTATTATTACATAAAATAAATAAAATTAATAGTTGTTTCCCTAATTTCCACGATTCACGTGTTAATATTAATCCATGATTCACGTGCAAACAATACTTAATATAATTTAAATAATTGATAAACTGATAAATTTGATAAAAAAATGTCTAACCTAACATCCACTTCAAAGATAAATGATTCAACTTCACAAACTAGAACCACAATAAATGTATCACCAAGTAATGTCAATAATTCAAGTTTAGCGAACATTACACCCACGTACAATAATAATAATTATTATAACAATTATGAATATCGTTCGAGTAGTTCTGTTGCTCCAATTACAAAATTTTATTCTCAAGGTAAACAGAATAATTATAATAATAATAATTCATGGAATTTAAGGAATTCAATTATGTAATTCAATGAACTCAATAAAAATTTAATGAATTCTAACAATTTCACACAAATATAAATACAAATACAAATACAAATACGAATACGATACGAATACGATACGAATACGATACGAATACGATACGATTAGATGATAACTTTCAAATCAATTTTTCATATACTTGGATAATTAAAGATTTTCAAGATTTCTTTAAGAATTCGCGTGGTCACGAGATTTATAGTGATAGATTTTCGACACCTTCCGAAACTTTTCAATCATCAACAATGAATCCGGGATTCTCTTGGCGTTTGGTACTTTTTCCAAATGATATCATTCTTCAAGAAAGAAATCAGATTTCAATATTTCTTTTATCATATATTAATGATTATGAAAGAAAATATAATCTTCATTTACAAAGTAAAATTATCAGATATGGATTTAATTTATATCAAATTAAAGATAAATCCGACATCCCAAATCTTAATGATGATGTGGATAATGAGAATAATGAGAATGATGAGAATAAAGTGACTGACATGAATTTTAAAAGTAATGAGAAAATTGATTTGAATTTTACTAGTAACGAGAAGATTGACGGGAATTGTACTTCAACAAGTAGTAATGAGAAGATTGATGAAACCGATTCAGAAATGATACTTTTAAGATCTATTCCACCGTCAACTGAAATGTATTTTCCTGATGATATGAGAGAAGTGACTAGTCACGGAATTAAAAAATTTTGTGATTTCGAGACCATCTTTCCTGAAAAGAATTTTGATCAATCAATTACATTGGTCATTATAATAAACTTTTATAAATTAGAAATGGAAGAAATTAATAACATTGATGATGATTCCGAAAATATGAATGGTAATTTCATTGAAAATTTCAATAATCCAATTTGTAGTGATATCTTATTTAGTTTGGATTGTGGTAAAAGGATTTATGCCAAAAGTCAATTCCTAGCAATGAAATCACCTTTCTTTAAAAAATTATTTGATGGAGAAGTAACATTTCAAGAGGTCGAGGCAGGGGTTAAACGAGTTTTTATTAAAAATACGAAATATGAATATTTTCGATTGGTAATTTATTTCGCTTATACGGGAAAAATCGAATCACCAGAAGAACAAAATTTATCTTATGATGATTTACTACAATTATTAATGATGGCTCAATCATTTGAATATAAAGAATTTGGTGATGAGATTACTTTAAGACTCGGAAATATGATTAATTTAGAAAATTGGGATGAAATTCTTTTAATTAGTAAAAGGATAGGTTGTAGTGAATTAAAATGCAAAGTATTAAAATTTATTAATGAGAATTGGAATCAAATAAGAGATATTAATTGGATTAGAAAATTCACTGATCTGGGCGATTTTGAATTAATTGAAGAAATATTTGAAGCAAAATTCATTAAACATTAAAATAGATTTCTTTGTTATTACTTTTTCCCTTTTATTTTTAATCTGTATTCTATTAAATCATATTTAGTAATTGTTAATAATCATTACAGTTTAATCAATAATATCTTTTAGAATTAATTCTAACACGTTTAAAACTTTTCACTCTAAATTTAATCGAATCAATTTAATATAATTTCTATTTCAAATAATAATTATGCATAAGTTCATTTTTAAAACATTATTAATATTTAAAACTTAGCAAAAATCGGATTATATCAAATCATGTGTCATATTTTTATAATTAAAAAAATATATTTAAATAAAAATATGCAAAATATATTAATTCTAATCTTGCATCTTGTAACGCGTAATTTAAATTTTACGTTTGTTGTAAATCAAAAATTTATTTATTTTATTCTTTCGTTACAATTAATTTCAATCAAAAATAATGTAATACCTATAAATTTAATGTCGTCATTTTCAGAAAAAAGATTTAGAAGAGAAGACAGATTAAATTAAAAAAAAAACAACTCAGGCTTTTATTTTTAAGTCCATTTTATATTTTTTTTAAAAAAAAATTAATTTAGTAAATTACGTTAAAAATACTGTGATATAAAATTATTTTTACCTTAAAAACCAATATTTATTATGACGAATATTAGGAAAAATAAAGTGCGTAATTCCAATGAAAAATATAATTACAGTCAATTAAAAATAACAATGGATTCAATTCGTTCGAAAAATATATTTAGCCAAAAAAAAAAAAAAGAATATTTTAATAGTAATAATCAAAAGAAATATTTAAATAAAAATTTGTTTATTTATAACTATTACATTATAATCTATTGGCATAATGTGTACACCCATTTTCCTTTGCTTTATTTAACCAGTAGATAGCATTTATAATATCTTTTTTAGTCACGCATCCTTCATAAAAAAAATTTCCCAAGCCTGTATTGACTGAAAGCGTCATCATTTTCTGCAGCTTTTTTAAACCATTCAAATGCTTTCACTTCATCTCTATTAATTCCATAAACACTTGCGTAAGAAACTCCTTAATAATATTGAACTGAAGGACAGCAACCTTTTAAATGATTATTTTTCATCGAGATACAATTCATCACCAATGTAATAAATAAACTTGACATTGTAAATTGCAATTTTATACGACATTAAAATGCTTTGGTTTTATCTACTGCTATTCTCATTCCAATTTCATAACACAAAACAAGCAATTTTAAATATAATTCAAATGCTTTTTTTTCACATAATTCAACATCTAAAATTGATTTTTTTTTTTTTGATTCCAATGGAGTCATGCTTAATTAAACTTTATCGATTATTTGCAGAAAATACCTTTTAAAAAATCCTACATTTAACTAAACCTATAAGCTATTAATTCTTACCACCTGACTCATCGTTGCCCTAGTGCTTCCTAAAACAACAGATGATCATGGTCATGTTCATACCCCGCCCGTCCCTTCTGAGCAAAAAGTTGCTGGAAAGAAATATAGTGCACCCTAGGGAACTGTATGCTAAAATCATACAAAAGTAATAATTTCCTCGATAAAATATTTCATAAATGTGATAAAAGGATAATACAAATCTGGCCTTTACATTCTTATTTAGTAAACATTGACTACTATTAGCTGTTTCATTTCCATTAAACATAACTAAACCTTTCGGTTCTGCAGTATAAGAAACACTTGGACCTGCTACTAACACAACAAGGCCTCGCCAAAACTTAAAAAAAAAGACATTGTCATATCAAAACAATTTTTCCGGAGAAAAAAAAATATAAACGAAACTTGAATCTTTTTTTGATTCATTTTCCATTTTAATTTCCTTCTTTTTTACATTTTCTTCTTTGAATTATCAAATAAAAAGTCATATGAATTTGTTTATTTTTATTTGTTTATTATTCACCTTCACAAAATTTACATATATTTATTTTTTAAATTTTTTTTTATATACGTATATATTTATTCGTGCGTATGTGATAAATTATGTTTAAATTACGCATGTATATTTTGCGAAGGATAAATAAAAAATAATTGGCTTAAATTATTTCCTTTTTAAAAAAAATTTTAAAAAATAAATATGATTTACTATTATTATTGTGTTATATCATTAATCGTAACAATTTTTATCAGTTATCCCGGAGAAATAAAATATAAACGAAATTCGATTTTTTTTTTGATTAATTTGATAAATATCATTTCCTTTTTTTTCATTTTTCTTTGAATCATTAAATATGAAGTCATATGAATTAAATAAAATCCTTGGTTCAAATATTTATTATTTATTCATATTAATAAATAACACGACTAATCATTTGTATAAATCTTAATCTCTTAATCAATATATTTAAACATTACATTAAAGTTTATTTAAAACTTTTTATTTTAATTTAATTGTATTTGAACATTAAATAAATTATATTAATTGCACGGCAGTGACGGAGTCGCCATATCTAAAACCATCTAGTTAATGACTAAAATTAAATTACGAGCAATTGAAATGAAGCTTATTTTAATAAAATAATAAATAGTTTAATGAAATACATAACTCAACATATTATAACTAAATATTTCTTCTGATTTATTATTCTTCGAGCAATTTGAACTCCATTCCGTATTCTTTAATAACTTTAAAATATTCATCACTTAATGTTCTATAATTTACAATAATCTTTTTATTTCTTCCTTCTCCTTTCCACCACCACCCTTTAAAAAAATTTCTTAAACTATCAACATTAAATATTCCCATTCTAATTTCAATAGTTTCAAGTGACTCTGGTACATTTTCGGCCATTTGCCATAATAATTCATTAGCATTTCCTTCATAATTAAATGAAAATTTACTTAATTCATGAAAATTATTATTAAATATTGCTATTACTTGTTCAAAAGTTAAAGTTTGCAGTAGAGTTAATCTTGTAACCGCTGTACAATAATTTAAAATTGCTGAAAATATATCAGATGTAATTGTGAGATATACATCCAGACAAATATTTTTTAAATTAGTATTGGCCGTTTCAAGAAGTTTTATAATAAATTCTTGAGGTGTGAGATAAAATTTATGAAAATACTGGAAACTTCTTAATTGAGTAAATGACGAAGCAAAGAATAAACAATCCGATTCATGCAATCCACAACAATCTTTAATATAAAGTTCTGAAATGAATTGTCCAATTGATGATGATTTTCCCTTGAAAGCATAAAAACTTACTGATTCTAAACGAAGACTCTTTAATTTTTTTTTTTGACTAATGACATTCCAAAATATTAAATCACAGTTTAGATAATTATTACTAACGATTGATAGATTTTCTAACCATTTTTGAACACTAATGAGTTTCGTTAATAATTCCATTTGAGAGATTGAATCCAAATATAATTCCATATTTAAAATATTATTACAAATTAATGTTAATGGTTTAATCAGTCTTTCCTTTCTGTTTAATTTCTTCGAGGAATCAGGTAACTTGAAAAATGAATCAATATATTTAAGATAATTTTCAGAATTAGAAATATAATTGAGAACTTTCGTCATTTTAAAAGAATCCGCAAATTTTAAAATTAATTTGCACATCTCACGAAATAATATTCTTGTTTCGTTATTATTATCGTTTTTGTTATCTCGGTTTGAACCAATAATTCTTTGTGAATATATGAAAATAAAATAAATTAAATTATTAATTAATAATTTATGAGTGAACGATGGATAATCAAAAGTGGCTTGAGGTGGTGATGATGATAAATTAAATCCATTTTGAATAAGTAAAGTTCTAGCTTGAGTATCCATACATGATATAAAAGTTCGAATACATAATGATTTCTTCCGCAACTTCGTATATATATATCTATCATCATTTGTATGGCATTCTTGACCAAAAGGTAATTCCCAAAGTATAGGTATAGTAACTTTACACCAGATTCGATTAACTAATAATGATGAATATAAATCTCGAGTTGATTGAACATTATTTAAAATCGTGATTAATAATTCTGTGGAAATTTTAGTTGCCATTTTTCTTTTGTCTAAGAAATAATAATCATACCACATTTATATGACTCCGTGAGTAACAACTCTAGTGTGCGACAACTCCAATCAAATTGATACAACATTACATGCAGATACAATAGCGCGGAAAGTAGTAAATATTAGCAAGGAACGTGTTTGATGTATAGTAACGATTATAGTAGGTGCCGAAATTCAAAAAGGGAAATATTATCAATAGAATATTGTTAATATTTCTTTTTTTGAATTTCGGCACTAACTCTGGAAACGGTTAGAAATTTATGTGATACAAAATTTATAAAATAATTATGTTAACGTTAAAACTTTATTTTAAATAATTTATACAAAGTAAACTAAGCGTGACATTTACACATGAATTTACTCGGCTAGATCAGCAAATATTGAGTTATTAACTAAACCAATAAATGCATAGTTTCTTATATCTTGGGTTTTAATTCCAGATACGTATGTAAGTAAGGCAAATTCTTTTGTATTTATTATATCCTTACCCAATTTCTTGCCGGTGAATATATAAAAGGAATTAACAAAGAATTCTATTAAATCTTTTTTAATACTTGAGATTTCGTGATATGATCTTTATTTTTATTAAAATTACTTATCTGTTCTTGGAATTGATGGATGGAATTACGAAAATAATTAGGTTAGGTCTTTATTTTTTTAATATTTCGAAAATTTATTCCAATGAAATTAATTTTGCAACAAATATTGCAATTATATTAAACAAACTATTTTAAAAATAGTTTGTACACAAAGTATTGTATAAATCATTCGCATATATATATAAATAAAAGTTTGTCCAATAGTAAAAAATCACTAACTTTTTTAATTTATTAAATTTGTAAACTTATTTCTTTATTTAAAAATTAAATTTTGGTCAGAGAAGTTAGTCTTATATTTATTTATTTTTACATTTTGTGTATTTTCAAAATTATTCTTTATTCAATTTTATTATTTAAAAATATTACCCTTCACGGAAGCCTATTTTAAATGGGAAATTGGATGTGGATGAAATAAACAAAGAAAAAAGAGAAATAAAATCAGATGATAAAATATTTCCGGGATGAAAATCGTGATTTAATATGTATATTCAATTTATGAATTTTTTCAGAATCAAATGCTAATGGCTTAAATGGTCTAAATTTATTTTCCAATTAATATTAAAATAATTTTGATCCATATATCATATGAAATCGCACTGCTTGTTTTTAATTGAATTGCTATCTAAATAATATATATTTTTAATTTATAATAAAATTTAATATAAAATATAATTTTTTTTTAAAAAAAAAAATTTACATATTTGTTATTAAATATTTAAACTCGCCAAAATTATTATCAATCAAACCTTTTTAATGTTACTTTAGATTGATTCAATCTGTTCCATTATTGATTTTTAACATCCTAAGATCTGATTTCTAAATCAATCCATTTGGTTGAATATATTGTTAAAAATCCACTCTTTGTTATTTCTTTAATATCTTTATAATCTATCAACCATTTTCATTTAGTCCATTTTGGAAATTTTTCAAGTAGCACGGTTGCACTATCTACCCCCAAAAACATAAGTATATTTTTGATCGCATTCTTTTGGTCACTTATAGTTTGTAAGGTCAAAGATTCTTTTATGTAAAATCGAATTCTTAATTTAAAAGCAATTTTTTTAAAAAAGGCAATTTTCTCAGACTTTATTTATATTTTATGTAATAAATTGTTTACCCATAATAATTAAAAATATTAATTTAATTAGAATGACCAGAATAAAAAAAAAGGTTCAAAATAGTGAGGCAGCTAAGTTAATTAAAGAAAGATTTTTTTTCTGTAAAAACAATTACATATCTGATGAGATTTATTGGCATCGTTCTCAATTATTTTTTTCTTCTTTCATAAGAGCATTATTTCCAGTGAAAAAGTGCTTTTGCATTTTAAAGTTAGCCAAACCCTTTTTGGAATAACGATCGGCACAACATCTTAGAACTTGAGGTGTCAAGTGCTGGTGTCAAGTGTTGAGGTGTCAAGTGTCGGAGTGTCAAGTATCAAGTATCGAGTAAAAGAAATCATTTTGAATTCAAATTAAAATAAGTCAATCAAATTTTTTTGCAGTACGGGAAGTCTATAATCAAAAATTTAAAAACTCTTCGATTTAGATTGTTTTGTATTTCTCAATTTTGAGGGTTACATGTGATTTAAGCCAATAAAATTTTATCATATAATTGTATGTATATTTTAAAAAATTTTAAGTATATTTATTAAGAATATTTTATAGGGTGTAATATAATTTATATTGATTAGTTTATATATGATATTGATTGTTGATAAATACTAATTTCAAAAATAATAATTTTTATTAATTGACGATCCGCCACTAAACGGGTTAGCTAGTATAACTATGATCGACAAAATTCTATCTTAATAATCTACTTTATATGTATTAGTATACATATTTAAGGAGTGGCCATTAGAATGAAACTTTATAATCATGATGGTTGTTTAACGTTGAAAATGAAGAAATAGAAATTTTCGCAAATTTTAAACGATTTTTATAAAATTTAAAGCTGCTATATTCCATATTTTTTGAATTACTTTTTTTTAAAAAATCTATTAATATATGTTTGAAAGTATTTATATAATAATTTTGAGACTTCTAGCTAATACTTTTATTAAATAAAAAATAGTGACGGGATTTTGCTAAAATTTTGGTTAATTGGCAATGTTTAAGAATTTTTTATTCTTTATAAAAATTATATTATATACTTGAATAAAAAATTTCGGCATACTTTACTTTTGCGGCTGTCCACATTCCGGTTTTGTCAATCATTTTAACCTGTTGAGTGGCGGATCGGCAATTAATTATTTAATAGAAATCTATTTAAATTAATTACCTTGTGATATATTCAAATCCAAATTTTGATTTTTAATAATATATATTAATATTATTAATGTCAAAATTTGTCAAAATCGAAATGTCGAAATGTCTAAATATGATTTTATATATAGTATTATAGTGTTGATAATTCCGAATTAATTTTGTCTTAACCAAACCAAAATAAATTTTTAAGGAGATTTTATTACTTTTTTTGCAAGAAAATCTAATAATTGATTTGCTTCATAAATGGAAGAAATGATTCAGAACTAGAATGCATATTTATCATTAAATTAAATTTTATTTAAAATTATATATTTAGAACGTTCAACATCAAAAAGTGATATCACTGATAACACTTCTCAAGATATTAATGTAAAAAAACCTTCAGGAGTTTGGAATTATTTTGATCATTATTTAATAATGAGCAAAATAATTCAGATATAGAAGATGTAGAAAAAGATGAATTTAATGAGAAAGAATTTGATCAGAATTTGCAAGAAATTTAAATAAAGAAATTTTTTACTAATTATATAATATATGTATTAGATAATAATAAATCAATAAGTAAAGTATTCCTCTTTAAAGGTAGGCGATATTTTTACATTCAAGGTTAAGATCCTTTTTTTTTTTCATTTTGTAATATTCCGGTTCTAAAATAATCTTCATAGTCCTTTCGCGTATACGTACCAGATATTATATTTTATTAACGACTTATGATAAATGACAGTGTTTTACTTTGACAAAAATAACATTTAAATTATTGCATCATTTAAAGTTCAATTAGTCTGTAAAAAAAAAATATTTTAAATAGGATTGAAATTTTTTTTTTTTGGATGCCCACTTTCAATACAAAAGAATAAAATGAATAAGAAATAAAATAGTCAAAGTTTTATTTCATACAAAATAGCAAAATTCTCAACCTTCATTTTGTTACCTTTGTTTTGTCATTATTCTTTATGCCAAACGGCTTGCAATGTCGGATGGTCCTCGTGTTATGCTGCTATCGGTTTGACCGCAGGCAAGAATTAATCACTATTATTGCTATAATTTAATAATGTATGCATGTATTTTTTCTAAGGAAAAATCTATTTATTTCTTTATTTTAGGTGCAATAACTGGTGGAGCACTTCTCGAAGGTGCCATAATGACTTCCTGCGCAGCCTCACTCTTTATTCCTTGCTTTTAATAATTCCATTCAGCACAATATTCAACTGATAAACGCCTACTGGCATTCAATGACATATTTAACGAATTGATTGAGAAATATTCATTCGTATATATTTTTTATTGTTATTGTGATCGTTAAATATGATAAAAGCACAAATACAAATGACTGGATTATAAACAAATAAACAATATTTCATATCAGGTTTGAGTGATTCCAAAATATCTTCGCTTTGTTTCTAAAAAAGATTATTTATTTCAATCTTACCAAATTTGTAAACAAAAGTGATTTCTAATAAATAGAGTTTTACCAAGTTTGTAAACAAAAGCGATTTCCATAGAGTTTTACCAAATTTGTAAAAAAATGCTATTTCTAAAAATAGAATTTTACCAAATTTGTAAACAAAATCGATTTCTCATAATTCTACCAAATTTGTAAACAAATAACGATAATAGGGGCTTTTCTAATAAATAGAGTTGAAATTTTTCATCAGATTCCCACTTCAATTCAAAAGAATTACAAAAAATTTTTAATACATAAATTCTATTTTTTTAAAAAAAAAAATTTTCAACAAATGGCAAAACTTTCAATCTTCGTTTTTGTTACCATATTATTCTTAATCTCATTAAACAATGTTTCCGCTGGACCAATAACTTATGCTTTATGCCAAACGGCTTGCAATGTGGGATGGTGTACATGTTATGGCACTCTTGGCCTAACAGCAGGCAAGAATTAAATCACAATTACTATAATTTAATGCATATATTTTTTTAAAGAAAATTATATTTACAATCATATACATTTCTTTATTTTTAGGTGCAGCCACTGGTGGAGCAGCACTTCCCGCAGCTGCCATTGCGTGTAATGTAGCTCAGGGCGTCTGTATGGCTTCTTGCGCAGCGTCATTCTTTTGTCCGGTCCCTTAATAAATTTCCATTCCTTTAATTGTAATGATGTATTAAGATAACAATCTTTCTTCTTTGAATTAAGCGTAACATGATATTTAGTATACATTAGTTTATCATCATCGGTTAATTTTTTTTCTCATTATAAATCAATCTTTTTTCTTATTTTGATTTGTATATTTTAACGTAGGAATTTTTTGTATGAACAGAGTGCATCCAGTCTATAATCAAAAATTTTAACCCTAAAATAAGGTTAACTTTAAAAGACTAAACATGCGACACAGGCTTAAAATAGAAATTTTATCCAATAATTATAATAGATATTACTTGGTTTAAATTTTATAAAATTTATTTTTGACGCATTTATAAAATAAAATTGAGAAATATATAAAAATTAGTAAAAATGTTATTTATTTTATTTAATATTATCCGATGTGATTTATATTTTTTTTACTACAAATATTACCATATTATGCCATTCTTATAATCACGTTCATAAATTTTATATTTATTATAATGTATTAAGTCATGTGATCTATATTTATTCTAAATTTCTTTAGGTTAGAATAATATAAATTAGTAAAAATTATTCGAGTTAAAGTTTTCTTTTTGATTTGTGTTTAAGTATTTCTTTTTTATTTATTTTCACTTTAACAAATGGATAACGCCTACCTATCAATTTAATAATAATATTTAAATATTTAAAATTCAATTCATTAAATTTGGCAGACTACTTTAATAAGAATATAATTACGGTGAGCACCAGCAACTAATTCTTAGCTTCAATAAGTGTTAAGATTAAATCACCTGTTAGTTTTGGTCTTGATATGGATTCTGTTTCGTTCGATTAATTTTAGAATTGTGAATAAAATATGAAAATAATAATATAAATAATAAATAATATAAATAATATAAATAATATAAATAATATAAATACCGATATTTTCAATGAAATGGGAAGTCGTTTCAGTACTGCTTGATCTAGGAGTATTTGTAAGAACAGAAGGTGATGATACTTCTGTTAGTGATTCGGTTACTTCTTGTTAATACTTCTAGTAGCAGTAGTATTATCATTCATTTTTAACATTCCTCCAAATCCAGAAACACCACTTCCAGCTCCCAAACTCATTAAATTTACACCCGATCCTACAATATTAGCTCTAGTTCCTACTATGAAAGCACCACTTTTTATCACTGATTCACCACCACCAGAAATTACTCCTGTAAGAGTTTTAGTGTCAGTCATAAATGTTTCAGAAGAAATTCGTTTCTTGGAAATCATTTGTGGTTCAAAACGTAAACGCAAATTCATTGAACCAGCCGAACTTGATACAGTATTATTGTTATTATTTTTATTATTATTACTATTAATAATTAATGGAATTTTTCTTTCTACAGCTTCAAAAATAGGAATATTCGCGAGATCAAGTACACCTCGACCAATTTTTTTAATTGTTTCCAATCATATGCTTCTATAACAAATGACGTGAAAACTAAATCACATATAAAATAGTTATATTTAAAATCATAATTAGTTGTGATAACAATAATAGTAATAATAATAATAAATTAACCATAATTAACAATATTATATAATACAAACCACATTCTTCATCATAAATATTCAAATTTTTCTTGATAGCTTTTGTCCTGTAAATTTTTTCATCATTCTTTAGAAATAGCAAATACGGATCACTAGTACCTATCAAAAATAAAAATAATAATATAAATAATATATTTAAGATATTTCTCGATATTGACAATATATGTATTAAATGTTTTTACCAAAACGATCAACACCGACTAAATTTTCTGCATTTTGAACTTTTACATGTAATATCTAATTAAAAATTATTAAATTATTAAAAATTAAAAATATTAAAAATTAATCAAAATTATTAAAAATTAAAAATATTATAAATTAATCAAAATTATTAAAATTATTAAAAATAGAAAACATACTTTCAATAGACTCAGAAGGTTCCAATTTATAGTTCATTGGTAAATATCGTATACTCAAATCAATTGTAGCATTATTTGTTTCATTTATTGGTAATGTTATTCCCTTATCATCACCACCTTCTTTATTAGATTCTTTACATTTTTCAATTAGATTTACTGCATCCTCTAACATATTGCCGAGAGGATTTTTATTATTGAACTGTTTTATATTAAAGGTGATTTTTGACCAATCCACTTCCTGATAAAGACTTCCATTACTAAATAAATAATATAATATAAATTCATGTATTAATCTATGAACGAGCTAATAATTATAAAATATTACAAAATAAATATGATAAAATTAAATTACTTTGGTCCCATTTTGGATTTTGTTTTTTCACTTTTCTGAAATAGCCAAAGGGAATAATCCATTAGCTACAATAATTTCAACAGAAGTCTCTCTCTTTTCCATTTTAGCTTGCTTAAGATGGACAACTAACACTCCAGATTCTATGAACGTATTGAATATATTAATTAATAAAAATTGTTATTACTATTATTATTATCATTATTATTATTAAGAATTTCAAGGATTTACTTACGGTAATCTAATTCATCAATGGTGGTGCTTTTATTATCTTTAGTAGCTTTCTCTGAAATTAAGGTTGGATGAAAACTTGCTGCATAGGTTAAAGTTCCTCTTTGCCCGATGCTACTATAAATCCGTCTATCTATAATATTCATACCTCTGCCAATCTGCTTCATTCTAAAAATAAAAACACCTTCCAGGCTATTTTTTATAATACTACTTCAGATGGTTTTCATAACCTTGATCCGGCATCATTTGTTTCATTACCTAAAAAAAAAAAAGCTGGAACTATAACTACTAACACAAATACTATTCAAAATATTGCACTTAGCAAATTACAAAATAATTCTTCTGAGCTTGAACAACCTATACATAGCATGTTTGGTGTTGAAGAAATTATTGAAGAAAATTATGATGAAACAAGAACTACTCCAGAGGTAATTATTTTCTATTAATAATAGAGTAATAAAATTTTCATATTTATATAACATCTAACACATACAAAATTTTTATAATATAGGAATAAATATGATGTGATTTATATATAATATAAAAAATAAAGTGTAACTCGTCACACTTATTTGATTTTTCTAATTAAACAGAAATAATTTCATCTGTGACAGTCAAAGGTTTTGAATGAGTAGCTTCAACGCTTGCATCGGAGATAATGATTTCTATTTTACATTCTCAAATTCGGAATATCGATTAAATGGAATATTTTCTTTTTAAATAGTATCTTCACTAATCAAATTTTCCACAAAGGTTTCCATTCTTTTTCGGTTGCCTTTTCTCGGGACACGATTAATTATAATAAATTACAATGTCGGTGCGGCAATTATGCATGTACTGCATCACACCAAATAAATAACATGAAGTTGCTTATAGAGAATATGCATAAAGAATGAATTGTTTTTCCTTATTTAATCTACTAAAGTGAACCTTTTATAATTTAAGATTTGCATCGTATAACTTTGAAAACGCAAAAATCAAATAAACTTTACTTTTGTTGTAAAGCGAAAATTTATTTGATTCTTTTATTACAATCAATTTCAATTAAAAACGATGGCAATACAATTTCTATAAAATTAATGTTGTCATCTTCAGAAAAAGGAAAACATTTCATTAAGAAGAAAAGACTGTTTATATAGCTTAAATTATAAATATTCGCGGACTATTATTAGTGTTAATAAAAAACAAGTTCGCATCTCATTTTTTTAAAAAGATTAATTTATACAAATTTATTAAATTACGTTGCTTATTTAATTAATACATATATAAAATCATTTTTCCTTGAAAACCAATTACGACATATTTAAAAATATATTTCATATTTCTGATGAGAAATATGTGCTTTGTTGTGAAAAGAGGTTTAACAAAAAATATCTTTACAGTAAAAGAAAGATTTAATTAAAAATTTGTTTATTTTTAGCTATTACATTATATTGCTGATTATTTCTTCTAATAATTCATTGGCATATGTATTCCCATTTTCCTTTGCTTTGTTTAACCAGTGGATAGCATTTACAATATCTTTCTTAATCCCACATCCTTCATAAAAGCACTTTCCAATCATGTATTGACTATCAGCATGATCATTTTCGGCAGCTTTTTTATACCATTTAAATGCTTTCACTTCATCTCTGTTAATTCCACAACAACCATGTTTATAACAATTGCCTACATTATATTGTGTTTTGGGGGATCCTTTTTCGGCAGCCTTCAGATACCATTCAAATGCTTCTTTTTCATCTTCACCCACGCCAATTCCACATTCATAACTATATCCCACATTGCACATTGAATTAAAATTTCCAGCACTAGCAGATTTTTTAAAACATTGAAATGCTTTAGTTTCATCTATTGCTATTCCTATTCCATTTTCACAACATATACCAACATTAGATTGTGCTACAAGATTTCCTTTTTCTGCAGATTTTAAATATAATTTTAATGCTTTTTTTTTACTTTTTTCAACACCATGCCCATTCTCATAACAACATGCCATACAATTTAAAGCAATATGGGACCCTTCATCTGCAACTTTAGAATAAATCTGAAATCCTTTTTTTNCTTTTTTATACCATTTAAATGCTTTCACTTCATCTCTGTTAATTCCACAACAACCATGTTTATAACAATTGCCTACATTATATTGTGTTTTGGGGGATCCTTTTTCGGCAGCCTTCAGATACCATTCAAATGCTTCTTTTTCATCTTCACCCACGCCAATTCCACATTCATAACTATATCCCACATTGCACATTGAATTAAAATTTCCAGCACTAGCAGATTTTTTAAAACATTGAAATGCTTTAGTTTCATCTATTGCTATTCCTATTCCATTTTCACAACATATACCAACATTAGATTGTGCTACAAGATTTCCTTTTTCTGCAGATTTTAAATATAATTTTAATGCTTTTTTTTTACTTTTTTCAACACCATGCCCATTCTCATAACAACATGCCATACAATTTAAAGCAATATGGGACCCTTCATCTGCAACTTTAGAATAAATCTGAAATCCTTTTTTTAAATCTTTCTCAATACCTATGCCGTCTAAATACATCTTTGCAAGATAGATATGCCCCATTTCTTTGTTAACCTTGTAAAATTTTCGTATTAAGAGATTCGAGGCAATATTATTCATATCAATTATTTCATTGGCAGCAGCTAGGTTAAAGAATTTAAAAGCCATTTGATTATCAACAACAGTCCCAATGCCGTGCTGGTAAAAGAATCCTATGAGACTAGTGAACCAACAATGAGATGGATATCTAATCATTTCATATAGAATTTTGGCTGGATTCTTTTTTTGTTTTCTAATATAATTTTTGAACAATATTGGTTGTAAATATGTTCCTTGTTTTGCCGGAATATCAATAAAAAATTCAAACACATCCTTAATAAACACAACAGCTTCAACAGAGGCATCAATAAGAGGAGGGTCGAGTTTAAGTTCTGAATTTCTATTTTATTTTATAAAAGTAGGATTTATATTCATAAATATATATAAATATATAAAAATTTACATAATATAAAAAATAGAAAGCGTAACTTACTTATTTGATTTTTCGAATCGAACAGAAATAATTTCATCTGTGACATCATAAAGGTTTGAATGAGTAGCTTCAACGCTTGCATCGGAGATAATGATTTCAGAAAGATTTTTAACAATTTGAGAGATATTTGGTCGTGAGTTTTCATTGTGTTTCCAGCAATCTGTTAAAAATATTATGTTAATAATTTATTATTTTAAAAATATAAATTATTTAAATTAATACCAGTGTATATTTCCTCATATTTTTGAGGTGTTCCAGATATAGTCATTTCTCTTTTTCCTTTGACAATATTGTTTAGAAAATCAATATTAGACAAGGATTCCATTTCAAAAGGAGGATTACCGTTAGAAATCTCACAAAGAATAATTCCTAGTTTAAAAATATCCGAACTCTTATCCTTGCCAATCGTGCTGAGTTCCAAATGTTGAGGATCCATGTATTGTATTGTGTCAAAATTATTTGTAAGGAATCTTAAAGAATCTATTGATCCAAGATCATTTAATTTAATGTTCCCATTGTGAATAAGAATATTTTTAGAGTTCTAAAAAATAATTATAAAATAATTAAAATTAAAAATAATTAATTTGTGAGATTTCTTTTAAGAAAATAATTACCAATCTTCCATGAATGATATCATTAGAATGCAAAAACATCAAAACATTTGCAATTTGTTTTGCGAGATTTAATTTTGCATTCCAATCCATTTTTTGGAAATTGGTTTTCAAATATTGACGAAGAGAACCTTCATTAACATATTCGAGAATTATCATATAATTTTTGGTATTTTCTATAAAATAAAAATAAATAAAATAAATAAATGAGTAATTAAGAATACCTAAATATTAAGCATAATGTTTAAATATTTTTTACTTTGCCTAGTAATGCCATAAAATTTAAGAATACAATCATGAATTTCGAACTTTCGATGTCTTTTAATCTTTTCAATTTAAAATAGTGAAGTGAAAATCTAAATCTTGACAGCAAATTAAAATTATTGAATAAATAATTTAATATAACTCACTTCACTTATTAAATTATCCAGTGTAAAATCATCATTCAAATAAACACATTTAAGGGCGACAATTTCTTGAGAAGTTTTAAAAATGGCTTTATAAACATTCCTACTAATTAATTTTACATTCTCAAATTCGGCATATTGATAAAATGGAATATTTTCTTTTTGGATAGTATCTTCAATAATCAAACTTTCCATTAAGGTTTCCCGTTCTTTTTCGTTGGTCTTTTCTTGGGACATAACAAATTTCAATGGCGGTTGTTCAGGTGCTGCAATTTATACATGTACTGCATCACACAAAAATAAATAATCTGTATAACATGAAATTGTTTATATGCGTAAATAATAAATTATTTTCCTTATTTAATCTATTAAAGTAAACCTAAGCTTGCATCGTGTAACACAAAAATCAAATAAATTAAAATTTGTTTTATTCTTTCGTTACAATCAATTTCAATTAAAACAACGTTGTCGTCTTCAGACATTTTATTAAGAAAAGACTGTTTATATAGCTTAAATTATAAATATTCGCAGACTATTATTAGAGTTAATAAAAAACAAGTTCGCATCTCATTTTTTAAAAAGATTAATTTATACAAATTTATTAAATTACGTTGCTTATTTAATTAATACATATATAAAATCATTTTTCCTTGAAAACCAATTACGACATATTTAAAAATATATTTCATATTTCTGATGAGAAATATGTGCTTTGTTGTGAAAAGAGGTTTAACAAAAAATATCTTTCAGTAAAATTAAAAATTTGTTTATTTTTAGCTATTACATTATATTGCTGATTATTTCTTCTAATAATTCATTGGCATATGTATTCCCATTTTCCTTTGCTTTATTTAACCAATGGATAGCGTTTAAAATATCTTTCTTAGTCCCCTGTCCTTCATAAAAGCAGTTCCCAAGTATGTATTGACTATTAGTATGATTGTTTTCTGCAGCTTTTTTATACCATTTAAATGCTTTCACTTCATCTCTGTTAATTCCACAACCATGTTTATAACAATTGCCTACGTTATATTGTGTTTTAGGGTATCCTTTTTCGGCAGCCTTCAGATACCATTCAAATGCTTCTTTTTCATCTTCACCCACGCCAATTCCATATTCATAACTATATCCCACATTGCACATTGAATTAAAATTTCCAGCACGAGCAGATTTTTTACTACATTGAAATGCTTTAGTTTCATCTATTGCTATTCCTATTCCATTTTCACAACATATACCAACATTAGATTGTGCTACAAGATTTCCTTTTTCTGCAGATTTTAAATATAATTTTAATGCTTTTTTTTTACTTTTTTCAACATCAAGCCCATTCAAATAATAATATGCCATACAATTTAAAGCAATATGGGACCCTTCATCTGCAACTTTAGAATAAATCTGAAATCCTTTTTTCAAATCTTTCTTAATACCTATACCATTTGAGTACATATTTGCATGATAGATATTCCCCATTTCTTTGTTAATTTTACAAAATTTTCTGATTAAAAGACTTGAGTAGGTGTTCTTCGTAACAATTATTTATTGGAAGCAGCTAAATCAAAGAATTTAAAAGCCATTTGATTATCAACAACAGTCCCAATACCGTGCTGGTAAAAGAATCCTATGAGGCTAGTGAACCAATAATGAGATGGATATCTAATCATTTCATATAGAATTTTGGCTGGATTCTTTTTTTGTTCTCTAATATAATTTTTGAACAATGTTGGTTGTAAATGTATTCCTTGTTTTGCCGGAATATCAATAAAAAATTCAAACACATTCTTGATAAACGCAACAGCTTCAACAGAGGCATCAATAAAAGGAGGATCGAGTTTAAGTTCTGAATTTCTATTTTATTTTAAAAAAGTAAAATTTTATATTTCATAATTATATATATATATATAAAAATGTACATAATATAAAAAATCGAAAGTGTAACTTACTTATTTGATTTTTCGAATCGAACAGAAATAATTTCATCTGTGACCGTGACATGATAAAGGTTTGAATGAGCAGATTCAACGCTTGCATCGGAGATAATGATTTCAGAAAGATTTTTAACAATTTGAGAAATATTTGGTCGTGAGTTTTCATTGTGTTTCCAGCAATCTGTTAAAAATATTATGTTAATAATTTATTATTTTAAAAATATAAATTATTTAAATTAATACCAGTGTATATTTCCTCATATTTTTGAGGTGTTCCAGATATAGTCATTTCTCTTTTTCCTTTGACAATATTGTTTAGAAAATCAATATTAGACAAGGATTCCATTTCAAAAGGAGGATTACCGTTAGAAATCTCNTTCAACGCTTGCATCGGAGATAATGATTTCAGAAAGATTTTTAACAATTTGAGAAATATTTGGTCGTGAGTTTTCATTGTGTTTCCAGCAATCTGTTAAAAATATTATGTTAATAATTTATTATTTTAAAAATATAAATTATTTAAATTAATACCAGTGTATATTTCCTCATATTTTTGAGGTGTTCCAGATATAGTCATTTCTCTTTTTCCTTTGACAATATTGTTTAGAAAATCAATATTAGACAAGGATTCCATTTCAAAAGGAGGATTACCGTTAGAAATCTCCCAAAGAATAATTCCTAGTTTAAAAATATCCGAACTCTTATCCTTGCCAATCGTGCTGAGTTCCAAATGTTGAGGATCCATGTATTGTATTGTGTCAAAATTATTTGTAAGGAATCTTAAAGAATCTATTGATTCAAGATCATTTAATTTAATGTTCCCATTGTGAATAAGAATATTTTTAGAGTTCTAAAAAATAATTATAAAATAATTAAAATTAAAAATAATTTATTTGTGAGATTTCTTTTAAGAAAATAATTACCAATCTTCCATGAATGATATCATTAGAATGTAAAAACATCAAAACATTTGCAATTTGTTTTGCGAGATTTAATTTTGCATTCCAATCCATTTTTTGGAAATTGGTTTTCAAATATTGACGAAGAGAACCTTCATTAACATATTCGAGAATTATCATATAATTTTTGGTATTCTCTATAAAAATAAAAATAAATAAAATAAATAAATGAGTAATTAAGAATACCTAAATATTAAGCATAATGTTTAAATATTTTTACTTTGCCTAGTAATGCCATAGAATTTATTAATACAATCATGAATTTCGAACTTTCGATGTCTTTTAATCTTTTCAATTTAAATTAGTGTAGTGAAAATCTAAATCTTGACAGCAAATTAAAATTATTGAATAAATAATTTAATATAACTCACTTCACTTATTAAATTATCCAGTGTAAAATTATCATTCAAATAAACGCATTTAAGGGCAACAATTTCTTGAGAAGTTTTAAAAATGGCTTTATAAACATTCCTACTAATCAATTTTACATTCTCAAATTCGGCATATTGATAAAATGGAATGTTTTCTTTTTGGATAGTATCTTCAATAATCAAACTTTCCATCAAGGTTTCCCGTTCTTTTTCGTTGATCTTTTCTTGGGACATAATAAATTTCAATGGCGGTTGTTCAAGTGCTGCAATTTATACATGTACTGCATCACACAAAATAAATAATCTGTATAACATGAAATTGCTTGTAGATATGCGTAAATAATAAATTATTTTTCCTTATTTAATCTACTAAAGCTTGCATCGTGTAACGCAAAAATCAAATAAATTAAAAATTTGTTTTATTCTATCAATTTCAATTAAAACAACGTTGTCGTCTTCAGACATTTTATTAAGAAAAGACTGTTTATATAGCTTAAATTATAAATATTCGCAGACTATTATTAGTGTTAATAAAAAACAAGTTCGCATCTCATTTTTTTTAAAAGATTAATTTATACAAATTTATTAAATTACGTTGCTTATTTAATTAATAAATATATAAAACTAGTTTTCCTTGAAAACAATTACGACATATTTAAAAATATATTTCATATTTCTGATGAGAAATATGTGCTTTGTTGTGAAAAGAGGTTTAACAAAAAATATCTTTCAGTAAAATTAAAAATCTGTTTATTTTCAGCTATTACATTATATTGCTGATTATTTCTTCTAATAATTCATTGGCAGATGTATTCCCATCTTCCTTTGCTTTATTTAACCAGTGGATAGCATTTATAATATCTTTCTTAATCCAATATCCTTCATAAGAGCACTTTCCAATCATGTATTGACTATCGGGATCATCATTTTCTAACCTTTTTTATACCATTTAAATGCTTTCACTTTATCTCTGTTAATTCCACAACCAAGTTTATAACAATTGCCTACATTATATTGTGTTTTGGGATATCCTTTTTCTGCAGCCTTCAGATACCATTTAAATGCTTCTTTTTCATCATAACTATATCCCACATTGCGCATTGAATTAATATTTCCAGCCCTAGCAGATTTATACTACATTGAAATGCTTTAGTTTCATCTATTGCTATTCCTATTCCATTTTCATAACATATATCAACATTATATTGTGCTACAAGATTTCCTTTTTCTGCAGATTTTAAATATAATTTTAATGCTTTTTTTCTCATGTTTTTCAACACCATGCCCATTCTCATAACAATATCCCATACAATTTAAAGCAACATGTGACCCTTCATCTGCAACTTTAGAATAAATCTGAAATCCTTTTTTTCAAATTTTTCTCAGCCATCTGAGTACATATGTATGTGCAAGATAGATATTCCCCATTTCTTTGTTAATTTTACAAAATTTTCTGATTAAAAGACTTGAGTAGGTGTTCTTCGTATCAACAGCTAAATAAAAGAATTTAAAGGCCATTTGATTATCAACAACAGTCCCAATTCCGTGCTGGTAAAAAAATCCTATGAGGCTAGTGAACCAATAATGAGATGGATATCGAATCATTTCAAATAGAATTTTGGCTGGGTTCTTTTTTTGTTCTCTAATATAATTTTTTAACAATTTTGGTTGTATACCCATTCCCTGTTTTGCCGGAATATCAAGAAAAAAATCAAACATATCCTTAATAAACACAACAGCTTCAACAGAGGCATCAATAAAAGGAGGATCGGATTTAAGTTTCGAATTTCTATTTTGCCTAATAAAGAAGGATTTTATAATTTAATTATTTAAAAATATATAAAAAATATACTGAATAATACAAAAAAAAAAAGAAATGCAACATACTTATTTGATTTTTCTAATTGAAGAGTGATGATTTCATCCATGTCATTATAGGGTTGTGATTGTGTTTTAAATTCAACGCTTGCATCAGGGATAATAATTTCAGAAAAATTTTTAGCAACTTGAGAAATATTTGGTCGTGAGTTTCCATTGTGCTTCCAGCAATCTGTAAAAATATTATATTAATAATTTATTATGTAAACAATATAAATGATTGAAATTAATACCGGTATATATTTCCTCGTATTTTTGAGGTGTTCCAGATATAGTCATTTCTCTTTTTTCTTTTACCATATTGTTTAGAAAATCAATATTAGACAAAGATTCCATTTCAAAAGGAGGATTACCGTTAGAAATCTCCCAAAGAATAATTCCTATTTTAAAAATATCCGAACTCTTATTTTTGCCAATCGTGCTGAAGAGTTCCAAATGTTGAGGATCCATGTATTGTATTGTGTCAAGATTATTTGTAAGGAATCTTAAAGAATCTGCTAATCCAAGACTATTTAATTTAATGTCACCATTGTGAATAAGAATACTTTCAGAGTTCTAAAAAATAATTATGAAAATAATTAAAATTAAAAATAATTCATTTATGAAATTTCTTTTAAGAAAATGATTACAATCTTCCATGAATGATATCATTAGAATATAAAAACATCAAAACATTTGCAATTGTTTTGCAAGATTTCTTTTGCATTCCAATCCATTTTTTGAAATAAGTTTTCAAATATTGACGAAGAGAACCTTCATTAACATATTTGAGGATTATCATATAATTGTTGTTGTTCGTATTCTCTATAAAAATAAAATAAAAAAATCAGTAAATAAAATAAATGTGTAATAATAGTACCTAATTATTAAGCATAATGTTTAAATATTTTTACCTTGCCTAGTAATGCCATAAAATTTAAGTATACTATCATTAATTTCGAACTTTCGATGTCTTTTAATCTTTTCAATTTAAAATAGTTTAGTGAAAATAGAATTATTAACCGCAAATTCAAGTTATCGAACAAATAATTTAACTCACTTCATTTATTAAATTATTTAGTGTAAAATTATTATTTAAATAAACACACTTAAGAGCAACAGTTTTTCTTGAGAAGTTTTAAAAGTGACTTTATAAACATTTCTGCCAATCAATTTTACATTCTCAAATTCGGAATATTGATAAAATGGAATATTTTCCTTTTGAATAATATCTTCAATAATCAAATTGTCCATTCGGATTTCCCATTCTTTTTCATTGGAACATGATTTATACATGTAATGTTCTTATTCTGCATAAATTATCCTGTGTAACGTGAAATAAAGGATTTTCCTATTATAATTTGCATTGTGTAACTTCGAAACGCACAAATCAAATAAATTAAAATTTTGCTTTTAATAGAAAATATATAGTTTGGACAGCTGAAGAAGGAAATGCAGATAGACAGAATAAACATGGATATTGTTATCTCCTTGGTATTGGAACTCCAATAAACGATGAGAAAGCATTTCAGTGGATGAAGGGGAAATGTTACCAAAGGGGAGGAAATAAAGTTGAATAAGGAATTATTAAATGCGCAATATATTACCTTCATTCAAATAATCTTCGCCTATCCAAAATTTAAATGTTTATTATTTTATTTAATGGGAAATAATTAATATTGAAAAATCAGAAA
Source organism: Diversispora epigaea (assembly GCA_003547095.1). Classification (NCBI taxonomy): domain Eukaryota; kingdom Fungi; phylum Glomeromycota; class Glomeromycetes; order Diversisporales; family Diversisporaceae; genus Diversispora; species Diversispora epigaea. The sequence goes on along the minus strand of PQFF01000252.1, from coordinate 210,923 downwards.
ACATTGTAAATGAGTTATTTTTTACATTAATTATTTTAATAAATTTTTTTTATAAAAAGGAATGCTACATACACGTAACTAAAACACAATAATTTTGAAATATCGTATCGTTTGTGCTCCTTTTAAAAAAATAAAATTAACATACCGTTTAGATTCTGAAGTTAAACTCCTGGATTTAAATTGTGAGTATATTAGATTTCACTTATCTCGTTTTACTTCAAACAAGTTAAAAGTAATGATTGAATTATATTGTGAAATATATATTTAATTATGTTGAAGATTTCGTTGAGATACGTCGAGCTATGACTGTAAAGCTAATTCTATATTATTATTTGATGAAGAGTGTCCATTATTGGTTTACTCCTCTAAAAAGATATATATGTAACATTACGTAATTTTGGCGATAACAAGTACTCCATACATGCATTTATTTTCTATGCTGAAAATTATTTTTAATTTAAATTCATTTAATAAATTAGGAATGAAATTAAAAATAAAATTAATTAAAAAATCCTGTTGAAAGGTTTTCTTCGACGAAGAAACTTTTGTATATTGCTCAAAGGTTAGCAATATTAATTAATCATTAATAATAATAATTATTGTAGAGAATTTATAATAATAATAATAATTTTTTAATTGCAATTAGAATGGATCGAAAATAATAAATTATTAAGAAAGTGTGGAGCTTTATTATTATGTTTTGAAATTAGCATGTCGAGAAGGTTCCTTTTATATATCATTATCGTATATGTTGGTTGAATCTAATTAGGTATTTCATTAATTATTTATTATTATTTATTATTTGTGAATTATTTGTCGATTATTTTAACTTAAGAATATTAATATAACAATGACAAAACCACAAATTAATGATAACAACTAATTAATAGCAGGGTTGTCAAATTTCAAGGTCATTTGCTATTTTTCAAATGACCTAGGTCATTTCACATATAAAATTAATATTAAAATTATCACATTATATGGTCATTTCAAAGGTCATTTGCCATCCCTGATTAATAGTGATAATGATAATATAGTCGACTTGAACCACCAATGGCTGCATTCTTTTTGATCTAATCGATTCATTAAGAGAAAAATAAATTATTGCTCTTTGTATACTCGTTATAATAAATAATAATAAATAATCATGACAAAAATAATAATCCAATGATATTATCACCAAACTGTTATATATTTATATTATTCATATTTATTATTTTTTTTCTATAATCTTGGTATATTTAATTCTATATTATAATAATAATATAATGATAATAATAATAATAATAATTTTATATAGGATTAATAATCAATGGATTATGTTCTCTTTTCTATGCAGTTTATTATTAAATATCATATTAATTATCAATATATTTATATTTGTATATTATTAAATGTATTTTTATTAATTACCTGTGAATCAAAAGAAGAAATCCTGACAACGATGAAACATTCTATACATCGGGAAATTCAATAAGGCATAATATTACACCTTATTAATTTTCTTGTGTATAACTGTTCTGCCCATGCCCAATGCCAGGGTATAACTTAAATAATACAACTACTTAAATCCACAATTTGTTTAATTTAAATGAAATGATTATGAAGTTTTTTGAGATAAAAATATAAACATTTTTAGAACAAATAAATACATAGAGGAGTTTGCTAAAACTAAATTGAATTAATTTACGGCACGGCCCATCGTTGCCCAGTAAACCTGGGAAACTGATTAGCTAAAGCATGTCAGTTAGTTTTATAAAAACTTGAAGTCCTTTTTATGCTAATTCCACTTAATATTTTTGCATATAGCCAATGTTTTGCGTAAAAAACAGCTGTGTTAAATGAGTTTCTCTTTTCCCCAGATGAAATAAATATGAAGTAACTACATACTTTAAATTTCATTCAATTTTGTCAACTTGTCATAAATTTTTAAGTCTACCAAAATGTTTTCCACGTTTTTAAAAAAATAAATTTATTATTAAAATGTAGCCCTCTTTTTTGTCCAATTAAAATTCATACTTATCATATTATTTGAGCCATATATCAATATTTGAAATATTATTTATTTATTTTTTTTTTATTATAAATGTATATATATATATATTATTTATCTCTTGTGAAAATCTCGCTAAAGGAATTGTTGATTATGAGCTTCCTTAAAATATTCGCAGAATATTTATTAGTGTTTATAAAAAATAACTCTCGCATTTCATTTTAAGCCCAATTAATTTTTTTAAAAAGATTTATTTATACTAATCATGTATTTGTTTATGTTTATTTAATTAATGCGATGATATAAAATCATTTCTATCTTATAAACTTATAACGACGACGAATATTTAAAAGTATATTGATATTACTAATGAGAAATATATGAATGGTCAGGAAGAGGTTTGGATGACAAAAAATATTGTAATCATTACAGCAAAAGGAATGTTCAATTAAAGATTTGTTTATTTTTAACTATTATATTATATCACTAATTATTTCTTCTAATAGCACATCGGCGTATATATTCCCATTTTCCTTTGCTTTATTTAACCAGTTGACAGCATTTATAATATCTTTCTTAGTCCCCTGTCCTTCATAAAAGCAGTTCCCAAGTATGTATTGACTATTAGTATGATTGTTTTCTGCAGCTTTTTTATACCATTCAAATGCTTTCATTTGATCAATGTTAATTCCGCGACCATTTTTATAACAATTTCCTACATTATATTGTGTCATAGGATGTCCTTTTTTGGCAGCCTTCAGATACCATTTAAATGCTTCTTTTTCATCTTTAATCACGCCGGTACCATTTTCATAACTATACCCGACATTACACATTGCACTAACACTTCCAGCACGAGCAGATTTTATAATACATCGAAACCCTTTAGTTTCGTCTATTGCTATTCCTGTTCCTTCTTTATAACACCAACCAACATTAGATTGTGCTACAAGATAGCCTTTTACTGCAGATTTTAAATATAATTCTAATGCTTTTTTTTCACGTTTTTCAACACCAAGCCCATTCTCATAACAATATGCCATACAATTTAAAGCTATATGGGACCCTTCATTCGCAACTTTAGAATAGATCTGAAATCCTTTTTTCAAATCTTTCTCAATACCTATACCATCCGAGTACATATCTGCAAGATAGATATTCCCCATTTCTTTGTTAATCATGTAAAATTTTCTGATTAAAAGACTTGAGTAGGTGTTCTTCGTATCTATTATTTCATTGGCAGCAGCTAAATCAAAGAATTTAAAAGCCATTTGATTATCAACAACAGTCCCAATGCCTTGCAGGTAAAAAAATCCTATGAGGCTAGTGAACCAATAATGAGATGGATATCGAATCATTTCATATAGAATTTTCACCGAATTCTTTTTCTGTTCTCTAATGTAATTTTTGATCATAATTGGTTGCATTTCTAAAACCTGTTTTACTGAAATATTAATAAAAAATTCAAACAAATCCTTGATAAACACCACAGTTTCAGCAGAGGCATCAACAAAAGAGGGATCGGATTTAATATCAGTATTTATATTCCGCCTTTATAAAGATAGATTTTATATTTAATAAATATATCTAATATATATAATATAAAAAATAGAAAGTGTAACTTACTTATTTGATTTTTCGAATCGAACAGAAATAATTTCATCTGTGACATTATAAGGGTTTGAATGAATAGCTTCAACGCTTGCATCGGAGATAATAATTTCAGAAAGATTTTTAACAACTTGAGAAATATCTGGTCGTAAGTTTCCATTGTGCTTCCAGCAATCTGCCAAAAATATTACGTTAATAATTTATTATTTAAATAGTAAAAATTATTTAAATTAATACCAGTGTATATTTCCTCGTATTTTTGAGGTGTTTTAGATATAGTCATTTCTCTTTTTTTTATAATATTGTTTAACAAATCAACATTTGATGAAGATTCAAAAGGAATATTACCACTAGAAATCTCTGAAAGAATAATTCCTAGACCAAAAATATCAGAACTCTTATTTTTGTCAATCGTGCTGAAGAATTCCAAATATTGAGGATCCATGAATTGTATTGGACTAAGATTATTTTTAAGGAATTTTAAAGAATCAGACGTCATTTTTGTAAATCCAAAAACATTTAATTTAATGTCTCCATTGTGAATAAGAATATTTTCATAGTTCTAAAAATAAAAATAATTAAAATTAAAAAAATAATTCATTTATGAAATTTCTTTTAAGAAAATAATTACCAAGTTTCCATGAATGATATCATTAGAATGTAAATACATCAAAATATTCGCAATTTGTTTCGCAAGATTTAATTTTTCCATTTTTTGAAAATTGGTATTCAAATATTGACGAAGAGAACCATTATTGGCATATTCAAGGATAATCAGATAATTATTGGTATTCTCTATAAATTAAAATATAAGTAGACAAAAATAGATGAATAAAAAAATAAGTGAGCAATTATAAAATTTAAATATTAAGCATAATGTTTAAATATTTTTACCTTGCGCAGTAATGCCATAGAATTTAAGAATATTATTATGAATTTCGAACTTTCGGTGTCTTTTAATCTTTTCAATTTAAAATAGTGAAAATATAAATATTAACGTAAATTCAAGTTATCGAATAAATAATTTATTTAACTCACTTCATTTATAAAATTATCCAGTCTAAATTTATCATTTAAATAAACACGCTTAAGAGCAACAGTTTTTTGAGAAGTTTTAAAAGTGGCTTTATAAACGTTTTTGCTAATCAATTTCACATTCTCAAATTCGGAATGTTGATAAAATGAAATATTTTCTTTTTGAATAGTATCTTCAATAATCAAATTGCCCACCCATGTTTTCCATTCTTTTTCGTTTGTCTTTTCTTGGGACATGATCAATTATAATAAATTACAATGGTGCAGTGCAGCGATTTAAGCATCACACAAAATAAATTATCCTGTATAACATGAGATTGCTCTATGTATTGCCTTTTATAATTTAAGCTTGCATGGTGTAACTTTGAAATATTAAAATTTACCTATAGACTTCTACCCAGATATTACTTTATTTCAATTGAATATATTTTATTGATAGAGAAGACTGTTTATTTAAAAATATTCGCAAATTATTTATTTGTGTTACTAAAACAATTCAAGCTAGTTATTTTATTCATTTTTTAAAAAAGATTAATTTATACTAATTTTATTTATTTAATTAATTCTTGCATATGAAATTATTTTTAAAAACCAATATTTATTACGACGGTATTGAAAAAATAAATTGCATATTTTTAGTGAAAATTATAATTACAGTAACATTGATCACAATTAAAAATAACAAAAGATTTAATGCATTCGAAAAAAACATTTAGCCAAAAAATAAGTTTTATTGATGGTAATGTTCTTCTATACATCGAAAGACATTTACTTCTTAAAAAATCCAATCACCTATATAACCATCATATATATCATTTATGTGACTTGTACGATTTATATGACTGGTTATTTCTTCTAATAATGCATAGGAATTTGTGTTCCCATTTTCCTTTGCTTTATTTAACCAGTGGATAGCATTTATAATATCTTTCTTAATCCCATATCCTTCATAAAAGCATTTTCCGACTATCGGCAACATCATTTTCTGCAGCTTTTTTAAACCATTCGAATGCTTTCACTTCATTTCTAGCAATTCCGTAACCTGTTTCATAACAATCTCCTAAATTAAATTGTGCTGAGGGATATCTTTTTTCAGCAGCCTTCGAATACCATTTGAATGCTTCTTTTTCATCTTTAACCACGCCAATACCATTATCATAACAATACCCGACATCATACATTGCATGAATATTCCAGCACGAGCAGATTTTATACGATATTGAAATCCTTTAGTTTCATCGATTTCATTTATTGCCATTCCTATTCCATTTTTATAACAAAAACCAACATCCGATTGTGCTACAAGATTTCCTTTTTCCGCACATTTTAAATATAATTCTAATGCTTTTCTTTTATCTCATTTTAACACCGAACCCTCCCTATAACAATGTGCCATATAATGTAAAGCTAAATGGGACCCTTCATCCACAACTTTAGAATAGATCTGGAATCCTTTTTTTAAATCTTTCTCAATACATATACCGTCCAAGTACATATGTGCAAGATAGATATTCCCAATTTCTTTGTTTTTCTTGTAAAGTTTTCTTATTAAAGGATTCGAGGAGATATTATTTATATCAACTATTTCATTGGCAGCTTCGTTAAAGAATTTAAAAGCCATTTGATTATCAACAGCAGTCCCAATACCGTGCTGGTAAAAAATCCTATGAGGCTAGTGAACCAATAACGAGATGGATATCGAATCATTTCATATAGAATTTTCTTTTTGTGTTCTCTAATATAATCTTTTATCATAGTTGATTGCACATCTGAAATCTATTTTGTTGGAATATCAATAAAAAATTCAAGCAAATTCTTAAAAAACACAACAGAGGTATCAATAGAATTTTAACTTCTAAATTTTTATTTTGCCTAATAAGGAAGGATTTTATAATTTAATAAATATTAAAAAATATATATAATATATAAAAAAAATATATTGAATAATATAAAAAAAAAAATGCAACATACTTGATTGATTTTTCTAATTGAACAACGATGATTTCATCTGTGCGTTTATAGGGTTGTGGTTGAGTTTTAAATTCAACCGTGAATCGGGGATAATAATTTCAGAATTATTTTTAGCAACTTGAGAAATATTTGGTCGTGAGCTTCATCATGTTTCCACCAATCTGTCAAAACATTATATTAATAATTTATTATGTAAACAATATAAATGATTGAAATTAATACCGGTATATATTTCCTCGTATTTTTGAGGTGTTCCAGGTATAGCCATTCCCTTTTTCCTTTTAACTAATCAACAGTCGTGCTGAAGAGTTCCAAATGTTGAAGATCCATGTATCAAGATTATTTGTAAGGAGTTTTGAAGGATCGGGCATAATTTTTGTCAATCCAAAATTTAATTTAATATTCCCACAGTGAATAAGAATATTTTCAGAGTGCTGAAAAATAATTATAAAAATATTAAATTAAATATAATTCATTTATGTAATAATGATTTATAAATATTTATTAATTATAATACGTAGTAATAACAAAAATTATTATATCAAAACCAGTAAAACTACTGAAAAGCTACAAGAAAATAAATCAAATAAATAAATTGATGAAAATAAATAAATTAAATAAATTAAAATAAAATAAATAAAAATAAATTAAATTAAAATAAATTAAATGAAATAAAATATAAAATAAATTAAAATATCCTAATTGATATTCACTATTCAATTCTTTAACAAACACTGCATATTAATTATAAACAAGATGTTTTATGTAATATTATTAATTCAGATGTTCTGGAATTATTTTTCAAGCCTTAATTTTTTTATCAATATATTCATTTTCAAAAAATTATTTAATTATTGCAGAATTATTAATTTGTACATTATATTTTTGTAAAATGAACAAAATTTTGTGCGTAGGTAAGTTATATTTCAATTTTTATGTCTAGAAAAAATTCTGGTTATCTAATAATACATCCATTTTTATATTTTTTTTCATTACTAAGCATTTTTTAAAACATTTAAAATTGAAAAATGAAATCATTTTAAATTTATTCTCAACCCTGAAATTAATTAATTCGTTTCTTAAGATGAACAAAATTTGTTCATAAATTTTTATATGATAATAAGTTTAAAAGGGACTTTGGTAAAGTATTTGTGCATTTAATTAGCCACAAAATTTATTAATAAATTATGTAGATGAGCTTGTGAAATAATATAACCAAAGTTCATCTAATACTTCTAGATTAGCAATCAGTCAAATTCTATATCTTATATAGTAGATTATCTCATTATGATATAAAAATGCAGATACTTCATTGCAAAATAAATTAATTTAATATAAAAAAAATAATATATTTTTCCTTTTAATTATAAATTAAAAATAAAATAAAAATAAAATAATAATAATGAAAATAATAAAATAATAAAATAATAAAAATAATAAAATTCATAAAAATCATAAAAATAGTAAATAATTTCTTAAAAGTATAATTTTGAATCATGAACTATAGGATTACATTTATACTTTAAAAATTATTTTAAATAGTTTAATAAAAATAGTAAAAATAATAAGAATAATAAAAAACAAAAACAATAAAAGCAATAAAAATAATAAAATAATAAAATAATGAAATAATGAACTAAAAAATTAATAAAATTAAAATAATATAATAAAATAAAAAATAATCTAGTGCAAAATAATAAAAATAATAAAAATTAAAAATAATAAAATAATAAAAATAATGAAATAATGAAATAATAAAACAATAAAGATTATAAAAATAGTAAAATAAAAATAATAAAAATAATAAAAATAATAAAAATAATAAAAATAATAAAAATAATAAAAATGAATAAGGGGTATAATATTATACTTTTTAAACTAAAATTATTTTTTTATCGAAAGATTATAAATTGTAAATTAACAAGGAAAAATAGATAATTCAATCCCTGACCCTGAACCCTTGTTTATTTATTTATTGTAATACATATAATACGTATGTAAGTTTTTTTTTTTTAAAAAAAAAGACGAAAATGGTAAAATGACAGATTTGGGGTTGTTTCACAATCATGTGGATCAAAATATTATATCCGTATCCGCAAATGATTTTTTGTTTATGATACGTGAAAATTCCTAAAGTAGCTAAATTTCGGTAAGTCTGATAATTAAATCCGAGGAAATTAAAAATCTTACATCGAAACATAAATTCTGATACTTATTGATTGATTTTTTTTTTAAAAAAATATAAAATTCAGCCTTAAATACTATAAACAAAAAAAAATGTCATCTAATATATGCCCAGAATGCAATCAAGAATATACCAATACCTTTCGGAAATGGTGCAAACCATGTAACTCGAAACGTTTCCAAAATAATTTTAATAATTGGACAAGTGGAAATGATAAAATAGATAAATTCATTCAAGATGCTCAACTAAATGCTAATTATAATTATGAAGTAATAGAATGGATACCTTATGATAGATTTAAAGATGTTAAACAAATAGGTAGAGGTGGATTTGGAACAATCAATTATGCTAGGTGGATTGGTGGACTAATTGATAAATGGGATATTAAAAATCAACAATGGAAAAGAGATTAAGACGATGATTTTGAAGTGGCATTAAAAAAGTTTGATAATTTTGTGAATTTCAACGATGTCTTAAATGAGGTAAATATTTTAATCAATATTTAAATTTAATTTTCAAATTATTATGTAACGTTTTAACTATAAATTAAAAATGTTTATATTATTAGATGGCAATTCACTTAAAAATATACACTGGTTCTAATAATAATTACAAATCAATTCGATTTTATGGAATTACCCAAGATCCAGAAACACACTCATATATGATGGTTTTAGATTATGCAAAAGATGGAAATCTTCGAGAATATTTAAAAATTAATTTTAATAATATTGATTGGAGACAAAAATTAAATAATCTGTGGAATTTATCTTACCGGTTGATAGTTATTCATAAATTAGATATAGTTCACCAAGACTTCCATCCTGGTAATATTTTATCATACAATTTTAAAAGTAATATATATATTTCAGATTTTGGATTGAGTAAACTAATAGGGACAAATCCAAATAATCCCGAAAAAAAGAATATAGTTGGAGTATTACCATATATTGCTCCAGAGGTATTAAGTGGTGATGAAGAATACACAAAAGCTGCTGATGTATATTCATTTGGAATTATTGCTTACGAAATGATTACGGGCTTTCTTCCATATCCCGATATACCACATGATGAAGACTTGGCTATTAAAATATGCAATGGATTACGACCAAAAATTCCATTTCGTACTCCCAAATTAATTACAAGAATGATTATGAGGTGTTGGGATGCTCGAGTTACATATAGACCCACTTTTAAAGAATTACATATATGATGAGTTGGATAAATACAGGAGTGATTATTATAATTATTTATATGCGAAAAATAAAGAATCAGAAATTGTAATTCAAATTAAAAAAGCCGAAGAATTTTCAGCAAATCAAGAATCAACCAATACAACAACTACAATAACTACAACTCCTCTTAATTATCAAACTCATCCACAAGCAATTTATACCAGTCGACTTCTTAATTTTTCAAAACTTCCAAAACCCAAGAACGAAGAAAATTTTGAAAGGAAACTTGAAGAATTAACTGAATCCTTTTCTCATATAACTACTAGTAAGTATTATATTAATTTATTTTTTATTTTCTGATTAATGATATTAATTTATTTTTTATTTAGATGATGATATCGATGAATTCTAAATATTATAAATATTTTATTATTTTATTATTTTATTTTTTATATTTTCTGATTAATTATTTTTTGTTTAGATGATGATATCGATGAATTCTAAATATTAAAAACATTTTATTATTTTTATTTTTATATATAAATAATTTTGTAGAAATTCAATTAAATTTGTTTGTAAGCCTATTCGCATAACTTTAACTATTTTTAATAACTTTTAAAATCAATAAATAAATAACTGTTGCTTATAATTTCATCTATTTTTTTTAAAAATGATAATTGAATAAATAAGAAATGATTGATATAAAAATTAATTTGATAAATAGTGATCATAATAAACCTCAGACTTCGGAGCATATTGTTATATCACAAGCTCACACGATACTACATGAATTTTCTTAACTAAATTGGATCAACAAGATTTTCTTCATTTTCTTCTTCCAATAGTTGGAATGAACTTTGAAAGAAGGGCGTGGGTCTTTTTTTTCGAATTCGATTATTTTCTGTGAATAATGGATGTTAATATAAAGAATAAATTTAATGTAATGTGGAAATCAATAAAGAAACAAATTAATAATAATTTTATCTCGATTAAGGCACGTTTTTCAACATCCATCGATAAATCTTGGCACATTTAAAATAATAATTCTTGTAGACGTGATACTTCTTGTGAAAGTAATTCATATACTTCGTCAGATTCAACTATAAACCAATAATAAATAATAAATATTTTAAAATATAAAAAGTTAATTATAAATAAATTAAAAAATTCTATATTATAAAATGTAATATCACATAGTAATAATAATAATAATTATTATTATTAGATGTTATTATACTTACTTTTTTGTAAACTCAAAGAATTCATCACGTTCATATTGGTGAATCAAACATTTATCCCAAAGATTAACCAATTGTACTATTAAAAATATAATAAATAGTGATAAATAATAAATGATAAATAAATAATAAATAAATAAANGAACTTTGAAAGAAGGGCGTGGGTCTTTTTTTTCGAATTCGATTATTTTCTGTGAATAATGGATGTTAATATAAAGAATAAATTTAATGTAATGTGGAAATCAATAAAGAAACAAATTAATAATAATTTTATCTCGATTAAGGCACGTTTTTCAACATCCATCGATAAATCTTGGCACATTTAAAATAATAATTCTTGTAGACGTGATACTTCTTGTGAAAGTAATTCATATACTTCGTCAGATTCAACTATAAACCAATAATAAATAATAAATATTTTAAAATATAAAAAGTTAATTATAAATAAATTAAAAAATTCTATATTATAAAATGTAATATCACATAGTAATAATAATAATAATTATTATTATTAGATGTTATTATACTTACTTTTTTGTAAACTCAAAGAATTCATCACGTTCATATTGGTGAATCAAACATTTATCCCAAAGATTAACCAATTGTACTATTAAAAATATAATAAATAGTGATAAATAATAAATGATAAATAAATAATAAATAAATAAACAAGCACGCTTTATTATTGTTATCAAAATAGATGAAAAAGTTGTTGACATCGTTCATGAAATAAAATATATATTAATTAATTGAAATATTTGAAACGAAATGGTATTACATTTTTTTTATACTTTAATAATAAGAATAAATGGAAAATATAATTACTTTCTAATTATATCATTCAAAAAAATTAGCCATTTTCCGAATTGAATATATACTTATATTCTTGTATTCCATTTTTAAAGTGCACTGATAATAATATTAATTATAATTAATTTTTTTATTATTATTCCTTATTGAGTTGTTGATGTTTTGTTTTAGTATTACTGATGTTAGTTTTGTTTATGGTGTTGGTTTTGCTATCATTGGAGTGTTAGTATTATTGGTGGTGTTGGCATGTGAATTACTGACGATGAAACTTCATCAACTGGCCCAATGGGTAATCAGTTCAGCAATTGCTGTCTTACAGCATCAATGAAGAATAGCGTTGGTTCTGCAGAGATAACTATATCTAATCGTGATGTTTTCAATATTTTTGATGGTGTTATTTCAAAATGGGTTTTATTTTCTTTAGCGTGATAAATCATTATCTCTGTTCTCCACTAAAATAACAATCAAAAAATAAATTTTTTAGATAATCTGATTAATCTTCAAAAGTTTTTCCATAATTTCGATTATCAGGATTAATAATTTTATCACCGCACCGTTAGTAGTAGTCAGTGATGAATGGTTATTGTGATTATGAAATAGATTCAGGTAATTATGCGAATTCTAAAAGTCGAGAAGAAGGAAGTTGCATTTCCTTCCTAACATAGAGAATCTCTAAACATGTATTACGAAATATATATACAGCAGATAAAATACTTGATCCTCTTCTGAAAAGCATAAAGATCAGCAAAGTTCTACTTGTTTTTGTGATTACACCAAGAAAGATCAGTTTATAAAAATAAAGATCCTATTATGGAATCCCAAGTATTAAAAAAAATAACAATAATGAATATCTTTATACTATTAAAAATCTCTTGCACACTATCTTAGAAAAGTTATTATGAATGATTCAATAACTACAATGATAATTTAACAATGACAAAATATCGTTTTCCACAAAAACTGATAAGATAACATTTCATGGTTATAGTTATATGAGAATCACAGACCCATAATCTTTGAACTACTAATTCGTATGAGAGTACAAATGCTCAAGATGCAACCTGATTGTTCATGAAAGAAACTGGATAAGTATTTAGCAATAATAAATATTAAGTAATTTCTGTGTAATCAAGATTGATCATATTAAAAATATCAAAAAAAAATAAAAAAAATATTATTTCACTCTCAAAGTGATTCTTGAAAAATAATTAATATATTTATAAAAGATAATAATATGCATTATTGATTGTGCATATTCAAAATTCCAAAAATATAGACTTACATTATTATCTTATAATTATTTTGCTGAAGTTGTCGTTGAAGATTTTGTTGTTGTAGCTCTTGTTGTTGGAAGTTTTTTCTCATAAAAAATAAAGAAATGTTTTTTATTTAACATAATGAATTATTTTAATTTTTGTCGATTTCAAAGAACTTAAAAAAATTAATATATTTAAAATTTTTAAATAAAAAAGTATAATATTAATACAACCAATTTAATTACAATTCTACAATTCTAAAAATTATATATTGTATGTCTGATGTAATTGATACGAACAATAACAATAAGAATAATTGGATGCATAAATTTTATATTGTTTGATGTAAATAATCATATCTGAACTTTATTATTATTATTTTAATTATGAAAATTTTAAGAAAAATATAAAAAACATAGGCACCTGAAAAAAAAATCTGATGTAATTAATTATATCTTCTGATATCCATAGTAATATTAAATTAAAATCGAAACTCCGCGCGATTCACATGATTTTTTTGACAAATCAATATTTCGAAAGTGGATTAGAAACAATAAAAGATAATCGGAGCTATGCCATATATGTAAAATAATAGAAAATTTTCAAAAAAAAAAGAATGTTAAAATTTCCTATTTTAATCTGAGTGCATGTAATATATTTGTTTATTATACTTTTTAACATTTTATACCTGTCACCGCCCACACGCAAGAAAACTAAAAACTAACAATAAAAAGAATAAACGATTACTATTAATATTCATTGATAATTTGTATACAAACAAAAAAAAATATAGATTTCTACATATATTTATTTTTTTACATTCTATTTTTTGTATATATTTGCTTTGTGTAAATATATTTTTTTCAAATCTTCTTTATATATATTTTATTCTTTAAAATTTTCTTTTTTTCTTGTAAATATCTTCTTAAATTTTCTTTTGTATATATTTTATTTTTTAATTTTTTTTTTTTATATATTAAATTTACATATAAATATCTTTTGGGGTTGGATTTTCTTTCAAATGTTCATTTAAATTTTATTTTTTTATTTTTTAAAATTCTTTTTTTTTACATATAAATATCTTTTCAATTTTTATTTTTTTTTATTTTTTTTTACATATAAATATCCTTTCTTGTACATATTTTATTTTTTAAATTTTATTATTTGTAAATATTTGCTTTCATATTAATAAATTTATATTCTTTTTATAATTCAAAATTCAAAATGAAATGATGATAAAATTCATGAAATTTATTTAATTATTGTGAAATTTATTAATAATAAATTAAAATAAATACAAATTTAAATCATAAATTAAAATAAATACAAATTTAATTCATAAATTGTAAATTTTACTGTTTTTATTTTATGTCAAGAAAAATTCCGGTTTATTCGTTAAAGCATTTAAATTGCAAATAAACTTTTTTTAAATTAAAGTTTATATTATATCATATTGAAATGTCGATCTTATATTTCTTAATTACAGATTTGGAATCTTCTAGATGAAACTTATTTTAAAGATAAAAAAATCCTTTGCACCAATCGATTAATAGAAAATTTTTAATAAAAAATATAACTTTAAAATTTATTATAACTTTTAAATAAATGAAGAAAATATATAAACCATAAGTAGTAGAAAAGAATTTCGTCTGTACTTAAAATCAATTGACGGAGGAAATCATAATGCACAATTTAGCCTTAAAGTTTTTTTTTATCACCGAGGGTCATGTATCTAATATATTTAATAATTTGTTTTATAATTGATTCATTTTGATTATTTAATTGTATACAATTTTATGTCATCGAATCGCAGAATTGTTATATCTTAGACCACAGGGGAATATTTAAAGACAATAATGATCTTCTATAATGAATGTACTTTATAGATTATTTATATTTATTTATTTTTACATTTGCTTAAATATCATTTTTAAAGTAAAGTTCTAATATGCTATTGTCTTTCCTACTTTTCTTGTGATTATAATTATACGTTGGTAATAACTTATCATTTTATTTTCACATGTATAGAAAAATATATTTATTACTCGATAAGTTATAAAATTGCATAACCCGATATCTCGCATTTTAATTTGTAGTCCTATTGACCTTTTAAACATAATAAAATTTCTACAAAAATTAAATTACTCTCTTCCGCTACCAGTCATATATGTATATATATATACTAAAATTGCGAATATTTATTACATTTTAAAAACTTAATGTAAATAGACCAAGAAACCTACACCTTAAATAAAATTGCATTAAATGCCTTCAAAATGACTAATATTTCAAAGGCTAAAAAAAAATATTGGTAACAAATTATTATCAAGACCTTATAAATTTATATAAATACCTTCATCATCAAAATCTTTGATAACTCATTTAAAAACATATAGGTGCCCTAAAATAACTACACCTTTCATTATCACATATGTTTCATAAGGTTAGAGAAAAATGAAGTTTCTATGGTCTTTGATTTGAAAATTATTAAACCTTTTCTCAAACCTATTGTATTTAANCTACTTTTCTTGTGATTATAATTATACGTTGGTAATAACTTATCATTTTATTTTCACATGTATAGAAAAATATATTTATTACTCGATAAGTTATAAAATTGCATAACCCGATATCTCGCATTTTAATTTGTAGTCCTATTGACCTTTTAAACATAATAAAATTTCTACAAAAATTAAATTACTCTCTTCCGCTACCAGTCATATATGTATATATATATACTAAAATTGCGAATATTTATTACATTTTAAAAACTTAATGTAAATAGACCAAGAAACCTACACCTTAAATAAAATTGCATTAAATGCCTTCAAAATGACTAATATTTCAAAGGCTAAAAAAAAATATTGGTAACAAATTATTATCAAGACCTTATAAATTTATATAAATACCTTCATCATCAAAATCTTTGATAACTCATTTAAAAACATATAGGTGCCCTAAAATAACTACACCTTTCATTATCACATATGTTTCATAAGGTTAGAGAAAAATGAAGTTTCTATGGTCTTTGATTTGAAAATTATTAAACCTTTTCTCAAACCTATTGTATTTAATTAAATAAATGACCTAAAATAACAGAAATAAGAATATTTAGAATATTAATATCTATTAATTATTTTCGTTATTATTATTATTGTTTTATTTATATTAATTAATCTTCGATATATTTATGCCAAAAGAAAAAAAAAATATGTGATTTAATAAGTCATATCTCAAGTAGATTATAAAAAAAAATAAACTCGTTTAATGAAAGGATCTTTCTTTATTAAATTTGAATATTGGACATTAAATGAAACGGTTTTATTTTAAAATTAAAATTTATTGCAATAAAAATAGATAGATAATATAAAAATATAGATATACAAGAATAAAAAAAGAATAAAAGTAATAATAGCAATAATAATAAATTTAAAAAAAATATATACAAGAATAAAAGAATAAAAATGATAATAATAAAAATATATACAATTAAAAAATTAATTATCATCTTCTCTTTCTCTTAACTTCTTCTATAAAAATAAAATTTTTTAAGTTAGAACAAGACAATAAATATTAAATTTAATTTTAGAAATTTTATACTTACCACCTCGTCTCCTTTTCTCATCTTCGTATTTCACCCTCTTACAATTGTAGCATTCATATTCAATGTAATCATCCGATAAAAATTCAAAAAATGATTCTTCATCATCATCATTAGGGTTGATTTCATTGTAAAAACAACAATTGGTTACATGATCATTTTTTGAAACTGGAATTTCCTTTAGCTCTTCAAAATCAAGAAGGAGGTTCTCCTTTCCTGTATAGGTAAACATAATCAGATCAGGGTGGTAAGGAACTAATCCAATACCAAAGGGGTCGTTGGGATCAATTTAGTCTTGGGTTTGTTGCATTTTTTGATTGCAAATAAAAATGTATTATAAGCAAAATGAAATGATTTTTTTATATAATTATACATTTAAAGTAAATTATAGAACAATTGATTAATCGTGATGCCATAATTATTGTTGATGATAATGTGCGAAATATCCTTTTGTCTGCCTGCTTGCATATTTTGCAGCTGTTTTGGAATTAAAATAAATGTATAATATTTTTTTTTGAAAAAAAATCAAGCTCTCACTTGCCTGTTGCGGATTTTGATAGTGCAATTTCAATAGATACAATATATACAATTGTTGATTGTGAGTCATAAATAAAGAAATGAATTCAAATAATGTATACAAGAAATAAATAAAGTAAGATTGATGATGATGTTGATGATATGATATTATCATAATAAAGTTAATTCTCACTTTTAAATGAAGAAGTGCAAAATTTCTATGACCTTCCAATTTATTCTATTCATCCCTTATAATAATAATTATATCATCATCAATCTTAAAAATAACATTTATTATTTTTATATATATGAGCAGGTGAATAGAATAAACCTTATGCCAAAATCCGCAAGCAAGTGAAAATTAATAACAATTACATAACCATCAAGCTTATATTTATTATTATTCACAATCACTGATTGTAATTGCATATATATATAAATATATTATATATATATTTATTAATATTATATTTTACTTATACTTAATATATTTAGTTTAATAAAAAAATTATATTTGTTATTTTACTTAATATATTATTTAGTTTAATAAAAAATTATAGTTGTTATTTTAATTTTTTATTTAACTAAATATATGTAATATAAATAATAATAACAATGTAAAATATAATATGATTATGTAATTATTATTATTCTAATTTGATTGTGATTCGTCATAAGATCAATAAAATTGTACTATCAAGATCATCATCAGATCAGTTGATGTGATAATTATTAATAATCAAATCTGATGTTTATTACTAACAATTATTAAATCAGATTCAATAATGATAAAAAAATTAATAAATCCACATTCACATTTGATGTATTGTATAAATAATATTAATGTTTACAAATAATGATAATAAAATATGGCATCATAATCATATTCGCGTATATGTGTATATTATTATTATTATTATTATTATTGTGAAACCCTATTTTCAAATATATAAAGGGGGGATTACCCAGGGTATTTTTTTTTCTTTGCTCTTCTCTCTTTCTAATTTTCGATGTAATTAAAACCTTTAACATGTATCTAGTCAGAAGCCAAAAAAAATTAAATTCTTGTCCTGTATTTAGTCAGAAATTATTACTTTTTAATTTGTTTTTGTCAATCCTGTTTAGAAAGAGGTGAAGAGTCATACTATGGCTCTTCTTGTTTTTTTCTTTTTTTAATTATGCTGGTGAGCAGAATCTATATTGGTGATATTACAAAAAGGAGGGTTACATGTGCGATGACCAAGGAATTTAATATTTACCTGCCAGATGTTGGCTCTTTTTCTCCTGCCAAAAGCCGGATTTAAATAGTCACATCAAAAGTGTGTACGTTCTTTATAATATTCATTTGCCATCATCGTTATATGATGGTCGACCACCTCTTTTACATCATTCTTAATGATAAATGATCTGGTCGTGGTTGGTAACATGTTATTTTTTTTGGTGGGTATAACGTACACACTCTTATATATTCTAAACATGTTATTTTTAATTTTTTAATTTTTATTTTTACTACTTTTATTACTTTTATTTTTTCATATGATGTCTTTTTATTCTTACTCGGCAGGTAAATCTTTGATTAAATATTTTAAAAAATTAAAAAACAAAAACAAAAAAAAATATAAAAAAACAAAAAAACAAAAAAAAATATAAAATATAAAAAAAAACAAAAAAAACAAAAAAAAAAATATAAAATATAAAAAAAAAAACAAAAAAAAACAAAAAAAAAATATAAAAACAAAAAAAAATATGAAAAATATGAAAAAACAAAAAAAAAAATATGAAAAATATGAAAAAAAACAAAAAAAATATGAAAAAACAAAAAAAATATATGAAAATATGAAAAAACAAAAAAAAATATGAAAAAACAAAAAAA
>PQFF01000252.1:129734-191533 GCA_003547095.1 Diversispora epigaea | reverse complement strand
AATATGAAAAAACAAAAAAATAATATGAAAAAAAACAAAAAAATAATATGAAAAAAAAAATATGAAAAAACAAAAAAAAAATATGAAAAATATCAAATATAAAAAAAAAAAAATATATAAAAAAACAAAAAAAAATTTTTACTTTTTTTATTTTTTTTATTTTAAGGATCTTTTTTAGGTTAGTTTTTTCTCTTTCTGGGTCACGATGGGTATTGACGTCCTCGCCGTGTGACCTGGGTGCTATTTTTCCATACGAAAAATAGTAGCTGACAGATACCCAATTCTATTTCATGTTAGATCAACCTTTACACGCTAAACTCTTTTTGCTATATATGCTAGTTCTCTTATTTTCTGGAATTCTATCTCTTTTTTCCCCTCCTCTTTTAATTCTTTAATAAAGGTATATTAAATCAAATTTTCATCTTTATTTTAAATAAAGTCATAGTGGTGTGTTATCCAACCCCACGAAAGAATGGAACTTGGATATTTTGAGGCTATGCAACCTTAAACTGACACTTAAGCCATGCGGGAACAGGTGACACCATGTGTAGGTAAATTTGTTATTGCAATAGTAATTATTTCTTGCTTAAGTAAAATTTAGAGGCCATCGAATTCTGTAACCTTTTTGAGAAGAGAAAACGACAGCAGGTATACAATAGACTGTGAATATATAAATCCATCTAATATTATCAGATGGTTATTAAAAAGTTCAATATGAACAGTTAAGTATATTAAAAGTGATGAGTACTTGCCACGAGGATAAATTAACCTGGCAAAAATATGGTAAAGAGTGTCGGAATCAAATATTGACATCTAAATCTAATGCTTGTAAAAATAATAATATGTATTTATAAAAACATCAAAGCGATGATGACTATCTTGAGCAAGGAAAATCAAAATCCTGAAAACTAACATTAAATTTCCCTCAAGTAGAATCTTCTTAGTGGAAAAAGGCGAGTTGGATAACAATGATGGTGAAGCAATAAGAAATCTGTTAAATTAATCGTGGACATACTTCATAATGATTTTTTAATTTTTGCAACCTTGTTAAGATCAGCAGTAATATTTGTCGTGTCAACCTTTTTAATTTTCGTGGCCTTCCACTTTTGTGAGTTGTAGTAGGAGGAGTAGCAGCAAGAGTAGTAGAAGTGAGCGAAGTAACTGATGTAGTTGAAGAATTATTTATCAATATAAAGTTAAATTTGCAAGTAATAATTTAAGATACTTAATATTTCATATCGGGTAGAATAACTTTTATTGTAAATTTTATTATAATTAATGTTTGTTCGAAATATGATGAAGACTTTATCACTTTAAAAAAAATCATTTCAAATTGATATCAAACCAATAAATATACAATAAATAAAATTTGAGTGAATAAATTCGTAACAAAGAAGCTTTGAATTCAATAAGATGATTTTTTTCACAGTCATCAATTTAAACATAGTTTATAGATATATCTGTATCAAATTATTTAATTTATCATCCTAAAAATTACATACGTTAATATTAATATAAATATATAAATATATAATTATTATTAACGAAATGAAACAGCAACATGTACAACGAAAAATTAATAATGTTAATAATGATAATGGGGAAATCTATTCCTTTTGGCTTCTGCTGCTCTCTTGATTCATTTGAGAGTACAAACGAGAATTATTGTAATAATAATGAAATTAAATTATATTAATCTTTAGAATTCCACTCATAATGATTATATTCGATTCAAATTATTCCATTTCATTTCATGTCAATAATGTCATTTATAAGCCAATATTATATATGATTTATTAAAATAAAAATGAAAAAAAAAATAGAGAGATAAAAAAAATTAAAAAATATTTACAAAGAAATAAAAATGATAAAATAAAGAAAGATATTTAAAAATATTTACAAAGAAATTAAAAATTATGATTGACTAAATGAGAAAGGATAAAAAAAATAGAAAAAAGAGATAAAAATATGTATAAAGAAAGATAAAAAAAAAAAAACTAATGTAAGAAAATTAAACCAAATATTTTTTTCATATTTAATAACTTTTTCCCATAAATTTCTCGCCATTTCCATCGATTTCGGAGTCTGTTGCAATGTTTTCTGTATCATTTGCAACAGACGGATAATTTTTCATGATATATTTTTAATTTTATGAAGGTCTTCAGTTGTCTTATCTTCGACCTTTTGGATTTTTTTGGGTCTACCACGTTTTTTAGTTGGAGCAGCAGGAGTAATAGTAGAAGTAGTTTGAGTGGTATGCACAGCTGATATAGTTAAAGCAATATTTTTTATTCATAGCGATTAATATCGTGGAAGCATAATTTAGTGAAAAGTTAATCTCAGATAAATTTTTTTACCTTTTTCCATTCTAAGTCTTCCTCTTTTACGATTAGGAGAGGTAGAAGCGATAGTTGAAGTTGAATTATCCATATTATAATTCATTTTGATTAATGATTAATATCGTGGAAATTATTTTCAGAAAATTTGAAAGATGTCAGATAAATTTTACCAGATATTTAATATGTTAGATATGATATACGATACGAATCGAATCATGCGTTATTTATGTTTTTCAAAATGAAATGCGAGATTAAAGATCAACTTTTTATCATTAATACAATTACAATTAATTATGTCATGATCTAAGTACAATTATATTATCTGTCAGCTTATAACTTGAAGCCGATTACAATTGCTATTGGTTAAATTTTTAGTTGGCATCCATCATATTATCTGTAAAATTTAGCTATTGAAATAATTTTTATGTGGTAATTGTATCCTACAGCTTCTTCGATTATTTAATTCCACATCCATTTTGAATTTTGAACTTTCACATAGTGAGTAGGTTTATAATAACCATTTCTAATTTTAGAAATCTTTTGAAAACAAGAAATCTAATACATTTATCATTACATAGAACTAGGTTTTTAAGAAAATTGTAACTTTAGACATTTTTTAATTGGTGAAAGAACTTTATTTATTTTTAATCTGAAGATAAATCTATTATAGGATGCTTCGCAATGTCAATAACAACCGTATCTGATAAATTAAATACTTATTTTATAAGTCAGGTACGTAACTATATGTACATTATTGAATGTTTGATCGCCAAAGCATACCGCAGTGTAGCGACTTGGTACTTTGATAAAAAATTCAAAAGGAGTGATTTTTTCTCAAAAATACATTTAGCCAAAAAAAATAAGATTTAATATAGTAAGAATCTATAGCAAAAGGAATATTTAATTAAAATTTTTTAACTATTGCATAATATCGATTATTGCTTCTAATAAGATTGTGGCTTGCATATTTCCATTTTCCTTTGCTTTATTTAACCAGTAGATGGCATTTATTAAATCTTTTTTAGTCCCATTTCCTTCATAAAAGCATTTCCCAAGCGTGTATTGACTAGCGATACAATTATTTCCGGCAGCTTTTTTAAACCATTCAAATGCTTTCACTTTATTTCTATCAATTCCATAACCCATTTCATAAAAATCACCTAAATAATATTGTGCTAAAGGATATCCTTTTTCAGCAGCCTCCAAAAACCATTTGAATGCATTTTTTTCATCTTTAAGGTCATAAAAACACCCGACATTATACGCTGCATTAATATTCCCAGCAAGAGCAGACTTTATACGACATTGAAATCCTTTAGTTTCATCTTTAGCTATTCCCATTCCCTTTTCACAACAATAACCAACATTAGAAAGTGCTACAAGATTTCCTTTTTCTGCAGATTTTAAATATAATTGTAATGCCATTTTTTCACGTTTTTCAACGCCAAACCCCATCCCATAACAATATCCCATACAATTTAAAGCTATATAGGACCCTTCATCTGCAACTTTAGAATAAATCTGAAATCCTTTTTTCAAATCTTTCTCAATTCCTGTACCATCTAAGTACATATGCGCAATATAAGTATTCCCGATTTCTTTGTTAATGTTGCAATATTTTCTTATTAAAAGATTTGAGGAGGTATTCTTCTTAATATCAATTATTTTATTTGCCGCTAAATTAAAGAATTTAAAAGCCATTTGACTATCAATAACCGTCCCAATTCCATGCAGATAAAAAAATCCTATGAGACTAGTGAACCAATAATGAGACGGGAATCTAATCATTTCATATAGAATTTTGGCTGGATTCTTTTTGTGTTCTCTAATATGATTTTTGATAATAATTAAATGCATTTCTAAAACCTGTTTTGCTTGAATATCAACAAAAAATTCAAACAAATCCTTAATAGACACAACAGTTTCAGCAGAAGCGTCAACAAAAGGAGGAACGAGTTTAACTTCTAAATTTTTACTTTGCCTTAATAAATAAGGATTTATATTTTATAAATATATAAAAATATAATAAAATAAAAAATAAATAGTGTAACTTACTTGTTTGATTTTTCTAATTGAACAGATTGAACAGCGATGATTTCATCTGTAACTTTATAAGGTTGTGATTGGGGAGTTTCGAATTCGACATTTGCATTGGAGATAATAATTTCAGAAAGAATTTTAACAACTTGAAAAATATCTGGTCGTGAATTTTTATTGTGACTCCAGCAATCTGTAAAAAAATATTACATTAATAATTTATCAAAAAACAATATAAATTATTTAAATTAATACCAGTGTATATTTCCTCATATTTTTGAGGTGTTCCGGGTATAGCCCTTTCTCTTTTTCCTTTTACAATATTTTTTAGAAAATCAACATTTGTCAAGGATTCCATTTCAAAAGGAGGATTACCACTAGAAATCTCCCAAAGAATGATTCCTAGTCCAAAAATATCAGAACTCTTATTTTTACCAATCGTGCTGCAGAGTTCCAAATATTGAGAGTCCATGTATTTCCTCGGGCCAAGATGATTTTTAAGGAATCTTAAAGATTCAGACATGATTTTTGTTAATCCAAAAACATTTAATTTAATGTTCCCATTGTGAATAAGAATATTTTCAGAATTCTAAAAAATAATTATAAAAAATAATTAAAATTAAAAATGATTCATTTGTGAAAATTCTATTTAAGAAAATAATTACCAATTTTCCATGAATGATATCATTAGAATGTAAACACATCAAAACATTTGCTATTTGTTTTGCGAGATTTAATTTTATATTCCAATCCATTTTTTGGAAATTGGTTTTTAAATATTGACGAAGAGAACCATCATTGACATGTTCGAGGATAATAATATAAATGTTGGTATTTTCTACGTATAAATAAAATAAATAATTGAATAATTAAATAATATTTAAATATTAAACACAATATTTAAATATTTTTACCTTGCCTAGTAATGCCATAGAATTTTAGGATACTATCATGAATTTCCAATTTTCGATGTCTTTTAATCTTTTGAATTTAAAATAGTGTAGTGAAAATAGAAATATTAACTTCAAATTTAAATTATGGAATATATAATTTAATTTAACTCACTTCATTTATTAAATCATCCTGTGTAAATTTATCATCGAAACAAACACACTTAAGAGCAACGGTTTTTTGAGAAGTTTTAAAAGTTGCTTCATAAACATTTCGGACAATCAATTTTACATTCTCAAATTCGGAATATTGATAAAATGGAATATTTTCTTTTTTAATAACGTCTTCAATAATTAAATTGTCCATCCAGATTTCCCATTCTTTTTCGGTTGTCTTTTCTGACATAATTGATTGTAATAAATTACAATGAAGGCAATTTATACATGAACCGTGTCGCACCAAATAAATCATCCTGCATAACATGTGATGCGAATATGCATAAAGAATCCTTATTATCCGATTTGGGCAATTTGGGATATATCACGGGTCAGTGCTCTTGTGTGATGCAGAAATGTTTCCGAGGTTAGCCTTTTTTGAGGTTAGTTTGTTCGAAGTGGATTAGTATCATATCATTTGTGTTATTACAAAACTAATACGCCGTTACTTTATCTGTGGATCTTTGCACCAAATAGGTTACGGTCATTATGAATTATTGTTACAATATTACACTGTCGTATCTATTATTAGAGAATTTTTTTTTTAAGCAATTAACTTGTTATTGGTGTGTGATTCTATTTTCCAAGTAGAATTTCGTTCTACGGGGGGTATTACATTGTGCATGTTGAGAAGTGTGTGAAATTTGCGTATCGTTTACTGCAGATTCGGATTTTGTCATTTGCCGAATTGCGATCATGGTGAATGACTGAATACGAAAATTGCCAAGGTTTTGCTTTGAAAATTTAATGCTTGTCGAATCATGGCAGGTTATCATTTCTAAATTTTTATTTTATGGAAAATTATAATAAAAATATAATTGTCATTCTTTTTTTTGCGCATTTATGTAACATCATAATGATAATTTTATCTCATATTTTGAAATTCTCTTCAATATTGCAAAAATTAATTTTTTTAAAAAAATAATTAGTTGAATTTATTCAAATAAAAATATCAGTGTAGATTAATAGTATAATTTCTGAACGTAGAACTTGATCCTATTAAAAGATTTTCGTCTCGAGGAAACTTTTGAATAAGATCAAGGTTAGCTATTAATAACAATTATTAATAACAATAATAATTGCGATAATTTGTAAATAATTTATAATTGTTAATAATTATTTTTAATTTGAAACATTTGGAGAATCAACAAATCCCGAACACCATCGTCCCTTTTTGGAAAAAAGGAAATAATCTTCATGTTTTTTTGTGAATTATTTTGAAAAAAAATGAAATAAGTTTTTATTTTTCGTATAAATGAAAGGATGACATTTATTTATTTTTCTACATTGTCAATTTTTTTGATTAAAAGGTTATATGATATACGATCAATTTGTTCCTTTGATAATCATCATCATTTCATTTTTGTAAATACCCTTTAAAATAAACAGGCTTCGAAATAGTTATTGTTAATTTTGTTATTTGATTAAATATTCTGTTCTATTTAACCCTTGCTTTTCGTAATGAATTTAATTATCTCATTGTAATCAATAATTGAATTTTTGACAAAAATTTTTTTTAGTAAAAGATGCTGTATCGAAAACCTAAAAGTTATGAGATGTATGATCACCATTTCATTTTTGTAAAAGCCCTTTAAAAAAAACAAGCTTCAAAACAATTATTTCAAATTGGTAATTTTGTTATTTGGTCTGTTTAACTCTAAAACTTTTTTCAATCTTATTTTATATATTGTAATATCAAATCTAAAAGTTATAAAATGTTTTTTGTAAAAACAATTCAAGTTAATGAACAAGAACTTTCCGAAATTCAATCCATAATAATAAGAGAATTAATTGTTACAATTTTATAGTTATGTATAAAAAACTAAAAATAATTTTAAAGGACTGCCAAGATGTTCTAATTTAAAATAGAAAATGTATAATAAAAGTGAGGTGTTTTTAGTTTGATCAAAGGTTTGTCATTAATTTTAATTAATTTAAAAAATATTAGGGATATAAATTTGTATAATATTTTATAAAATCAATTTAAATTTATAATTTAGGTTAACTTATAATTTAATATATGGATACAAATTTTATTATGATATTAATTATATAGAAAATGAAAAAAACTAGATCAAGTTAAATAAAGTAAATAATGATTATAAATTTATTTGTCATTATTTTTCTTAATTAATACGGATGCAATAAATTTTTTATAGAGAATTGTAATGTGTAAATTAGTACAATTAAAGGAAAATGAATGAACCAACTTTTAAAATTTTTCAATTTAAAAGAATCACAAGATGGATGGTAAAGTGTTGAATACTCGACTTAACTTGTCAATTTTATAATTTTTTATTATATTTATTGTTTTTAACAAAAATTTATAGAAAGGATTTTCAGGTATAGGAATTTTTATTTCTATTTTTTATTTTTCGATTTGAATAACAACAATAATAATGATTGAAATTTACTATAGCATCTAATATATTTTATTTTTATACGTTGTTTGAAAATAAGTTATTAGTTAGAGTTAGTGTAAATAATATAGGTACATACTTTACTAACGTAATGACATAAATTTGAAGTCTGCACCTATAGTAAATAGTAATTTATACAATGAGTGACGCTCGTTGACTCTTCTTTAGCTCTTCATAGGAAAATCTCTTCAGAAGATTTCTTTTTAAACTAACCTCTTTCAAGCAACTGGATTTTTACTGGATATATCTTTCGATTATTTGATTTGCTTCAGGCTGAAAAAATATGGATCCTAACGCTCAATATTAACTATTTGTTCAAAAATACATAAATTGCGATTGTTAATAAAATATCTGAAAATGTACATAAGAGTCATGTTTTGTATTTTTTTTTTATATTTTAAATTTCGATATTCATTATTGTTATTATCAGTAATAACTGTAGCCGATAAAATAAAATTAAATATGATAAACCATCACACATAACGTTAGTTAAAGAAATAGTAAAATCATTGAAATCATCTCCGGCTAGAATTGGATCGTTCAAGGTAAAAAAATTTATTATTTTTATATTACTCAATTTCTTCGAAAATTTATTGGTAATAATGATCATTTTTTTTCAATTACTTATTATAAAATCAATTATGTTGTACAAATGTATGCAAAACTAATCCGATCCGATAATGTGGTTGAGTCAGATTTTGATATAGTTTAGAATTAATAGAAAGTAAACTTCCTTCAGGGACAGTGAAATAGGAACGGCAAACTGTACTATTTCTGGCGTTAAATGATACTTTACTTTTAACATTTATATTTTATAATAGATTTCACGATATTAAAAAAATTGCAAAAAGTGGTTTTGAGTTCTGGTACAATTGATTTTAAGTGCGATGGATATATTAATGGAAGTAGAAGGTATAACTAGCGAGACAAGAAGTGGTAAAAAATTTCTTTGATTTTATATTTCATATGACAAATGATGAATTGGAAATAATAAAAATAATAAGGCCAAGCATTTTTTATTCAAATATTATGTGGGAATTATAATTGATTTAATAATACATTAAAGATCTATCGAACGTTTCTCTTTGCGATTTTTTAAAATTGTATTATAATTTTATAATTTAAAGACAGATGGAAAATCGGATTTTTTTTTATTTAGGCAAAAGAATAAAAAAATTTAATATAATTTATAAAGGAATAATTCTTTGAACATAAATTTATTGAAATAAAAAATTAAATATAAAATTTTAAGCATCTTCCATTATAGAGAATTAAAGTTTCCGCAGATTACTGTAATGCGCGTCAAATACGTTATGACTTTTTCCGAATTTCTACAACTACAAATGACAAAATATATTTACATGTAAACCCGCACTTTTTGCGCTCACAATAATAAAATGTACCAAATAATATATAGATAAATAATAAAAATGTCAATAATATTTAAAAAAATATAAACGTAGGTCGGCACTTGTTAAGTATTTGATCATTTATCTGAACAAGTTCAAAAAGAAAAATAATAATAATAAGATCATTAAATAAACAATTTTTTAACTACTTCTTCTTCCTCCACTAGTCTAAGACAAGCAACCTGAATAAAAATTAAAGGATTCTTGAATAGAAAATTAATAAGAATTAAAATTTAGTACATCATTAGATATCAAAAATACTAATAGCCATAGCAATAATTATAGCATAATACTTGAAAAAATATATTAGATTATAATAAAAATGTTATTTGAATAAAATAAATACCGATTTTTTAATTATTTATTTATGCTGAAAATAATCCATATGAATTTAAATTGTTTGTTTGAGGAAGCAGAGATGGGTTTGATGCTTAAACTATTTAAAATATTTGTGATAAAATGTCCAATACGATTATTGTTACAAAAATAAAAGGTAAGGGGAAATTATTGGTGGTTATAATCTATGAAAGTGAAAGCAAATGGTACTCTAGTCAAGATAGTTTTGCATTTTCATTGAAACTTGTAATAAATGGTTTTGGATTTTAAGAATTTACTATGCTATTTATAATTGTCCAAACAATTCATGGTGGCAATTCATCAATGAATTAAATTTCTTATCAATTTAAAAACTAAGAAAAGCAGTTGTTGCACGTCACGTTTGCTTATGAAAAATTAATTCATTTAAATTTAAATCATTTTTCAATTGAGGAATTTAAATTTTAAAGTTTCACACAAAGAAAGAGAACAAACATTATAGTATAAGTTTTTATTTTATATAAATTTAGAATTATTTACTTTTATTCTATTGATATTTAATTATTAATAAATAAAAGTTATATTATTTAAAATATTCATAACTTTGTAAATTGAGTAAAGAGAATTATTTTTAATCTTCGTATTTTCTTTTATAATATGTTTTTTAATTGTTTTATAGAAAGCAAGAATTAAAGGTAAGCAATAAAAAAATATTATCGAAAATATAAATAAATGTATAAAAATGCATAAATCTCGAACAAAAATATATTAACTCTATTCTTCCGTGAAAAAAATTTATTATTTTTTAATAATTAACAAAATTAATTACATATGATTCTTGCTTTGGAGAAATAGGTAGGCTTTTAAATAAACTTTTTTTATGGGATTAAATTTATGAATAAATGGTTGATGATTTTTTTTCAATAAAGCATCTTTCAATTAAAAATTCTATTCAATTTTGGTACTATTAATTAATATACCAATAAATCAAATACCATATTTATATTTTTCAATTTACTAGCTAAAAAAAATTCATTTTAAAATATTTTTAGAAAGTTTCTTTCCTACTGGCAAAGTTTTTTAAGGTCCCGAATTAAATAATTTTCTTTAGAAATTCTTAATTCATGGAAGATAATTCGATAAGTAATTTATGTATTAGATATATGATCAAATTAATTATTGGTTTTATTAACAATAATCAAACTTCTACGTCGTTCTACATAAAGTCCGAGTCGCTGGCATCTGGTACATATTGAAAGATTGACAAATATTATATGATGATTTTGAAAAGCTTCCCAGTTTAGTAAGTAGGACATAAATTTACTTTATATTGAATGATATAATTTTTCGGTGCCACAAAAAATATATTTATTGATAAATATATCAACACTAATATTTCCTAAATAGTCTTGAAATTTTTTTCCCATTGTAAGAATTTAATTGGCTCTGTCTGACGTGACATTTTATGATTTTGCCATTTATTCATTTGACAAATTTTTTGATTTATTCTTATTTTGTAAACTTTGTGATACAAAATAAAAATTGAAATATTTATTTATTCCTTTTATTTTTATTCACTAAATACTAGAAAAATGACAACAAAATTTTATGACCGTTTATCAAACGACCTTACTCAACTTCTTGAAAACCCTGTTGATTATAATATCACAATTGAAGTTGATGAAGCACCAGTTAACAAAATTTTCGAAGTTCATTCTTACATTTTACAATCTCGTTGTGCTTATTTTAAAAAGAAATTCAACGAAACTCCATTCAACGAAAATAATGTTAAAGTATTAAAAATGTCTAATATTTCTGTTAAAGTATTTAATGTCATTATCAAGTAAGTATTTTCTAAAAATTTATCATAATTTTAATAAAGTAGTTTAAAAATTATTTAATAATAATATTTTAAATTAGGTACATTTATGGGGGAACAGTTTCGTTAGAAAAATTAGAAAATTCAATTATTTTTGACCTCTTGACTTCTTCCCATGAACTTGAACTTGACGAATTAGTAGAGTATATCCAAACTCACCTTGTTACCGCCAACAATGCCTCATGGTTGAAGCTAAATTTTGCTCAAATTTATCAAACATGTTATCAAACGAAAAATTTTGATAAAATTCAAAATTTTTGTAATAATATCATTGCCAAGCATCCTAATACTATTTTTGAATCAGAAAAATTTATTTCTCTTCCCGAAGATGCATTGATTTCTATTATTAAACTAGATGATTTACAATTAGATGAAGATAAAATTTGGGATTACGTAATTCAATGGGGAAGGTCNGTAGTTTAAAAATTATTTAATAATAATATTTTAAATTAGGTACATTTATGGGGGAACAGTTTCGTTAGAAAAATTAGAAAATTCAATTATTTTTGACCTCTTGACTTCTTCCCATGAACTTGAACTTGACGAATTAGTAGAGTATATCCAAACTCACCTTGTTACCGCCAACAATGCCTCATGGTTGAAGCTAAATTTTGCTCAAATTTATCAAACATGTTATCAAACGAAAAATTTTGATAAAATTCAAAATTTTTGTAATAATATCATTGCCAAGCATCCTAATACTATTTTTGAATCAGAAAAATTTATTTCTCTTCCCGAAGATGCATTGATTTCTATTATTAAACTAGATGATTTACAATTAGATGAAGATAAAATTTGGGATTACGTAATTCAATGGGGAAGGTCAAAAAATCCAACTTTACCAGTTAACCTTGATGAATGGACAAGTGATAATTTCATAACTTTAAAAACGACTTTGAAAAATTGTCTTCCCCATGTTAGATATTTCAATATGTCAAGTGAACGAGTGTTAGAAAAGCTTTATCCATACCTACAACTTTTTGAACCTAAACTATGGTTAGACATCAATGCTAAATTTCTAGATCCCGAAAAACAAATTTCATCAACGATATTGCAACCTCGAAAAATCTTAAGAGCAGCACTTCCAACTAGAATTACACCAATTCCTTCAATTTCTTCTAATATTATTACTAATGAACATGCCTTAGAACTTTCATCATGGATTGATAGAAAAGAAACTGCTTATACTGAAAATAATCCATATGAATTTAAATTGCTTGTTAGAGGAAGTAGAGATGGGCTTCATACTAAAACTATTTTTAATATTTGTGATAAAATATCCAATACGATTATTATTGCAAAAGTGGAAGGTACTGGGGAAATCATTGGTGGTTACAATCCTCTTGAGATACGTAATGATAGAGACAAATGGCATTCTAGTCAAGATAGTTTTGTATTTTCATTGAAAGCTGAAAATCTAAAAAATTCCATTATAAGTAGGGTGAAAGACTTTGATTCTGCTATTTATTATGATGCAACCGATTCATGGTTTCAATTTGGCAATGCAATAAATTTTCGTGGTAATTTAAAAACTGGGACTGGAAGCTTTTGTGGCACAGCTGCTTACGAAAAATCAATTCGATCTAATTCAAACGGTTTTTCAGTTGTAGAATTTGAAGTTTTCAAAGTTTCACCAAAGAAATAATTCAAGCAGTATAGTTTATACTTTGGTTTTATATAAATTTACCATTATTTATTTTATTCTGTTGATTATTTAAAATATTCATTAATTTGAATCATGTAAATTAATTGAAGATAATTGTTTTTCTTCTAAGTTTTGAGACGTTGATATTTTTTTTCAAAAACTCTATATCACACCAGTGGTGTTGAGCACCATACCATACCTCATGCAGCAGGGGTTAGGGTTAGGGTTTTTCATGGGTAGTGTATTTATCACCGTATGTTACACCCTTCGAATATCAATTTTTATTAGATATTCTAGGGACTTAGAATTTTTTTACACGCAGAAACCATATTTGTCACAACGCTAATATTTGTCACATAGACTTTCACGTGAATAGTTTCCAATCAT
Organism: Diversispora epigaea; assembly: GCA_003547095.1. Taxonomy (NCBI): domain Eukaryota; kingdom Fungi; phylum Glomeromycota; class Glomeromycetes; order Diversisporales; family Diversisporaceae; genus Diversispora; species Diversispora epigaea. The sequence goes on along the minus strand of PQFF01000252.1, from coordinate 177,996 downwards.
CTTGTTATCATGTGCCTATTTATTTAATCATGTGTTTTATTTTTATTGGTTGAAAAATCACTGGTGTTGAACACCACTGGTGTGATTTAGCAATGTCGTTTTTTTTTTTNTTTTTCAGTTGTAGAATTTGAAGTTTTCAAAGTTTCACCAAAGAAATAATTCAAGCAGTATAGTTTATACTTTGGTTTTATATAAATTTACCATTATTTATTTTATTCTGTTGATTATTTAAAATATTCATTAATTTGAATCATGTAAATTAATTGAAGATAATTGTTTTTCTTCTAAGTTTTGAGACGTTGATATTTTTTTTCAAAAACTCTATATCACACCAGTGGTGTTGAGCACCATACCATACCTCATGCAGCAGGGGTTAGGGTTAGGGTTTTTCATGGGTAGTGTATTTATCACCGTATGTTACACCCTTCGAATATCAATTTTTATTAGATATTCTAGGGACTTAGAATTTTTTTACACGCAGAAACCATATTTGTCACAACGCTAATATTTGTCACATAGACTTTCACGTGAATAGTTTCCAATCATCTTGTTATCATGTGCCTATTTATTTAATCATGTGTTTTATTTTTATTGGTTGAAAAATCACTGGTGTTGAACACCACTGGTGTGATTTAGCAATGTCGTTTTTTTTTTTGTTTAGTAAACATCTATTTTATTCTTTGTAATAATAATAATAATACTATCATTCTAAAAAATTTCTTATAAAATATTTAAACTCAATATTCAAAAATGTATTTATTTGACCAATATATACGTCACTATAACCCATATTTATGAATTAAATTTAGCCTAATTCAAACTCTGATTATTAATAATGACGTATCTATTATTTATAAACTTAAAACGCGCATTTAATATCTTTTGATAATCTAAAATTTCGTAAAGAGAAGAAAAAATTTTTAAAAAAAGAGACGGAGACAGAAAAGGGGAGACAAGAGGAGTTGATGAAAGAGTAGAGGAGCACGAGGAAATTAATGGAGAAGTGCACTTTTATGATCAGTTACTTGCAAAGATAGGCTTTTTATTATTTTTTATAATTATATTTTTAACAATAATATTATGATATATAATTATATTTTTAACAATAATATCATGATATATAAAATTGAGTAAATGGTGAATTTTTGCTGGTAGTATCTATCGTAATACATTTTATTCTTTTAAATTTTTATAATCATTCAATTATTCAATTTTAATTTTAGAATTCTCTATTTAAAGTTATGAATACATTAATCTTTGTTGTTGCTATTTTATATTAAAATATTTGTACTGTACACTGGACTGACTCTGAAAATTAGTTAATCATAAATTTTTGCATTATTTGTTAATTCATCACGATAAATGAATTAAATATTTGCCAGAATAAAACTTCTTTTATAAAATAAAAAATTCTTTAATAATAAAATATTTGTGATTCATCAAAAAAGGAAATCGGATCAGATAAGTAATTTAATAAATATAAAATGAAATCAAATTTACGATTCAATTTCAAGGAATAATAAAAATAAGCATATTAAAAAATAAAAATTTGATAAAATATGGTTTGATTCAATCATAGTAGTTTTAAATTTATAAATAATACTTCGAAAGATAAACAGACGATCAAGCAAATGCGAAAGAATGGAAGACAATTTAATTATTGAAGATATAATACCAAAAGATCATATTCCGTTTTAGAATATTCTGAATATGAGAATGTAAAAATTAATTAGTGAGAATGCTTACCACTTCTAAAACTTCTCAAAATATATTGCTTTAGATCATAAATTAAATTTAGACAATTTAGTAAATGGAGTTGAATTAAATTTTTTTTTCTATTTTTAATTGAATAAGACATCGAAAATTATCATTACTAACATTTAAATTTATATACTTAATTCGAATTTGAAATTAATTAATGATTTTACTTATATTTATTTTTATAAAGAGTATCAATAATTATATGATCATTTTTGAATATATTAATAATTAATTTATTCGTCAATATTTGAAAACGAACTTCGGAGAATTTGATTGAAACATAAGAATATATCGTGCACGTGCAAAACATGACATAACATAATATCAGACCTTCTTGATCCCAATTAACCTGATTGCGAATTGCGATGATTGTTATTTTGACGATATACCAATTGTTAAATCATTTGAGGCTAAAATTAAATAATCGATACAAGGAAGCCTGGAAACATTCCAATGAATAGGTTGATTTAGTTTGGCAAATATTGTAAAGGTTATTATCTCAAGAAAGGAATTCATGTAAAAAAAAGGAAGCATAAAACAGGCGACACAACTTTTGATATTCTCCAAAAAAAGGAAATCTAATTTGGTAACATCATCATATTTACAAAATTTATGATTATTTCATATCAGTAAAATTTATAAATAATCATGTCGCAAAATAAAACAAACGATCATGGAAATATAAAAGAATAGGAGACATTTTAATATATACAACTTTGGAATGTCAAAAATCTGTTGCCCTTAAATGTGATTCTTTAGATCATTTACCTGAAAATTTACAAGAAAAAAAATATACGTACTAATATGTAAATTTAAACACTTTCCGAATTTATGGTTCAATATTTGAAAATTAATTTCTAAAAATTGAATTTGAATAAAAAATTATATTGTGCAAAACGAAATATTCCATAAATTAGAAATACCTCTCATATTGCATTGATCTTCTTAATAATCTGATTGTGATGATTGGTGCTTTGACGTATACCAACAGTTAAACCATTTTATGGTAGAATTAAATCATTGATACAAGGAAGCTTGGGAATATTCAATGAACATGTTTATTTGAAAGGTTGTTATCTTGGAAGAAATTCGTGTAAAATAAATGAAGAGGAAGCATAAAACAGGCGGTAAACTTTTGATATGCATAGTAGTGACAAATCATTGAAGAATATGTGATTGTGATAAAAAATTAGAAAGAAAGACAATAAAAATAAGGAAATTGAATTAGCAGCCTTGAAAATATCACGTATGAGCAGTTTATTTTATTTATTTAATTATTGAATACGATAGAATTTTTTAATTAATATTTATGACGAGCGGGCAAATTAATAATGACGACTTTTTTTTTTATTCTTCGCTAAAAATTTAAATTACGCATATAAAAATTATAACCTTGTATAAACTTTATAAGCCTATATAAAGTTTACATAGTTTAAATTTTCTTATTCGATGATTCATAAACTTCTGTGCCAAAATTTTAAATAAGCAACTAAATAGCTTTAATAACAATGTGTGTGCGTGAACATTGCGTATTTGTGTGTGTAGAATTTGATCATTAATAATAATTGAATGTAACATCCAATTCTTGAAACATAAATAAAATACACATAATCCACTTGAGATACATAATAGTGAACGCCATTCTAGTCAAGGTAGTTTTGCATTTTCATTGAAAACTAAGAATTAAAAAAAATCCATTATAAGTAGGGTGACATACTGTATCTTGGTTATGCTATTTATTATTATCCAAGTGGTCCTGTTTTCAATTTGGCTAGCATATTTACGTGGTAATTTTAAAAAAACCAAGAAAAGCATACTTATGAAAATCAATTCGATCTAATTAAAATGATTTCTCGTCTCGTTGAAGAATTTGAAGTTTTCAAAGATTTATCAATAAAATAATTCAAGAATTATTTAAACTTTCGATTTATATAAATTTAATATCATTTATTTTATTCTGAAATATTTAGTTATGATTTTAAAATAAATAAAAAGTTTTTACTTATTGTATTCATATAAATTAATTGTAGAGATTATTTTTCGACTTTGTATTTTTCTTTTTCTTTTAAATTTTAAGAAATTAACAAGAACAGCGATATGATGTAATATTTTTTTTATTAGTTTAACAAATCAAAATCAAAGGTAAGTAATAAAAAAATATTATCAAAAATAAATTACTTACCTATCTCAAACCAAAATTTATGACCTTTGTTCTGTGGAATAATTTATTATTGTTTTTTTTTATTTAATAAAATGACTTACCTCTAATTCTATTTTAATAAAGTATCTTTCAATTAATAACTTTTATTTAATTCTGGTACATAAATTCATTTTAAAAGATTTTTAGAGAGAGTTCCCTTCAAAACTTGTAAATTTTTTTAGAGGTCCCAAATTAAAAATTGTCCAATGTCTGTTTTATACAAATTTCTTATCAGAAAATTACAAATTCATCAAAGATAATTTCCTTGCATAGTAATATATTAGATATAATTAAATCATAATTATTGTTTTAATTAGCAAATTCTACGTCTTACTACATGAAGTCTTAACTACAAAAATGGCGCAATAAACGCATATGAGGATTGTGGTTTCAAACCCCTCGAGTTAAAATGAAAAATTTCTCAGGTTATTCAGCAGATATAAATTTATTTTATATTGAATGGACCTTTATATAATCATTTAGTATTTACTATTCAATGGAACAAAATTTTGACGCAGATTCTTAAAATAGAAGTCAAAATTCACCATCACGATTATTTCCTAAATAGTTCTTCATTGGCTGCATTTAATTGGATAACTGCACATCTAATTAGATTTTGCCAATTGTTCATTTGACAATTTTTCTGATTTATTCTTATTTTATAAACTTTGTGATACATAAATAGCATTTACATTTATTGTAATTTTTGAAGTTCCATTCATTCACAAAATAATAATAATAATAAAAAAAAATGACAACAAAATTTTATGACCGTTTATCAAACGACCTTACTCAACTTCTTGAAATCCCGTTGATTATAATGTCACAATTGAAGTTGGTGAAGCATCAGTTAACCAAACCTTTGAAGTTCATTCTTACATTTTACAATCTCGTTGTCCTTATTTTAAAAAGAAATTCGACGAAACTACGTTCAACGAAAATAATGTCAAAGTATTAAAAATGTCTAATATTTCTGTTAAAGTATTTAATGTCATTATCAAGTAAGCATTATTCTATAAATTTATCATAATTTTAATAACGTAGTTTAAAAATTATTTAATAATAATATTTTAAATTAGGTACATTTATAGTGGAACAATTTCGTTAGAAAAATTAGAAAATTCAATTATTTTTGACCTCTTGACTTCTTCCCATGAACTTGATCTCGATGAATTAGTTGAGCATCTCCAAACTCACCTTGTTACCAACAATGCTTCATGGTTGAAGCTAAATTTTGCTCAAATTTATCAAACATGTTATCAAACGAAAAATTTAGATATAATTCAAAATTTTTGTAATAATATCATTGCCAAGCATCCTAATACTATTTTTGAATCAGAAAAATTTATTTCTCTTCCCGAAGATGCATTGATTTCTATTATTAAACTAGATGATTTACAATTAGATGAAGATAAAATTTGGGATTACGTAATTCAATGGGGAAGGTCCAAAAATCCAACTTTACCAGCCAACCTTGATGAATGGACAAGTGATAATTTCATAACTTTAAAAACAACATTGAAAAATTGTCTTCCTCATGTTAGGTATTTTAATATTTCAGGTGAACGAGTATTAGAAAAGCTTTGGCCATACCTACAACTTTTTGAACCTAAACTATGGTTAGACATCAATGCTAAATTTCTAGCTCCCGNTTAAAAATGTCTAATATTTCTGTTAAAGTATTTAATGTCATTATCAAGTAAGCATTATTCTATAAATTTATCATAATTTTAATAACGTAGTTTAAAAATTATTTAATAATAATATTTTAAATTAGGTACATTTATAGTGGAACAATTTCGTTAGAAAAATTAGAAAATTCAATTATTTTTGACCTCTTGACTTCTTCCCATGAACTTGATCTCGATGAATTAGTTGAGCATCTCCAAACTCACCTTGTTACCAACAATGCTTCATGGTTGAAGCTAAATTTTGCTCAAATTTATCAAACATGTTATCAAACGAAAAATTTAGATATAATTCAAAATTTTTGTAATAATATCATTGCCAAGCATCCTAATACTATTTTTGAATCAGAAAAATTTATTTCTCTTCCCGAAGATGCATTGATTTCTATTATTAAACTAGATGATTTACAATTAGATGAAGATAAAATTTGGGATTACGTAATTCAATGGGGAAGGTCCAAAAATCCAACTTTACCAGCCAACCTTGATGAATGGACAAGTGATAATTTCATAACTTTAAAAACAACATTGAAAAATTGTCTTCCTCATGTTAGGTATTTTAATATTTCAGGTGAACGAGTATTAGAAAAGCTTTGGCCATACCTACAACTTTTTGAACCTAAACTATGGTTAGACATCAATGCTAAATTTCTAGCTCCCGAAAAACCAATTTCTTCAACAATATTACCACCTCGAAAAATCTTAAGTGCAACACTTCCCACTAGAACTACACCAATTCCTTCAATTCCTTCTAATATTATTACCAATGAACATGCCTTAGAACTTTCATCATGGATTGACAGAAAAGAAACTACTTATACTGAAAATAATCCATATGAATTTAAATTGCTTGTTAGAGGAAGTAGAGATGGGTTTGATGTTCAAACTATTTTTAATATTTGTGATAAAATATCCAATACGATTATTGTTGCCAAAGTGGAAGGTACTGGGGAAATCATTGGTGGTTACAATCCTCTTGAAATACGTAATAAAGCAGTCAATTGGTATTCTAGTCGAGATAGTTTTGTATTTTCATTGAAAACTGAAAATTTAAAAAATTCCATTATAAGTAGGGTGACAGGCTTTGATTCTGCTATTTTTTATAATACCTCTTCATTTTTTCAATTTGGCAATGCAATAAATTTTCGTGGTAATTTAAAAACTGGGAATGAAAGCTTTTGTGGTACGAATGCTTATGAAAAATCAATTCGATCTAATGCAAATGGTTTCTCAGTTGTAGAATTTGAAGTTTTCAAAGTTTCACCAAAGAAATGATTCAAGCAGTACAGTTTATACTTTGGTTTTATATAAATTTAACATTATTTATTTTATTCTGTTGATATTTAATTATTATTTACGAAAATAAATAAAAAGTTAGTATTTAAAATATCCATTAATTTGAATCATATAAATTAATTGAAGAGAATTGTTTTTCTTCTAAGTTTTGAGGCATTGATATTTTCATTTGTTTTGTAAATACCTATTTTAATAATAATAATAATACTATCATTCTATGAAAATTTCTCATAAAAATCTAAACTCAATATTTAAAAACGCATTTATTTGGCCAATATCCAGAATAGGTCACTTAACCCATATTTATGAATTAATGCCAAACTCTGCACTTTTATTATCAGTTAATTAAAAGATATGCTTTTATTATTTTTTTATAATTATATTTTTAACAATAATATCATGATATATAAAATTGAGTAATTGATGATTTTTGCTGGTAGTATCTATAATGCATTTTAGACTTCTAAATTTTTATAATCATTCTATTATTCATTTGTAAATTTAAAATTATAAATATTAATCCGTGTTTTTTAATATTTTATTATTACTGAACTGGACTGACTCTGAAAAATTAGTGACTAATCATATTAATCATAATTTTTTTCATTACCTGTTAATTCATCACGATTAATGAATTAAATATTTGCCAGAATAAAACTTCTTTTATAAAATAAAAAATTCTTTAATAATAAAATATTTGTGATTCATCAAAAAAGGAAATCGGATCAGATAAGTAATTTAATAAATATAAAATGAAATCAAATTTACGATTCAATTTCAAGAAATTATAAAGATAGGCATAAAATTTATTAAAATTTGGTTGGATTCAATAATAATTGTTAAATTTATAAATAATAATGTCAAAATAAAACAGGCGATCAAGCAAATGCAAAAGAATGGAAGACAATTTAATTATTGAAGATATAATTCCAAAAGATCATATTCCATTTTAGCAGCATTCTAAATATAAGAATGTAAAAATTAATTAGTGAGAATGCTTATACCACTTCTAAAACTTCCCAAAAATCTATTNTATCTATAATGCATTTTAGACTTCTAAATTTTTATAATCATTCTATTATTCATTTGTAAATTTAAAATTATAAATATTAATCCGTGTTTTTTAATATTTTATTATTACTGAACTGGACTGACTCTGAAAAATTAGTGACTAATCATATTAATCATAATTTTTTTCATTACCTGTTAATTCATCACGATTAATGAATTAAATATTTGCCAGAATAAAACTTCTTTTATAAAATAAAATTCGTTTCTTTTCTTTAATAATAAGATATTCGTGATTCATCAAAAAAAAAAGAAATCAGATCAGATAAAATAATATGAATCCTTACCTAATTAAAAATATAAAATGAAATCAAATTTACGATTCAATTTCAAGAAATTATAAAGATAGGCATAAAATTTATTAAAATTTGGTTGGATTCAATAATAATTGTTAAATTTATAAATAATAATGTCAAAATAAAACAGGCGATCAAGCAAATGCAAAAGAATGGAAGACAATTTAATTATTGAAGATATAATTCCAAAAGATCATATTCCATTTTAGCAGCATTCTAAATATAAGAATGTAAAAATTAATTAGTGAGAATGCTTATACCACTTCTAAAACTTCCCAAAAATCTATTTCTCTTAAATGCATTTCTTTAGATCATAAATTTAATCTGGACAATTTAATAAATGGAGTTAAATTAAATTATTTTTTTACTATTTTTAATTGAATAAGATTAAAAGGCATCGAAAATTGTCATTACTAAATAAGATAAATATTTAAATATTTAAATTTACATAATTCGAATTTGAAATTAATCAGTTATTTTATTTACATTTATTTTTATAAAGAGTGTCAATAATTATATGAAATATAAATTATTGTTCTCTTCGTCAATATTTGAAAACGAATTTCCGAAAATTTGATCGGAATATAAAAATATGTCGACATCCATAAATCAGAAAAATCATCAGGAATTTCGCATATTAACATTGACCTTCTTAACCCCAATTAACCTGATTGCGATGATTGTTACTTTGACGATATAACAACGGCTAAACCATTTAAGAATAAAATTAAATAATCAGTACAAGGAAGCTTGGAAACATTTTAATGAATACACTGATTTAGTTTGGCGAGGCTGTTATCTCAAGGAAGGAATTCATGTAAAGAAAGGAAGGCAGGCGACACAGCTTTGATCTGCAATTGGATCAATTAAAATTATTAAGGTTCAGAAAACGATTGATTCAAGCAGGAAACGAAACTGCTATTTATAAATGAAAAAATTAGAAATGGATGAAAATAAAAATAAAAAAATTGTTTTAATTAAATTAGCAGCCTTGAAAATAAACACGTGTGCAGTATGTGCAGTTTATATAATTTATTTAATAATTGAATTTTTGTAATTAATGTTTACGATGAGGGTGTAAATTTCTGCTTATTTATTAATAATAATTTTTTGCATGTTTAAAGGTAAAAAAAATCGGAGTTAACTGTTATTGACAAATTTTTTATTACTGGAATAACTCCGCAAATATCGATGCCAAAAAGATGAAACACATATAATTTTGTAGCCCAGAACAAAGCCATTCTATCTATCATAGAAATAACTTATTAGAAATAAACATTAAACAAACATTGACATACCTGACTTCTCATCTTGCGTCTGCAGCTTTGTTCTTGTTCTTGAACAGAAAAAATGACTGATGATAATAACTTTAATAGATCATCATTGTTTCCGTCGTCGTTGTCGCGTTGTTTGCTAGGGCAATCTATGTTTTCTTTTTCATTATTATTACGATTATTATTTCATTGTTTTTAGGTCAATCTTAATAATATCTGATGCAAATATTTTAAGAAATGGTTAGTTTTTTATTTTATATTGTAATTAAGGTAAAAAAAACCCCATTTTTTTTCTTTAAAAAAAATCAAGAAAAAAAGGAAAATGACATAATTTTTTTGAGAAAAAAAAACATTTAATTAATATACATGATCTTATGTAATTTACATGTAAACTTTTTATTTAATTAATGTAAGAATATAATATAATTTATTTATAACTCATTCATATTTTAAGATCCGTAAATTTTTTCTATTTATTTAATATAAGAATAATAAAAAAATAAATAAATGATCTTTTCATGACACCACGTTCCATAAAAATAAAAATAAAATTTATTGAATTATTAATTTATTTTTTAATTACTTAAATACTTAATGTTAATGTTAAATTTTTCTGATTAATTGATTACAATTGATTATTATTAGAGGTGCAGACTTATGCTGGGATCTGAGTCACGTCTTCATCTCAATTTTCACATCAATTTGTCACAATTATACATGTTCCCAAAATTGATTTTGGATTTCGACTTTTTGAGATTTATGCAGAATCTATTCTATATATGGAAGTAAAAAAAGTACCCAGTTATGTGTATCTTCAATCAAAGAATAAATCTGGGTAGTCAAAAAATTTCGGGTTTTAAGTAAAATAATTTCGTCTTCTATGAAAAACTATTTCGACTTTTTTCCCCGAAATTGCAATTTCGGGGTCCCAAAATAATTTTGCGTGCAAGTATAGTCACAATGTAGTAAGACGTGACCATTGTAGTAAGATGTAACCATAGTATATTTGATTATTATCGATAATTNGACACCACGTTCCATAAAAATAAAAATAAAATTTATTGAATTATTAATTTATTTTTTAATTACTTAAATACTTAATGTTAATGTTAAATTTTTCTGATTAATTGATTACAATTGATTATTATTAGAGGTGCAGACTTATGCTGGGATCTGAGTCACGTCTTCATCTCAATTTTCACATCAATTTGTCACAATTATACATGTTCCCAAAATTGATTTTGGATTTCGACTTTTTGAGATTTATGCAGAATCTATTCTATATATGGAAGTAAAAAAAGTACCCAGTTATGTGTATCTTCAATCAAAGAATAAATCTGGGTAGTCAAAAAATTTCGGGTTTTAAGTAAAATAATTTCGTCTTCTATGAAAAACTATTTCGACTTTTTTCCCCGAAATTGCAATTTCGGGGTCCCAAAATAATTTTGCGTGCAAGTATAGTCACAATGTAGTAAGACGTGACCATTGTAGTAAGATGTAACCATAGTATATTTGATTATTATCGATAATTAGTAATTAATTATTGATAATTAAATTTTATTACTATAATTATTATTGTAATAATTATTATTTTGAGTTAACAGTCAAGTGAAATGTCAAATGAAAATCATTTTATCATTAAAACAAGAATTCAGGGTCAAGGGCATTTGGTTAGCTTGAATTTTTAATTTGCCGTTTTATACTTTACTATTTAGAAATACTAAATATTTACTTGCATTTAAAATGATTAATTCAATTACATTAAATAGAAGATAAATTAATAAGATATAATTTAAATTTCAAATTATAATCGATTACTTGGTTAGGACTCATCTTTCTCATAATCTAATAATTAGAATTTAAAAAAAATTTGTATTATTATTGTGAAATAATTAATAGTGCTTTGTATAAACTTTGAAATCAGAAGTAAAACTTAAAGAATAAACCTGCAAAAGTTTGCAGTAGATTACAAAAATTTTGACTGAGCCTACAATTGGCTCTTGTTATTATCTATTATAATTAATCACGAGAAAAAAAAATAAACATTTTATTTATTTATTATTATTATTATTATTATTTATAACAAGAATTTATTTATTATGAGTAGGTAATTACACTGCACTGCCCTTAAATTACTTATTCGATTAAATAAAAAGAAATGACGATAATTAAAAATCTGTGGAAATTTGATATCATTACATTATAGATACTTAGTGATTTGATAAATAACGAAATAAAAAGTTATTAATGAAAAATATAAAAATAGAAATAGATACGATAAATTTGTAAATTTGTATTTTTAAAATCTTAACTTCAAGATAAAATTTTTTTTTTGACTATATAATAATATGAATTCTAACAATTTAGGTATCAGATTTTTGATTTAATCGAAAATAAAATAATTATCATTAATGATGACAAATTAATTTTTCTTGGTAAAATAAAAATTTTTAGATTATTTTATTGAAAAACAAGTTCAATGGTTAAAAGAAATAGTTTTTTGCTAATACTCCTTGTAATTCTTTATAAACTTATCATTAATAATAAAATACTCGACCTTTAGTTCTTGTATAGACTTTCTTTGTAAATTTATTGGTGATGAACCTACGTATTACTGCTCTTGTTAAGTAACACAAGCTAATTTGACATTCTTTGTCTCACTTAAGTCTACCTCGTTTACGTGTTATTATTTTTGAATTGGTATTTGTGTGATCTTTACTACTAGATAATTATATGTGAATTATCGATTAGACTTTGACCCTTTCCACTTTTAGTGCACGACATTATCTTTATTTTCAATGACTATTGTTACAATAAATTCAGTAATATAAAAATCTCAGATAACTTTATTTCGTCATTCTAGTTTTTCCAATTATTTTATACCATTAAGAGGAATTAAATATATTTCTAATTTTATAATTTTTTAACATAATGTTTAATGAACAAAAGTTAAATTATTCATTAATTTAATGAATAAACTTGACCAAAAATTGTATTTAAAAAAAAACTGGGTCTTAAAACAATTTTATAAATTAAATAAATAAGAACTAATGATATTGATTTTTTTTTTAATTTTAATTTGTGTTGATAAACTAAATAAATTATTTTATTTTTTGAATTATTTTAAATTTTTATATGGTATGATTTCTGTTGATTCGTTAGAACTATTAACATCAGTACCTGTAACTTCTGAGTCAGATTAATGAATTTTCAAATTACTTGGAAAACAAATTTTTATTGTCTTGATTTCTTTCCAAGATAACAAACTTCTAATATTTAGAAAGAGTAATTTTCAAAGTTCAAATATATATGATAGAAGTTTTGATGTATAAACAAATAAAAACTAAACAATTATATTGATATATATTATTTAATTAGAATTTTAAATAATTTTGGTAAAACATTATTTTCAGAACTTTGAAATTATTAAAAAACAAATTTCTGCTACTGTAGATAATTAAATATTTAATAATGATATACCATTAAATTCTTGTGGCCATTGTATAATTTTTTAAAGGGCGTTTGACATTCATCATTAGCACTTTACATTTTATCTTTCTTTTGAAAGTTATATTGATTTTTATTATTTTATTTCTTTATAAATATTAATTTATTATTTAGAACTAAAATATGTAAAATATATCTTCAGGATCATTTTTGACAAATATAGATTGATGACTTCGGATGTCATTGTTCTAAAAATAAAATTTGACATGGTAAAAAATCAGCTTCGGGATGACATGTTGATCTATATGATCAAGACAATCATTTTCTCACAACAAATATTAAAACTAGCCGAATAGTAATTTTACTATTATTATCATCATTGTTGTTGTTGTTATTAGAATTATCATTATTCTTCTTATATCTTTAAAAGTTTATTTTAGCTTGATATTCATATTCTATTGAACTTAATATTGAATGCTTATGCTGGAAAAGCTTATACTATATATAGATTCTTATATTTAATACTAAATTAATATCCTAATTTAATATCTTAAATTCTTGTACTAAAAATATATGAGACATATATTTTAAAAACAAAAATAGAAATTATATAAATTAGATGATATTAAATTTGATTATTATCATTATTGTTATATAAAATTCACAGATATAAAAATAGAAATTATTAAAAATAAAATTCTTTTCGTGTATTATTCTTTTTTTTGTTGAAAAATAGATTAAAGGAAGTATAAAATAAAACAACATGACACAATGGATCGATTGTTTAACACTTTATCATCCTTCTTTTAACTTTACTATTCGTTAATCCTGATGCTACAAATTTTTTATAGAAAAATTATAATGGTAAATTAACTGTTAAAGGTAAATATATAAGTAAATAATTGATAATTACCTTTTCACTTTTTGATAATTTTAGAAAAAATGTGAAAGTTGAAATAATTTTATAATTATTTATTTGCCATGTTTAAAATTTTTTTATTTTTTTTTATAAAATATACTAGAAAAAAGTTATTTTGAAGATGCGAGAGATATGTGCTTACTGCCTTATCAGATCAAGAAATTTTAATAGATTTATTTGTATTTTATAAATTAATTAAAATAATATTCAATATATTATTCCATAATGTGTCTTAATTTAATTACTAATTTAGTTAATGAAATTAATAAGTTAATACATTTAAATCACGAGCATGTAATGTGCATATCATGCATAAATAAAAAAAAATAATTACGATTTATTTTAATTGATTACATACTGGTCAGCTTTTAATTAAAAAACAAAAAGCTATACTCTATAATTCCAGTGATCAAATAAATAAATAAAATAAGAAATATAAATCATAAAAATAACTATTGCTAATATAAAATATTAAATTTGACTCAAGACTAAACAAAACACAGAATAAATTAAAGATTAGTTTCATTTTCTTCAGCTGTGCAAATTTAAATATTGTTAATTATGTTTTTAAATTAAAAATATTAAACAAATAATTCAAGAAATATAATGCTTACTTATATTTTCAGGAATTTTAAGATCCCATTGTTTTGTATCTAGAATAATAATTTATGTAAATATTTTATAAAACAATTATTTGTTACTTTAAAAAATATACTTACCATGTTCAACTTTTTTTGATTTCAGAAAAGGCAAATGTCTACTTGTATATATTGCTTGAGGATGTGTTATTTTTGGGTTATATTTAATGAAATTCTTATTTAATTCATTAGCTTTTTTAGTCTGTTTATTTATCTCACTATTATAATAATAAATATCATAAGAATATTTCCTAAGATGAGATTTCAATTCTATAGCTTTTGGACGATTGGAAGGATCAGTATCCCAACATTTTTCCATTAAATCTTTAAGCAATTGCGGTATCTCACACATAGTTTCAGGTTTATAACCATTACAAATTGAAATTACAAGTTCTTCATTGTGTGATATATTATAATAAGGTGGATAACTTGTAAAAACTTCGTACATAATCATTCCAAATGAATAAATGTCAGATGCTTGAATATATTCTCCTCTATTTAATGTCTCAGGTGCCATATATGGAATTACTCCATAAATTTTTTCTGGATCATTTTCTGTAACTGGCTTACACAACCCAAAATCAGTGATATAAGAGCTAATTTTAGTTTGATTAACTATATTGCCAGAGTGAAAATCTTTGTGCATTAATCCAGTTTCATGAATTTTAGCAAGTCCTAAAGCTATGTAAAATAAATTTTTTATTTTATCATGCCAAGTTAATTCTATAAAGCTATTATTCAACATTTTCCGTAGACTACCATATATTGCATATTGCATAACCATCATATATTCATTTCCTTTTGGATTTTTAGTTATTCCATATATTGCAATTGCCCATACACCTCGAAATTTGAGTTGATGTTTTATCTAAATATTAATCAGTTCAGTATTAATAAAACTGATTATTGTTTATTCAATTAATAATAATATAAAGTATTTTACCTCTTGTAAAAATCCACCTTTATTTGTAGAAGTATTAAGACTTTTTAAGCAAACATCTTGTTGTGATCTTTCCCAAATTTTCCTTTGAGAATCCCAAGATTTAATATATCCATCAGACCATGTTGCCCTGAAAACTTTGCCAAAACCACCTTTATCAAGATATTTAATATTATTAAATCTATCAAACGGAATCCATTCAATAACTTCTTCATATTTAGTTGCTTTGAGTTGAGTTTTTTGAATAAATTCATCAATTTCTGCATCTTCACTTGTCCATTCATTAAATTCACTTTGAAATCTTTTACTGTTACATGTATTGCACCATTGTGGCCCTGTATTATCTTGCTGACAGTCTTCACATTTTTGATATTCACTAAAATATATTATGCAAAATAAGAAATTATGAAAACTCTATTGAAATTTTTCTAAATATAAACACTTATGCCCTATATACAATATACACAATGGATTGAAAAAATATTAGTTGATATTAAATTAATTTAAAACTTTGATTTCATTAATTATCAATTTAAATACTCACCTTTAATATAATTGAAGAAATATTATTAGATGTTAAATTATCTTGAAACTTTGATCGAAATAATTATGAATTTAAATAATACTCACACCCTGTAATAAGATAATTAATTAAAGAAGTATTATTAGATGTTAGATTAGCTTAAAACTTTGATCTAAATAATTATGAATTTAAATAATACTCACTTCCTGTAATAAGATATGCATTTGATTAATTAAAGAAGTATTATTAGACATTAAATTAGCTTGAAACTTTGACCTAAATAATTATGAATTTAAATAATACTCACAAACTGTGATTCAATTGCATGATAATTAATTAAAGAAGTATTATTAGATATTAAATTAGCTTGAAATTTTGATCTAAATAATTATGAATTTAAATAATACTCACACCCTGTAATAAGATAATTAATTAAAGAAGTATTATTAGACATTAAAATAGCTTGAAACTTTGACCTAAATAATTATGCATTTAAATAATACTCACAAACTGTGATTCAATTGCATGATAATTAATTAAAGAAGTATTATTAGATATTAAATTAGCTTGAAATTTTGATCTAAATAATTATGAATTTAAATAATACTCACTCCCTGTGATTCAATTTCATAGTAAATAAAGAAGTATTATTAAATTAGCTTGAAATTTCGATCTAAATAATTATGAATTTAAATAATACTCACTCCCTGTGATTCAATTGCATAGTAAATAAAGAAGTATTATTGGATATTAAATTAGCTTGAAATTTTGATCTAAATAATTATGAATTTAAATAATACTCACAAACTGTATGATAATTAATTAAAGAAGTATTATTAGATATTAAATTAGCTTGAAATTTCGATCCAAATAATTATGAATTTAAATAATCTCACCTCCTGTGATTCAATTGGATGATAATTAATTAAAGTATTATTAGATATTAAAATAGCTTGAAATTTCGATCTAAATAATTATGAATTTAAATAATACTCACTCCCTGTGATTCAATTGCATGATAATTAATTATTAGATATTAAATTAGCTTGAAATTTCGATCTAAATAATTGTGAATTTAAATAATACTCACTCCCTTTGATTCAATTACATGATAATTAATTAAAGTATTATTGGATATTAAATTAGCTTGAAATTTTGATCTAAATAATTATGAATTTAAATAATACTCACAAACTGTGATTCAATTGCATGATAATTAATTAAAGTATTATTAGATATTAAATTAGCTTGAAATTTCAATCTAAATTTAAATAATACTCACGCCCTGTAATAATATAATTAATTAAAGTATTATTAGATATTAAATTAGCTTGAAATTTCGATCTAAATAATTATGAATTTAAATAATACTCACGCCCTGTAATAAGATAATTAATTAAAGTATTATCAGATATTAAATTAGCTTGAAATTTTAATCTAAATAATTATGAATTTAAATAATACTCACTCCCTGTGATTCAATTGCATGATAATTAATTAAAGAAGTATTATTGAATATTAAATTAGCTTGAAATTTCGATCTAAATAATTATTAACTCAAATAATTCTCACCTCCTGTGATTCAATTGCATGATAATTAATTAAAGAAGTATTATTAGATATTAAATTAGCTTGAAATTTCGATCTAAATAATCATGAATTTAAATAATACTCACGCCCTGTAATAAGATAATTAATTAAAGAAGTATTATTAGATACTAAATTAGCTTGAAATTTCAATCTAAATAATTATGAATTTAAATAATACTCACTCTCTGTGATTCAATTGCATGATAATTAATTAAAGTATTATTAAATTAGCTTGAAATTTCGATCTAAATAATTACAAATCTAAATAATACTCACGCCCTGTAATAAGATAATTAATTAAAGAAGTATTATTAGATATTAAATTAGCTTGAAATTTCGATCTAAATAATTATGAATTTAAATAATACTTACTCCCTATGATTCAATTTCATGGAATTAATTAAAGTATTATTAGATATTAAATTAGCTTGAAATTTTGATCTAAATAATTATGAATTTAAATAATACTCACTCCCTGTGATTCAATTGCATGATAATTAATTAAAGAAGTATTATTAGATATTAAATTAGCTTGAAATTTCGATCTAAATAATTATGAATTTAAATAATACTTACTCCCTATGATTCAATTTCATGGAATTAATTAAAGTATTAATAGATATTAAATTAGCTTGAAATTTTGATCTAAATAATTATGAATTTAAATAATACTCACTCCCTGTGATTCAATTGCATGATAATTAATTAAAGAAGTATTATTAGATATTAAATTAGCTTGAAATTTCGATCTAAATAATTACAAATCTAAATAATACTCACGCCCTGTAATAAGATAATTAATTAAAGTATTATTAGATATTAAATTAGCTTGAAATTTTAATCTAAATAATCACGAATCTAAATAATACTCACTCCCTGTAATAAGATAATTAATTAAAGAAGTATTATTAGATATTAAATTAGCTTGAAATTTCGATCTAAATAATTATGAATTTAAATAATATTCACCTCCTGTGATTCAATTGGATGATAATTAATTAAAGTATTGGATATTAAATTAGCTTGAAACTTTGATCTAAATAATTATGAATTTAAATAATACCCACTTCCTGTGATTCAATTGCATGATAATTAATTAAAGTATTATTGGATATTAAATCAGCTTAAAATTTCTATCTGAATAATTATGAATTTAAATAATATTCACTTCCTGTGATTCAATTGTATGATAATTAATTAAAGAAGTATTATTGGATATGAAATTAGCTTGAAATTTTGATCTAAATAATTATGAATTTAAATAATACTCACAAACTGTGATTCAATTGCATGATAATTAATCAAAGTATTGTTAGATACTAAATTAGCTTGAAATTTCGATCTAAATAATTACGAATTTAAATAATACTCACATCCTGTAATAAGATAATTAATTAAAGTATTATCAGATACTAAATTAGCTTGAAATTTTGATCTAAATAATTATGAATTTGAATAATACTCACTTCCTGTTGATTTAATTGCACAACAATTAATTAAAGAAGTATTGTTTAATATTAAATTAGCTTGAAATTTCGATCTAAATAATTATGAATTTAAATAATACTCACTCCCTGTGATTCAATTTCATGGCAATTAATTAATGTATTATTAGATATTAAATTAGCTTAAAATTTTGATCTAAATAATTATGAATTTAAATAATACTCACAAACTGTGATTTAATTGCATGATAATTAATTAAAGAAGTATTATTAGATATTAAATTAGCTTGAAATTTCGATCTAAATAATCATGAATTTAAATAATACTCACGCACTGTAATAAGATAATTAATTAAAGAAGTATTATTAGATACTAAATTAGCTTGAAATTTCGATCTAAATAATTATGAATTTAAATAATACTCACTCCCTGTGATTCAGTTGCATGATGATTAATTAAAGAAGTATTATTTGATATTAAATTAATTTGAAATTTCGATCTAAATAATTATGAATTTAAATAATACTCACCTCCTGTAATTCAATTGCATGATAATTAATTAAAGAAGTATTATTAGATATTAAATTAGCTTGAAATTTCGATCTAAATAATTACGAATTTAAATAATACTCACATACTGTGATTCAATTGCATGATAATTAATTAAATAAATATTATTAGACATTAAATTAGCTTGAAATTTCGATCTAAATAATTACAAATCTAAATAATACTCACGCCCTGTAATAAGATAATTAATTAAAGTATTATCAGATATTAAATTAGCTTGAAATTTCGATCTAAATAATTATGAATTTAAATAATACTCACTCCCTGTGATTCAATTGCATGATGATTAATTAAAGAAGTATTATTAGATATTAAATTAGCTTGAAATTTCAATCTAAATAATTATGAATTTAAACAATACTCACTTCCTGTGATTCAATTGCATGATAATTAATTAAAGAAGTATTATTAGATATTAAATTAGCTTGAAATTTCAATCTAAATAATCATGAATTTAAATAATACTCACCTTCTGTGATTCAATTGCATGATAATTAATTAAAGAAGTATTATTAGATATTAAATTAGCTTGAAATTTCGATCTAAATAATTACGAATTTAAATAATACTCACATACTGTGATTCAATTGCATGATAATTCATTAAATAAATATTATTAGATATTAAATTAGCTTGTAATTTCGATCTAAATAATTATGAATTTAAATAATACTCACCTGCTGTGATTCAATTGCATGATAATTCATTAAATAAATATTATTAGATATTAAATTAGCTTGTAATTTCGATCTAAATAATTATGAATTTAAATAATACTCACCTGCTGTGATTCAATTGCATGATAATTCATTAAATAAATATTATTAGATATTAAATTAGCTTGTAATTTCGATCTAAATAATTATGAATTTAAATAATACTCACCTGCTGTGATTCAATTGCATGATAATTCATTAAATAAATATTATTAGATATTAAATTAGCTTGTAATTTCGATCTAAATAATTATGAATTTAAATAATACTCACCTGCTGTGATTCAATTGCATGATAATTCATTAAATAAATATTATTAGATATTAAATTAGCTTGTAATTTCGATCTAAATAATTATGAATTTAAATAATACTCACTCCCTGTGATTCAATTGCATGATAATTAATTAAAGTATTATTAGATATTAAATTAGCTTGAAATTTCGATCTAAATAATCATGAATTTAAATAATACTCACATACTGTGATTCAATTGCATGATAATTAATTAAATAAATATTATTAGATATTAAATTAGCTTGAAATTTTGATCTAAATAATTATGGATCTGAATACTCACGACCTATGATATAAATTAAAAAATAGTCAATTGGTGAATTGGTTTGTTTGAAAGTTTTGATACTCATATTGTAATATAAATAATGTTGATTGGCCCCTTAAATATGAATTTTTTAAAATTTATCAATATCCGGTCACTTTTGGTTATTACAATGAAAATTCGAAATAAGAAATTTTTACAAATAAACTTAAAGGGATAGTATTAAATACAAGAAAAATGGTTTATTTTAATTAATAAATAAACTGGACTGGGAAATGTTCTATTGTGTGACATTAGGCCACCAATTGTTTTTGTAATTTCCAAAAATAAAATTTTCTCGTAAATCTCTTTCTTAAATAACAAATTATAATAAAGTATAAAGTAGAAATCGACTTGTCAATCTACCCTGAAAATACATTTTTTCGTTACATATCAAACTAAAGTTATCCCTTCTACTTTTAACGAAACATGTAGATTATCTAAAAATTCAAAATATTTATTTCCAATACACTTTTATATCCTTTTATTGACTCATAAATATTACTTTCTATTTAATATTTAAGTTCCAAATTCTTGTGCTATTTGAAAATTTAACAAAAAAAGATATTTAACTATGTAAATAATTAGCTTCTTTTTCTATTTTAATAGTATCATTAAGTTGGTTCGATTATTATTTTTTTGTAAAAAAGGAAGTTTTGCCATTTTATTAGAAACTTATTATAAATTTTTTTACATTTAGATATTCTTTGCTAAATTAAAAGTGGCGAAAGCGAAAGGAAAGAAGTTTTTATTACTTTTAGATAGTTATGTAGTTATAATTTTAGTTAAAACTTTATTGATTATGTGTTTAAGTATTTGCGTTAATAAAAACTTTCAAATATACATATTTATTAAAAAAAAAAGTGCTTTATATTTATTTATTTTTTTGATGATGAGATATATATTGATTAACTTGTACTCAATTCCATTCTGAGCCTAAATCTTTAATAACTTTATTTATTTGTTCACCTGTGAGGGGTTTGTTGAATCAATTAATGGATTTAATAATTGTTCTTCAGATAGTTTTGTGGCTCAGCATTGCCTTTTGTGTTTTGGTATTTCTTCTAATACAAAACTATCTTGTGGTATTGATATCATTAATTCTTGTGGAGTTGGTATCATTAATTCTTGATTTTTTCTTTTTATTTTATTTTTAGAATTTGAATCACCTGGTTTCCATCGCGTAATACCCAATTTTCTTTTCCAGCTTTGTCACTTTTTTCTACAGAAATTACATCTTGTAAAAAAAATTTTTCAATTTGTAAAATACTATCAGAAAAGTAATTTTTATGATGAAATAATCCATCAGGAGTAAACTTTTTTGATGATGTAATATCCCACGATGAGTTTTGATATATATTATAATTATCTGAATTACTAAATGCTATTAAAAGTTTATCTACTAAATTCCATATTGTATCTTTTTATTGATTAACAGCTCTTACTCCATTTGATCCACAAGGATCATCAAGATATTCTGACAATAAAAAACCCACTCTTTATCTTTCATTTTGTGCAGCTTTTATTTGTAATTTTAAATTATTAATATTTAAAACATTTCCTGTTATATTTTGCTTTATAAACTTTACGAATTATCTAAGCATAAAATTTTCAAAGGTTTAGTGTAGTGATTGACTATAGCGTGAAGTTTTAAACTTTAACATTACATATATATATTATTGTTTTAATTAAAAGTATATTATTAATCCACTTTTTCATCTAAGTAATTTACTTTTATACCAATAAACTATTTTCATTTATAAAATTAAATATCTTCCTTTTGCTAAAAATGCATGATACTTTCTATTTTTAAAAGGATCTTATATAATATAATATATTTATTGTATTAAACTTTGTATTTATTACGGTAATTATTTTAATAATTTTAATAAACGATATTTTTGATATCAATATTTCATTCTTTATCTTGTGATCTTTGTTTTTTTTTTAATTTGATAATTCAAATGCTCATGCAATTTCTTTAATTTCTTTTATGTCCAATACTCTGAGATTTTAGACAAGGAAAATACTATTTGCTCTTCTGTTGGAACAATGATGATATTATTGCCAATTCTTCTTTTGTTGTTTGATGTTTATTAGCTTAACTCTTCACAAGATAGATTGCCCAAATTAAAGCACCATGATTTAGAAATTTTCTAGAAAAATATTTGCTCCCGTCATTTTAAAAGAATGCAAAAATGTACAACAATTTATTATTAATTTACACAGCTCACGAAATAATATTCTTCGATTCGATGATGGCGATTTCCTCATCAGAATCTCTTGTACAATAATTTGTTGTGAGCTAATTTGTTGTAAATACGTGGAAACAAAATATAGTAAATAATTAATTATAAATTTATGAGTGAATGATTGATAATCAAAAGTAGCTGGTGATTATGATAAATCAAATTCATTTCGAGTAAATACAGTTCTAGCTTGTGTATCCATGCACGATATGTAAGTTCGAATACATAATGCTTTCTTTTCCAGCTTCTTTTTCAATTTCTTATTATCTAAACAACATTCTTGACTGAAAGGTAATTCCCAAAGTATAAGTATAGAAAGCAGATTCGATTATCTAATGATGATGAATATAAATATTGAGCTGATTGTATATTATTTAAAATTATAATCAATATTTCTGTGGAAATTTTAGTTGCCATTTTTTTTTGTCTAAGAAATAAAGTAAAAATTTCAAAAAATAATCATATACAATATTTATGATTTGGTGTGTAACTACTCTGATGTAATGTTTACCAAATTAATAATGACACATAAAGATTACTAATTGAAATATTATTTGAAAAATATTCGGAGCATTACATTATTTCATATCCAATAGAATTCTTCATTAACTTTAAGAAGTTCACTCCAGTAAATCTTCCAGTATTAATAAACATTTTATACTTAATCTCTTAAATTTCTCATTAAACTTTGATGAACTGATTGTATTATTAATATTATAAATAAATTATTTTCATTACTAATATAAAAATAATTATTGGGACAAATGTAATCGATTATAACAAAGAAGCCTGGAATTGCACATCACAAAGTTTTTTATATAATTCTTCCATCGATCTGAATAATAAATAAAATTATATTAATGAAATTTACACTGGTCAAATGGAAAAAAATAAGACGGTTTTATCATGTATAGGATTGATTCCGATTAATGGCTAAATTTGCTAAGATTTATTAAGTATAGGCAGTCGATTTTTTCCGATTTATGCATATTTGCGCCATTAATAGGATTCCGATTTTTGTTCAACCGATCAGTGTTAATTAATCTCTTACAAAGAAGATACATTGTGTCAAATGCAAAGTCACGGAATGATTCTTTGATTGATTCTTTTAGTCTCGATTTCATATCATTAATATTTTATCAAGTGGCAAACGCGGATTATTAATATCTTCATAAATTACAGGTGAGAACAAAAAGAAAGAAAGATATCTATAAATGCAATATTTTATTTATTTATTCCATTAATCAAAATTAAATTACAATTAACGACGAAACAAGAGTTATGTGACTTTATATTTTTCTAACAAACAATTCATCAATTATTCCATGCACTCATGTATTTATAGAGTGATACTATTATTCAATGCATGATAATAATTAATTGAAATAAGTGTATGCAATATTACCCCATGCCATGCGTAGCAATTATGTTTAAGTAAATTGTTATTTTTAACGATAAATTAGTTTATTTTTAATTTATTTTAACGATGAAATCAATATGATATTTTAATAAATATAAAAATTTACTAATTTTTTTTTTCGTTACCAAAATTATTATCTAAAAATTATATACTGTTGTTTTATATTCAACGTAAAAAAATAATAAATAATCAACATGCTATATATATTTTCTTATATGGTGTTATGTTTGAAATATTATTATTCGAAATATTATTTGGAATATTATTATTCTATACAATTCCATATTCTTCAATAACTTTAAAATATTCATCACTTACTGAAAATCTAAATTTTCGTGCTTGTTCTGTTCATTTTACAATAATCTTTCTATTTCCTCCTCCTCCTTTACAACACCACCCTTCAGGAAATTTTTTTAAACTATCAGAACTAAACATTCTCTTTCTAATTCAAGTGATTTTGGTACAGCTCTGCCATCTGACAAAGCAATCCATTAGCATTATCAAAAAAATCAAGTGAAAATCTTCTTAATTCATTAAAATTATTATTGAATATTGCAACTACTTGTTCAAGATTTAAATTATTTAAAGTTAAATAGATAATCTTTGTACAATAATTCAGAATTGCTGAAAATGTAACCAATGTAATTGTATCTAGATAAATATTTCTTAAATTTGCATTGGCCGTTTCGAAAATTTTTATAATAAATTCTTGAGGATACCTAGTATCTGAGAAAACTACTTAATGATGAAACAAATAATAAACTATCCGATTTATGCAATCCTTCACAATTTTTCAATATAAAGTTTCCGAAGTGAAATAAATTGGCCAATTGGTTTTGATTTCCCCTCGAAATGCTAAAAACTTGTTGATCTTAAACGATGATCTTTAATGACAGCCCAAAATATTGAGTTATAATCAAATCTATAAATAGCAACAATTGATAGATTTTCCAAACATAAATAAGTTCTGCTAATAATTGGCTTGAGAATATGAGAACATGAACACATCTATATTTAATATATTATCGCAAATTAATGCTAATGATTCATATAATAGTCTAATCATTTTGGCATCTCTTGTCATCGAAATGAGACTTTTAATTTCTTAAATATTTTGGGTCCCCAGGTAACTTGAGAATCGAACCAATTAAATCACCATGATTTCGAAAAATTTTGGGAATTCCCACTAATTTAAAATAAACCAAAAATGTACAACGATTTATTATTAATTTACATATCTCACAAAATAATATTCTCGATTTTGTGATGGTTATTTCGTTCTTCTTATGATTGTAATTATCTTGATATGGACCAATATTTTGTGGTGAATATATGGAAATAAAATAAACTAAATTATTAATCATTGATTGAGTAAGTAAAGCTTTAGCTTGAGTATCCATACAGGATATATTGTCGCGGTCTGCGCAGAACAAAAGAAAATTACGTGAATCAGTCTCACCAAATTTAGGATAACCACACGATAATTCAATGTATAGTTAACGCACTTCTCTTGTGCACAAATTCACGAAGCAGGCAATCAGTCGATCTAAACCTACTTCCTAACACTCTCAAACACTGCAATTTCGTGTATTATCTGAAGGTACGATGAGTAAGTGGAGTAAAAGTGACTTTATTACCGCTTACACACTGCCAGAATTTGATAGACGTTCAAAGTAACCTTCAAAGAAATAAAAGAATATTTATTTAAAAGTATTNGAGAATCGAACCAATTAAATCACCATGATTTCGAAAAATTTTGGGAATTCCCACTAATTTAAAATAAACCAAAAATGTACAACGATTTATTATTAATTTACATATCTCACAAAATAATATTCTCGATTTTGTGATGGTTATTTCGTTCTTCTTATGATTGTAATTATCTTGATATGGACCAATATTTTGTGGTGAATATATGGAAATAAAATAAACTAAATTATTAATCATTGATTGAGTAAGTAAAGCTTTAGCTTGAGTATCCATACAGGATATATTGTCGCGGTCTGCGCAGAACAAAAGAAAATTACGTGAATCAGTCTCACCAAATTTAGGATAACCACACGATAATTCAATGTATAGTTAACGCACTTCTCTTGTGCACAAATTCACGAAGCAGGCAATCAGTCGATCTAAACCTACTTCCTAACACTCTCAAACACTGCAATTTCGTGTATTATCTGAAGGTACGATGAGTAAGTGGAGTAAAAGTGACTTTATTACCGCTTACACACTGCCAGAATTTGATAGACGTTCAAAGTAACCTTCAAAGAAATAAAAGAATATTTATTTAAAAGTATTAAAGGTTTATTATAAAGTATAACAATAGAGATATATTACTGCTTTTGGCGTATCTTATCTTTATTGATATACAAAAGTTTGTTTTATTACGGGATAATTTTAGAAATATTAGGTCACTATGGGATCATTTATTATTAGGATTTATCAGTTTCTTACAAAGTTTATTTATTATTATTAATCAAAGAAAAGTTTATTACAAAGAAATTATTTAGAAATTCATTTATTATCGCTGATTATTCACAAATTTATTCTATTATTATTTATTTTATTAATTTTGAAGTATTTCGGAACTATTATTATTATTATGAATGTACGAAATTTATTTAGAATTTTAAGTGCAAATGAATAAAGGAGAATGTTTTTCGCAAGAAGGAATCTCCCGTTTCTCTTCCCAATCGCAGCTTCTTTTATGGTTCTTCTCTTGTTTTTCTTTTACCCTGGGTTGCCACCCATATTGTCACTCGGGGGTGTTGTATGAGGGTGAATAATTACCTTTGTACTTCACCCAGGTGGTGGCACATATTCTGCCA
The DNA here is from genome assembly GCA_003547095.1 of Diversispora epigaea. Classification (NCBI taxonomy): domain Eukaryota; kingdom Fungi; phylum Glomeromycota; class Glomeromycetes; order Diversisporales; family Diversisporaceae; genus Diversispora; species Diversispora epigaea. The sequence goes on along the minus strand of PQFF01000252.1, from coordinate 150,530 downwards.
CCTTTGTTCGCCACCTTCAGTGGTCACAGTCGTTTCCGTGTCACCACAATATAAGTTCGAATACATAATGTTTTTTTTTCACTTATTCTTGACCAAAAGGTAATTCCCAAAGTGTAGGTATAGTAGCTCTACACCAAATTCGATTAANTATTTATTATTATTAATCAAAGAAAAGTTTATTACAAAGAAATTATTTAGAAATTCATTTATTATCGCTGATTATTCACAAATTTATTCTATTATTATTTATTTTATTAATTTTGAAGTATTTCGGAACTATTATTATTATTATGAATGTACGAAATTTATTTAGAATTTTAAGTGCAAATGAATAAAGGAGAATGTTTTTCGCAAGAAGGAATCTCCCGTTTCTCTTCCCAATCGCAGCTTCTTTTATGGTTCTTCTCTTGTTTTTCTTTTACCCTGGGTTGCCACCCATATTGTCACTCGGGGGTGTTGTATGAGGGTGAATAATTACCTTTGTACTTCACCCAGGTGGTGGCACATATTCTGCCACCTTTGTTCGCCACCTTCAGTGGTCACAGTCGTTTCCGTGTCACCACAATATAAGTTCGAATACATAATGTTTTTTTTTCACTTATTCTTGACCAAAAGGTAATTCCCAAAGTGTAGGTATAGTAGCTCTACACCAAATTCGATTAACTAATAATGATGAAAATAAATCTTGAGTTGAATGAGATGATTGAACATTATTATTTATCAATATTTCTTTGGAAATTTTAGTTGCCATTTTTTGGCTTAAGAAATAAAGAGAAATTTTTTTTAAAAAAATAATTGTATCGCATTTACATAATATGTTCTGATTTATTGGTCATGGTTAGGGTAATTTTATAATGAAATTACCTCAAACCCTCCGGATTTCATTGGTTCATAGTCTTGCTGGTGATCTGAATGATTTCACGTGCAAGTTTCATGTGACAAATTGTAGCTGATAAGTGTTGGGTGACAAATATGGTTTCCGCATGTAAAAAAGGTGTGACACGGTGATGAATACACTACCCCTGACAAACCCTAACCTAACCCTCGCAGTAACAGGATAACTGTACAGATTCTCCTATAATGCCTCATAATCAGCATACTTATGACTAAACAATGTGTTTCGCAATTATGTGACTAACAATATATATATATATAAATCGGCTTCAATTCATTTAATTAGGCTTGAATTGTCAACCATGTCCCAGGAAAAGACAAACGAAAAAGAATGGGGAACCTGGATAGATAATTTAATTATTGAAGATACTTTTCAAAAAGAAAATATTCCATTTTATCAATACGCTGAATTTCAGGACGTAAAATTGATTGATACCAATATTTTTAAGGCCACTTTTAAAATTTCTTGAAAAACTGTCACTCTTAAAAATGTTTATTTACATAAATTTAATCTGGATAATTTAATAAATGAAGTATATTAAATTAAATTATTTATTTATTCTATTATTAGAGTTTGAATTTACCATTAATTATTATTATATTTAATATTTTTTTTTAAATGAAAAAGATTAAAAGATGAAAGTATTCTGAAATTCTATGGCATTACTAAGCGAGGTAAGATATTTATATTATTATGTTTAATATTTGGATGTAATTAATTATTTAATTATTACTTATTTTTGTAGAGAACAGCAACAATTATATGATTATTTTCGAATATGTTAATGAAGGTTCTCTTCGTCAATTCTTGAAGACCAATTTCCAAAAATTGGATTGGAATATAAAATTAAATCTCGCATTACAAATTGCAAATAGTTTAATGTTTTTACATACTAATGATATTAGTCATGGAAGATTGGTAATTATTATTATTTTTTTAGAAAATAAATATTCTTATTTAAAAATAAATCTCATAAATGAATTATTTTTAACTTTATTTTTTTAAAAAATTATTTATTTAGAATTCTGAAAATATTCTTGTATATAATGGAATCATTAAATTAAATGTTTTTGGATTAACAAAATTTAATTCCAATTCTCTAAGTTTCTTCACAAATACTCTTGGTCCAATACAATACATGGATTGTAATATTTTGAACTCTTTAGTACAATTGAAAAAAACATGAGTTCCGATATTTTTGATCTAGGAATTATTCTTTGGGAGATTTCTAGTGGTAATCCTCCTTTTGTGATGGAATCCTTGTCAAATGTTGATTTATTAAACAATATCGCAAAAGGAAAAAGGGAAATGGCTATACCTGGAACACCTCATAAGTAATAAGTACAAGGAATTATATACTGGTATAAATTTAAATAATCTATTAAAATTAGTCATATTGTTTACATAATAAATTATTAATATAACATTTTTGAAAGATTGCTGGAACCACAATGGAAACTCACGACCAGATATTTCTCAAGTTGTTAAAAATCTTTCTGAAATCATTATCTTTGATTTAAGTGTTGAATTTGAAACACCTTATAATGTCACAGATGAAATTAAATTGAAAAAGTTTAAAATGTAAGTTTCATTTTTTTTTACCCTTTTTGATATATATTGAAATTCTCAGAGCATTTATTAAATTATAAAATTCATCTTTACCAAGGCAAAATGAAGAACCTAAAATTAAATCCGGTCCTCCTTTTTTGATGTCATGACTGAATTTAATGTGTTTATTTGAATTTTTCATTGATATGTTCAGTAGACAGCCTCGAGAGAATCAACTAATTATGGTCAAAAATTATATTAGAGAACACAAAAAGAATCCAGTTGAAAATCTTTACAAAATGATTAATCATCCATCAAATTATTGGTTTACTAGCTATATAGAATTTTTTTACCAGTATGGCATTGGGACCGTTGTTGATAATCAAATGGCTTTTAATTTCTTTGGCAGCTGATGAAATAATTGATACATCTTCATCTTTACGGAAACTACACAATATCAACAAAGAAATTGGAATCATCTCTCTTGCTTATATGTATTTAAAAGGTCTAGGTGTAAAAAGTGATACCTAAACTTGCTGTTAAAGGGTTTCTTATAGCGTTGAATTCGGTAGCAGATTGTTATGGAAATGATTTGGTGTTGAAAGAAGCCCAAAAAAAGCACTTGAATTATATTTAAAATCTGCAGAAAAGGGAAATCATGTAGCACAAGTTAGCTTCGTTTGATGTTATGGAGGAAGAATAAGCTCTGATAAAACTAAAGAATTACAATTGTGTCTAAAATCTACTTATGCTGGAAATACCAATGCAATGTCCACCGTTGCGTATAGTTACGAAAATGGTGAAAGTGTGGATAAAGATAAAAGGGAAGGCCAATACTTGCTTGGAGAATCCTTTTACGAAACGAAAAAAAGATATTGTAAATGCTATCTACTGGTTAAATAAAGCAAAGGAATATGAGCATACGTTACGTTTGCAAATGAGTTATTATCTGTAACACGATATTATAGTTAAAAAATAATGTAGTTAAAAAATAATGAAAATATTTCTTTTACTGTAAAAATGATTATGACATGATTTGTCAATAAAACTTTTTTTTTTTTGGATTGGATTAAGGAAAATCGCATTCACAAAATCTCTGCGTGTGAAATAAATGTTTCCGTCAATATTAAAATATATCTTTATCTTATTAAAAATGTGCGATTTATTTTTTAAATATTCATCACAACACATATTGGTTTTAGAGTTAAGGTAAAAATAATTAAATAAATAAATAAATAATCTTTACATTATTTATATTGTAATTTTCTCGATTGTTCGAAATTTACAACTTCTAAATTTGCATCAATTCCAACTTGTTTAATCAATTCTTGATTTTGTGAAGCAATAAAAAGTATCAATATTTTCTTTTCTCTTATGTACCTCATTTCACCACTTCATTATGAATATCTTAGATAACCGTATTTTTTGCCCATCAATCTTTCTTCCATCATGTAAGCTCCTCGAACGAGTTTAGCGGTGAATACAAAATTCTCTTTTCATAATTTAAAATCTCTCGTTAATCTTGAGAATAAATCTTTGATAATTGCATGTTACTAATCGAGAAAATTATCACATTGTGATTTATCAATCACATAAAAATACAGTAGCTATTTATCACAATACATCCAAACTCTTCAAATGAAATCCATCCATTTTTCAATGAGCCAAACCTTTTTGAATATCACAAGATTTTTAAAACTACAAAGTAATAATTTCATAATTTTTGTAGTTGTAAGCCTTTTAATAATAAATATTAAACAATAACTAAATCTATGTGCAGTTTGATAATAATTTATGAAATTTATAACAATATCTGTAAGTCTAAAAAAGGTTTAGGTTTTTTAATATAAAAAAGAAAACTCAAGAGAGAACTAATAAAGTTATACAAAAGAATTTATAATAGTTTGTTTCTAGTCTGGTAGTTTCAAATGGTTTGAATACCATCTGAGATTATAATCAATTTATTTTTTCTTATTTCTAAATTTAACCATTCATGTCTCAATAAATATAATATAATAAATTAAAAAAAATATATTTATATATATAATAAGAATTCCAAGGGAAGGATGTAAAAATGAGGAATGTGTTTCCTGATGTAATAAATTTATTTCATTCTGAGACTATTCAAGAATGAAAAAAAGATCGAATTTTGATTGAATATTGCATTAATGGACTTATATTATTCTTATTAAGTCGGTAACTTGGAAGATGAATTTCTGCATCTCTTGCAATTTATCACCATATGCAGTTAATTTTTTGTAAAATTATATTATATTTTTGGCAATTAGCATTATTTGCATTTTCGCATCGTTACAATATTTGTTGTGTGCCGTTGAGAAAATTAATTTTATTTATAAAGATATTAATGATATGGATTATATAGAATTAATACTAAAAAGATAATATTAATTTATCTCATGATAATTACCTTTAATAATGCTCAAAAACGTGACACATGCCTGTTTAAAATCATTATTATGGCAATCGACAATAACAAAAGATTATTATTTTTATTGTTTCTTTTTTTGAAAGCTGAACACAAAACCAAAAAAAAAATAGGGGGATAAACATTATCATCAAGAGATAAAATATAAAAAAAAAGAGTAATAAAAATGGCGACGCTTCACGTGTATTTGATTATAAAAACTGAAGATTTTTTTTTTGGTCGTGAAAAAAACAAATCATAAATTCTGTAATTATAATAATTGTAGCATCAAATCAATTTGATATTCATCAATTTAATCTAACGTTAACAAACACACCATTCCATCCATCCATCCATCCATCCATCCCATCCACCCATCCACCCATCAATGTCTATGTCTATAATCTATTCTATTTACTCTCAAATATGAAATAATGAGGCATTATTATATAGTATAAACTAATAATAATAATAATCTTTCTCAAGAAATGTTAAATAATTAATTAAATTAAATTTATTCAGTAAGGGATAAGAATATATTACATTATTTACGTCCTTATTTAATATTATCAATTTATTGTTCATCTACTCATCCATTACCACGTTTCATTTATTTTTTTCTTCGCCTTTCATATTTATCTATTTTTTCCCCTTTATTTGGTTCTGTTTCAATTCCAATTCCAATTCTTCAATTCTTATTTGATCCTTATTCAGTTCATATACATTTCGAAGATAAATAATCAATCATAATTCGTTATCTTTTAAACGTCATACTTAAACGAGTTATTATTATCATGGTTACATGTCATTTATATTTTACCTACTATTCCCTTTCATCACTATTTTCAAGGATTAATTCTTTCTCTTAAATTTTTTTTTTGATTTTAATTTAATTTATTTATTTTATTTCAATAGTTTAATTTTTTTAATTTTTTTAAATTATAATTTATTTATTTTATTTCAATAGTTTAATTTATTTAAATTTTTTGATTTATAATTTATTTAATTAATTAATTATTTCTTAATGTATTTATTCGCGTTCGACAATTGATTTCGGCAATTTCCACTTGATTTTTTTCTTGTCAATAATTAAATCTTTCTCAGGATTAAAAATATTAGAAAAGGTAGATACACTTATATATATTAAGTAGAAAAAAATTAGAAAAGAAATATTCATAAATATAATAAGTAGTAGTAAGTAGTAGTAGTAGCAGACTAGGAAGCAGTTAGTTATTTTTACCGAATGTGTCAACGAAAGAGTCAGGCAGGAAGAGGAAATTGATGTGTCCAGTAAATGGAAAAAAAATTGTCAGGACGGTTATTATATAATTGAGATAGCATAATAAAAACTGATAGTTCTGACTAATTATGAATTTGGATCAATAGAACAAAAATAATTTATTTATAAGATTATTTCGTTAGATTATTAATTTTTAAGGAAGTTTCAAAAATTCATCTTACAAATTTATCAAACAAACTTAGAATTTCAAAATCGAAGCATGACTTTGGCTTCAATATAAATAATATAAATTATATTAATAATTACATATTATTTAACCTTCAAATAATATTACCAAATCCCTTCTTGACATGAAATGTCACTTCCTTAAAGTATAGTTGAAGTAGTTCAATATTAAAATTAAATAGATATTAAAATTGCATAATGGTAATTCTGATAATAATCAAGTATTAAATATTAAATATTACCAGAGTTAAAAAGAAAAGTTAGTCTATATTCCATAATCTTTAACATACATATGACAATAAGGTTTTGTGTTGCAAGGTGTAGATATGCATTTTTTTTATCCTTGAGGAAGATTATTTTCTTTTATAAAAAATAATTCCTTATTTATACCACAAACAAAAAAAGAAAGAGAATATATATATAGAATAGAATATGAAGTAGAAGAAATAATTATTTTTAATTATTTCCTTTCCATAATCCTGATTTATTACCGATAATATTAATGAAGAGAAAGGTTGTTTATTAATTATTCTAGAAGAAATTAATTATTTGAACTCGAATTTGTTAAATATAAGAATAATAAAATTGGTCTGGAACAAATAATAATAGATTTTAATAACAATGACAACAATGGCAACAATTGATTCAACCTAAAAAAAGAAACCATAATGCGAATCGGAACTGGTCTTGCAAGAATAAGACCTTGGGACAAAGATTATACAGATAAAAAAAGTAAATCAGAATAATATACCACAGAATTAGAGGAAACGTTTATTTAAATTTACTCTGTTACTAATGTTAGACCAATGATATAATGGAAAAATGTTGAAATATTGTATCAGAGCTTCTCTTATTAATTTATTGCGGTCAAACTCCCATGAAAAAGAAACTTCCAGAGAAGTTACAAAACAAAATTGAAAGAAAAATAAAAAAAAATATATAGAAATTATAATAATAAAATAAGATAAATCTAAAAAAAAAAAGAGATGAAGATTACAAGAATTATATCATGACTACCTTCAGAATATTTCCACTGATAAAAAAGAGAAAATTGATGACAATATTAAAGTAAAAGATCACAAAATTAAACAAAAGATCTAAATTTATAGAAAGTTGTTTGGCAAAACCGAAATACATATAGTGAAGANACAAATAATAATAGATTTTAATAACAATGACAACAATGGCAACAATTGATTCAACCTAAAAAAAGAAACCATAATGCGAATCGGAACTGGTCTTGCAAGAATAAGACCTTGGGACAAAGATTATACAGATAAAAAAAGTAAATCAGAATAATATACCACAGAATTAGAGGAAACGTTTATTTAAATTTACTCTGTTACTAATGTTAGACCAATGATATAATGGAAAAATGTTGAAATATTGTATCAGAGCTTCTCTTATTAATTTATTGCGGTCAAACTCCCATGAAAAAGAAACTTCCAGAGAAGTTACAAAACAAAATTGAAAGAAAAATAAAAAAAAATATATAGAAATTATAATAATAAAATAAGATAAATCTAAAAAAAAAAAGAGATGAAGATTACAAGAATTATATCATGACTACCTTCAGAATATTTCCACTGATAAAAAAGAGAAAATTGATGACAATATTAAAGTAAAAGATCACAAAATTAAACAAAAGATCTAAATTTATAGAAAGTTGTTTGGCAAAACCGAAATACATATAGTGAAGATTTAAAGAAACTTATATTGAATTAATTATTGATGGAAAATAACATATTAATTACATACTTAATGAAAAAATTCTGGTCTTTTTCTTAATAAAAGAAAAAGACAAGCAAGTTCTGACAAGCAATTAAATAATTTCAGATATATTTTTAATTAAATTATTTAACTTTAAATTATTTATTTACTTATTGATATATGACAGCAAAATTACACAACAAACAAAAGATGAAATCTTGAGTCAAACGAAGTCATCACTTAATGACAGAGCACTAGTAACATAATCAATTATTTCAAACATTCCTAGACCAAGAAATAATATAGTTAATTCTCATTTCCTTCCAAAAACACAATTTAATTATAATTTTCACTTTAAACAAAACAATTTGGCAATATTTTTTTAAATTTTCTTTTTCAGTCATTTATTTATTTTAAACTTGCTTTTGGAGGATTACTCGAAAATAGATAATTTTTTTTTTAACTCGAAGAATGTTTTAGATAAAAATATAAACCAAGCATATTGTAATTTATTATGTATCATACAAAATACAAAAAGGTGGTATTCTGCCAGCAAGTGGTACATTTCTTTTAGAATATTGATTTGCAATGATAAAGTAAAGAAAAAAATAGAACATTAGAACTGAAATTAGACAAATAAATATGATATGAATTGGGATGTGATAAAACTGGACAATATTAATTGACATAATTAGAACATGGCTGAAACCCTATCCTCAGTAGAAAAGGGATCTCAATTTGAGATGCAAATTTTTCCACTGATTCACATAATAACAGAATCAGATAAATGAAATCTTTCATTTAGGGAGATTTTATTTACAAAAATTCTTTTAACCAGAATAATGGGTTATTATAATTCTACTTAATATACCTAATAAAGAAATATATTATCAAATTCTTCAAAACAAGATATATTATGTACATATTATTAGTATTGTAAGAAATAACACCATGGCAGCTCTAAAAAATAGCATAGAAATTGCAAGAACATAGCACTATAAGCCACAGGGTAGACTATACATGACTTTTAATTAATTCAAATAATTAGCAGGATGCTTCAAATTCCCAAATAGATTGGACAGTCTATGCAACCCATCTTTATTATGCTTCACTTCATTTCCCCAATAATGCATCCATATTACTCTTCTATTCTCTAATACTACATCTTTTTTAAAAAAAAATTAAAAATAATCAATTAAAAATAATAAATAAATTTTAATTTTGATTCAAGTGAAGAAACATTATTTAACCATCATGACAAAATAATTGTACTAGATTATTTTTGAATATTGGTGACTGGAAAATAAAACTAAGCATTAGAATGACTGAACTGATGCAGCAATTGTTTCACTACAGATATTATTATTCAAAAACTTGGGTACTTCTAAGATTTAATTAAATCTAACCTTAACTAAATAAATTAGACACAAGTTTCATTAATCTAGCTTGCAAAAAAAATATTATGTTTTAATTTCATCATTTATGTCAAAAAAAAGTAGTTACCCTTGCATTGTATTGTTCTAAAAATCATTAAAAAATATTGGAAGAACAAAAAATTTAATACAAGAGAATATAACAAGGAAGATTTGGCAGATATCACTAATTGCCAATTTGGAGAAGTCTTTTTGAACAACTCAAAACATTAAAATAACTTAACAACAAGAACAATGCTCGAATTAAGTGCTAAGTGGTTACCAGAAAAATAAAAATAGTCAATTTTTAGGTGGATTGTAAAAAAAAAGAATCTAGAATATCAAATAATCTTTTTAATTACTTTAAAAATGTTATTTGAAACATCCAAGCAATGCCTTTAACTGTTGGTTATTGAAATGATCCCAAAATTCTAATCCCAATTGAGATTATTTAAAGTCAATCAGTTAATTTTTTTAATAATCATAAAATAAATATAATAAAAATTTTAAAAATACCTATATAATATGTCTTCATGAAAGATTACAATATTGACATTGCATTCATGATTAGTATCTGTCACGAGAATGTCAGAAAATGATTTTTTTATATAAAGACATGGATCAAGTTACATTAATAAACTTCATAAGAATATGAAATTTTCACACTAGACCGGATTCAAGTATAAAGTATCTTTTTTTACCAATTAATACTGTATCAATCATTCAAACAGCAAACAAAAAAGAAAAAAAAAGAATCAAGTTTATGGAGCAAAATATTTTTGGAACTTAGAAATGATTCCTTAAATAGATTTTTGAATAATTAAAAAAAAATAACCTTGTATATTCAATAAGAGTGTTAATGAAAAATATAAAATTTCAGCCAGTTCACTTATTTGAACCCTTACTTGAATTCTTACTTCAAAGCAAGAGATCTTAAATCATGAAAAATTAATATTATTGTGGAAAACAATAACAAACAATAACATTAAGCTTAAAGGGGTTGAAATATTAACACTTTCCCTATTGTTTTCAGTTGAAGGTTATCCAACAGAAAACATTATTGTTCAGTCTTCTCTTGAATAAAAACTTTAAATATCAGTTCATAGTCTTTTTCCCTTGAATTTCATATATTTCTTTTAAATATTTTATTATTCATTATTTTGTAAAATACAAGAAACCAAAAAATTTAGTAACAAGTTCACTACTACCTGGAGACTAAATTTTTCATATGAAATGATTTGAATAGTCCCTACATTGAGAGTAGGATGATTGTCTCTATCTATTCCCTTAAATTTTCTTATAGGAAAGAATGAACATAATGATGAGGAAACAAAATTCCACTGTTTCTCCCTATATTTGATATCCAGTTTCAATTTCATTATAAATCTTGGAGTTATAATAATTACAAGATCAATATGTAGATATTTATGCAGTTAGATGTATTTAAACTCATTTATAAATTCTGTAAAAAATTCTATAATTCATTAATACATCTATAATACTTATTGTAAAGATTCTTGATATTTGCATTTAGTTTAATTGGACCAACAAAGTGCAAGAAGCTATAATAAAATAAATACATTGCTCGTACAGTTGTGTTGAAAGTGAGGCCCAATTTTGAATAGTATAACAATACCCACCTTTTTTTTTATCTTAAATGTTTTTATCATATTATGACTTGATTAATNTTCATAGTCTTTTTCCCTTGAATTTCATATATTTCTTTTAAATATTTTATTATTCATTATTTTGTAAAATACAAGAAACCAAAAAATTTAGTAACAAGTTCACTACTACCTGGAGACTAAATTTTTCATATGAAATGATTTGAATAGTCCCTACATTGAGAGTAGGATGATTGTCTCTATCTATTCCCTTAAATTTTCTTATAGGAAAGAATGAACATAATGATGAGGAAACAAAATTCCACTGTTTCTCCCTATATTTGATATCCAGTTTCAATTTCATTATAAATCTTGGAGTTATAATAATTACAAGATCAATATGTAGATATTTATGCAGTTAGATGTATTTAAACTCATTTATAAATTCTGTAAAAAATTCTATAATTCATTAATACATCTATAATACTTATTGTAAAGATTCTTGATATTTGCATTTAGTTTAATTGGACCAACAAAGTGCAAGAAGCTATAATAAAATAAATACATTGCTCGTACAGTTGTGTTGAAAGTGAGGCCCAATTTTGAATAGTATAACAATACCCACCTTTTTTTTTATCTTAAATGTTTTTATCATATTATGACTTGATTAATGAGTTTCATGGTTAAAAAAATGGTATCGAGTTGTTTCCACTAGCTAAGGGTGTACATGAAAATTTCAATACTACACAAATAGCAACCATGCTATGGAGATTTATTAACAAGACACAAGAAAACAAAAAATATTGAAAATTTACCATGATCAGGATGGCCACCTGCTCTCAATAATGATGAAAAAAATAAACTCATAAATGAAGTTACAAAGAACCGAAGTGCACCTTTACACCTTTACACCTTTGCATGAAATTATTAATACACCGAGTTTAAACTGTAATTTAGCAACTGCTAAACAGACACCATACTATGCTGAAATTCACTCCCGCGTTGCTGAAAAAGCCTTTTATGTCAGAAAGGCATGCATCTGCTTGTATTAGTTGGTGCGAAAAATATAAAGATAAAATTTATGAATGGGTACAAGTTATTTTCTCAGAAATATAAAATAATTGCTTCCACAACATCCTTTTTTTATTTTAATCATTTTACTACTTTCTTGTATCTTCATTGATATGATATTAAATTTTTTTGAAAATTTATCGAATAATCTTGTTAGAAAATTGAGATGAAAATTGTGTCATTATGGAAAACATTGTTAAACAATTATAATATTGGAATCATTCAAAAAAAAGCAACAAGATCTGTTATTGTTTTTAATAATATAATAACATAAACTATAAAGTAATATTTTTATGGAGGTATTTCAATTACAAATTATACCGTCATCATTATCCGATAGATCAAGAACAAGATCAGATATCCTTTTATCACATCTCGTACACGATCAAAGGAATAATCGAAAACGTTGATTCCAATAAGATATAATTAATATTATAAAAAGCATAATTATTATAATAACTTTTCATTATATTACGAAATCGATTGCATTTTCTTCTTGAGGTAGAGAGTTTCTGCATTTTTTGTTTTTCAATTTCAATCGCGAATCGTGGAGTTTTTCATAAAATTTTTTCATATTAGTCCAAATAATAATAAAATAAATTATAATAGGAGAACAAGAATAATAAAAGAATAATAAAATGCGAAGACACGTGGAATTCTTAGAATTTGTTAGACAGTTTTTTTACATCGATAATATTGTGGTGGTAAACGCGGATCATTAATAGAGAATATGGAAGATATAAATGGGTGCTCATGTTTATATTTTATTAATTTATTCTTTTTAATTATGGTGAATCAAAAATTAAATTACGAGAGCAACGAAGCACTTTAGCCACAAGAGTTAATATCACAAGTCCACAATTCATCAATTATTCCATGTGCTTCATAACAAGAAATATAATTCTTGTTCTTTTTTAAATAAGTTGTATATTTATCAGCTGATACTGCTATTTCATTATATTCTCCCTTATAAACAAAAAAAAATAATGCAAAAAGGACGAGGAAAATCTTTAGTAAAAACTTATGATTCAGTGTGAAATTCCTCTAATGTAATGGTATAACAGAGGTAAATAACAGAAATATTATTTTGAAATTTATTTGGAATATCTTCTATATCAAATTGAATTAATTGGTTTTAAATTTGTATTGGTTGTTTCGAAAATTTTTTTAATAAATTCTTGAGGATACGTAGAATAAGGATAATGAATACTACCTAATTGAGTAACTAATGAAGCCAAAAATAAACAATCTGAATTATTTAATCTAAAACAATTTTCAATATAAAGTTCTTGAAGTGAAGTAAATTGTCAAATTGTTGTTGTAATACGATTATAATTATCTAAATTTTTTATATGAAGACTCTTCAGTGTTTCTTTCTTACTGATGGAAACAAAATAATGAATTACCGTTATCCTTAACTGATAGATTTTTCAACCAGTTTTAAACCTGAAATTGAAAAGTTTGTTAGTAATTCCATTTGAGGAACTCATAAATATAACAAATTAATGCGAGTGATTCATATAAAGTTCATTATCTAGATAAAAGGTGATAACAATAATAATGAATCAAGAGCATTGTTTCGTAAAATACGTTAATTAGCAATAGATCGTTGTTCATTTCTGAATTATTTTAAATTGGTGAAAATTTTTCTTAGATTTTTTGCGATTTAATTGGTTCAATTCTTAAGTTACTCGGTATTTAAGAAATTGGAAACGTTTGTTTCAGTGACAATAGATCTTGATATGGACCAATAATTTGTTGAGGATTAATTTGTGAATATTTAGAAACAAATTAAATTATTAATTATGAAAATAATAATGATAAAATAAAATTAAATGATTACCATTTGATGTTTTTCATGGCTATGGCTAGGTATGTTTTTAATGCATTATATTATCAATCATCATAACAAACATCGCGTGACATTATTTACTTTTTGCTCCGGACTTACAACTCCTAGTGGTAACACAGTCAACTCAATATTTATATCCAACATTATTAGTGGTGCAAAGTTACTTTACCCTTACTTTGGCAATTACCTTTTGGTCAAGAATGTTGTACAGATAATAAGATGAAGTTGAAAAAAGAAAGCATTATGTATTCGAACTTAAATATCGTGTATGGATATTAAAGTTAGAACTTTACTTATTCAAAATGAATTTGATTTATCATCGTCTCCACTTCAAGAACTTTTGATTATCTATGATTCACTCATAGATTTATAATTAATAATTTAGTTTATTTTATTTCCATATATTCACAGCAAATTATTGTCAAAATCAAAATGATGATGATTATGATGATGATGTGGTGTTTATGAAGATGAAGATGATAATAGTTATGAAGGTGATGATGATGATGATGATGATAGTTATGAAGATGATGATGGCGATGATGGTGATGATGGTGATGATGACGATGATGGTGATGATGATGATGATGGTAATGATGATTATGAGGAGGAGGAGGATGATGATAATTAAGTCGGCATCGCCAAATCGAGAATATTATTTCTTGAGATATGCAAATTAATAATAAAATGGTATAAATTTATGTGTTCTTTTAAAATAACGGAAGTTCCCAAATTTTTCTGATGATTTTCGTAATTATGGTGATTTAATTGGTTCAATTTTCACGTTACCTGGTGCCCCGAAGTATTTAAGAAATTAGAAAGTTTTACTTCGATGATAGGAAAAAAGGAACAGATTCTTCTATTATATAGATTATTAAAAAAATTTTGATAATATTTTAAATATGGAATTAAAATTGAACAGACATATTCAATTGCAATTATCATTAGAACTTGTTAATTATCAAAAACTTTTGGAAAATCTGTTAATTGTTCATAATAATTGTAAAATTTCTGATTCAATGTTTTGGGCTACTAATAGTCGAAAAGAAACATTGACAAGTCTTCGTTTAAAACTAGTTAATTTTAAGAGAAAATCATCACCAATTAGACAATTTATTTCACTTTAAGAACTTTATACTGAAGATTGCTATGGATTGCATAATTTGATTGTTTATTCTTGGCTTCATCATTTACACAATTAAGTAGTATTCATTGTTTTCATCGTTATACTTGTTATTAGTATTCTCAAAAATTTATAAAAAAATTCTCAAAACGGCCAATACAAATTCAAGAAATATTTGTCTAGATTTTGATTCCGCAATTATATTTGAAATTTTTTTAACAATTTTAAATTAATGTATAAACATTACAAATTGACTTTACTAAATTTGACTTCTGATTAAGTAATAGCAATATTCAATAATAATTTTAATAAATTAAGAAGATTTTCATTTGTTTGTGTAAAATAAGGATATGATGTTAATGAATCATTATAACGGATGGCAGAAAATGTGTCAGAATCATCTGAAATTAGAATGGGATACATAGTGCTGATAGTTTAAGAAATTTTTTTGAAGGTAAAGGAAGAGGAGGAAATAAAAAGATTATTGTAAAACGAACAGAACAAGAGCGACCATTTATATTAAGTGATGAACATTTTAAAGTTATTGAAGAATATGGAGTTCAAATTGATATATTTAGTGATAATATTTGCTTGTTGAGTTATTGAATTGAATTATTTATTATTTTGTTAAATTTTATGCAATTTTTAGATAATAATTTTTGTTCGTTAATAATAGTATTAAGTGCTTTCGTTATTTATTAAAAATCAGCATTAAAACTTAAACAAAATATAAGGTTAAACTTAATTAGAATTAATCAGTTAAAAAATAATAGTTTAGTTAATTTACTTTAATAATTATTAGGTATTTTCTTGATATCAACATAATAGTTAAGTAATTTATTTATATTTAGAGGAGTGTTTCGTTGCTTCATAGTTTGTTGCTTCGTTATTCACTCGTGATTTAATCTTGATTCACAAATTTATAGAATAACAAGAATTTTGGGTTAGGGATTTTATTATCTTGAATTTTTAGTTTGCCATTGTAAATTTTCAATTTAGAAATACTATATATTTATATACATTCAATAATAATTAATTTAACAAGAAAAGAAATCCAAAAAAAAAGAAGAAAAAATAAATAAATAAAATAAAAATAATTCAAATTACAAATTATAATCGATTACTTAATTAGTACTTACTCACTATCCACCTTTCTCATATTATAATGATTAGAATTTATAAAATTTTTTTTATGAAATAAATTATAGTATTTTATTAAAAAACATTGAAATCAGAAGTAAACTTAAAAAGCAACAAGCCTACAAAAGTCTAATAGATTACAGATCTTGACTGAACCCACAGAACTAATGATGAGAGTATAACTAATGCAATCCACTCTTGTTGATTTCAAACTTTTTTCAATAATTTCAAAAATCATAATTTTCAAAAAGTTCACCAGAAATTTTTTAACCCTCTTNTTAAATTTTATGCAATTTTTAGATAATAATTTTTGTTCGTTAATAATAGTATTAAGTGCTTTCGTTATTTATTAAAAATCAGCATTAAAACTTAAACAAAATATAAGGTTAAACTTAATTAGAATTAATCAGTTAAAAAATAATAGTTTAGTTAATTTACTTTAATAATTATTAGGTATTTTCTTGATATCAACATAATAGTTAAGTAATTTATTTATATTTAGAGGAGTGTTTCGTTGCTTCATAGTTTGTTGCTTCGTTATTCACTCGTGATTTAATCTTGATTCACAAATTTATAGAATAACAAGAATTTTGGGTTAGGGATTTTATTATCTTGAATTTTTAGTTTGCCATTGTAAATTTTCAATTTAGAAATACTATATATTTATATACATTCAATAATAATTAATTTAACAAGAAAAGAAATCCAAAAAAAAAGAAGAAAAAATAAATAAATAAAATAAAAATAATTCAAATTACAAATTATAATCGATTACTTAATTAGTACTTACTCACTATCCACCTTTCTCATATTATAATGATTAGAATTTATAAAATTTTTTTTATGAAATAAATTATAGTATTTTATTAAAAAACATTGAAATCAGAAGTAAACTTAAAAAGCAACAAGCCTACAAAAGTCTAATAGATTACAGATCTTGACTGAACCCACAGAACTAATGATGAGAGTATAACTAATGCAATCCACTCTTGTTGATTTCAAACTTTTTTCAATAATTTCAAAAATCATAATTTTCAAAAAGTTCACCAGAAATTTTTTAACCCTCTTTCACTTGGCATTAATTAAACTATATGTCAATAATTTACAATTCAAAGTGCCAATTTTGGTAAAGATTTAAAAAGATTAATTTCTTTTGAAATCAGCGTAAGTAAGGAAGAACAAGTTCGGATTTGTTCGGATATAAAGAAAATCCATCGATAATAAATTGACATACAATATTAAATATTTATTTTTAAATTATTAAATGAAAAGCATAAGTCTATATATGAAATTGACTTTCTTCATATTAATTTATTAAATTAACCATATCAAATATAAAATAGACGCAAAAAAGTTTCATTATATAAATATTGATTTGGAATTAATATGTTAATCTACTTACAATTTGTAAATAGTAATCAATTACGAATTTAAATTATCTTGGAATTGAAACTGAATTTTTTAAAAATTATAATGCAACCATCCATTAAAGTTGCCCGCGTTTATTATAAGATTTAGGATTTTGAAGGTTCAAAGATCAGCTAGTAGAAAGTTATGTGATCATCGGTCACATTATGTGAAGAAATTCCAATTTTGAAATATTCAAAATATTCAATGATGCATTATGAAGATCGGATTAACAAGGGCACCTTTATAATTCCCTTTATAATTCCAATTTTATAATTCCAATTTTAGAAATGATTACATTTTAAATGAAATTTAAAAAATCATTTAGCCTTGTAGTTTTCTCTTACAATCTTTTTATATAATTAATTCTTCACTTTTAAAATATATATTCCGCTTTAAACTTTTATCAATAAATTTATTATACCTTTAATCTACTGAACAAAACATTAAAAAAATGGGAAATACACATTCCAATGAAGAGGAAGAATTCCATCAGTACCTGAAATCAGCCGAAGGGGGAAATCACATCGGACAAAATAATCTTGGAAATTGTTATCGTAATGGGATTGGAACCATAAAAGATGAAGAGAAAGCATTCCAGCGGTACCTGAAATCAGCCGAAGGGGGAAATAATCTAGGACAATACAATCTTGCCATCTGTTATGATAATGGGTTTGGAACCATAAAAGATAAAGGGAAAGCATTCCAGTGGTACCTGAAATCAGCTGAAGGGGGAAATATTAATGGACAAAACAATCTTGCCATCTGTTATGGTAATAGGATCGGAACCATAAAAGATGAAGGGAAAGCATTCCAGTGGTACCTGAAATCAGCTGAAGGGGGAGACCATACGGGACAGAATAGTCTTGGAAATTGTTATTACAATGGGATTGGAACCATAAAAGATGAAGGGAAAGCATTCCAGTGGTACCTGAAATCAGCTGAAGGGGGAGACCATACGGGACAATACAGTCTTGCCATCTGTTATGGTAATGAGATCGGAACCATAAAAGATGAAGAGAAAGCATTCCAGTGGTACCTAAAATCAGCCGAAGGGGGAAATAATCTAGGACAATACAATCTTGGAACTTGTTATCTCAATGGGATTGGAACCATAAAAGATGAAGAGAAAGCATTCCAGTGGTACCTGAAATCAGCCGAAGGGGGAAATAATCTAGGACAATACAATCTTGCCTCCTTTTATCGTAATGGGATTGGTACCATAAAAGATAAAGGGAAAGCATTCCAGTGGTACCTGAAATCAGCTGAAGGGGGAAATATTAATGGACAATACAATCTTGCCTTATGTTATGATAATGGGATTGGAACCATAAAAGATGAAGAGAAAGCATTCCAGTGGTACCTGAAATCAGCCGAAGGGGGAAAAAATCTAGGACAATACAATCTTGCCGTCTGTTATGAGAATGGGATTGGAACCATAAAAGATGAAGAGAAAGCATTCCAGTGGTACCTGAAATCAGCCGAAGGGGGAAGTAATCGAGGACAATACAATCTTGCCATTTTTTATGATAATGGGATTGGAACCATAAAAGATAAAGAGAAAGCATTCCAGTGGTACCTGAAATCAGCCGAAGGGGGAAATATTAATGGACAATACAATCTTGCCATCTGTTATGATAATGGGATTGGAACCATAAAAGATAAAGGAAAAGCATTCCAGTGGTACCTGAAATCAGCTGAAGGGGGAAATATTAATGGACAAAACAATCTTGCCATCTGTTATAGTAATGGGATTGGAACCATAAAAGATGAAGAGAAAGCATTCCAGTGGTACCTGAAATCAGCTGAAGGGGGAGACCATATGGGACAATACAATCTTGGAACTTGTTATCTCAAGGAGATTGGAACCATAAAAGATGAAGGGAAAGCATTCCAGTGGTACCTGAAATCAGCTGAAGGGGGAGACCATACGGGACAATATAATCTTGCCATCTGTTATGGTAATGGGATCGGAACCATAAAAGATGAAGAGAAAGCATTCCAGTGGTACCTAAAATCAGCCGAAGGGGGAAATAATCTAGGACAATACAATCTTGGAACTTGTTATCTCAATGGGATTGGAACCATAAAAGATGAAGAGAAAGCATTCCAGTGGTACCTGAAATCAGCTGAAGGGGGAGACCATACGGGACAATACAATCTTGCCATCTGTTATGATAATGGGATTGGAACCATAAAAGATGAAGAGAAAGCATTCCAGTGGTACCTGAAATCAGCTGAAGGGGGAGACCATGCGGGACAATACAATCTTGGAACTTGTTATCGTAATGGGATTGGAACCATAAAAGATGAAGGAAAAACATTCCAGTGGTACCTGAAATCAGCTGAAGGGGGAAATAAGCTAGGACAATACAATCTTGCCTTATGTTATGATAATGGGATTGGAACCATAGAAGATGAAGAGAAAGCATTCCAGTGGTACCTAAAATCAGCCGAAGGGGGAAATAATCTAGGACAATACAATCTTGCCATCTGTTATGATAATGGGATTGGAACCATAAAAGATAAAGGGAAAGCATTCCAGTGGTACCTGAAATCAGCTGAAGGGGGAAATATTAATGGACAAAACAATCTTGCCATCTGTTATGGTAATGGGATTGGAACCATAAAAGATGAAGAGAAAGCATTCAAGTGGTACCTGAAATCAGCTGAAGGGGGAGACCATAAGGGACAGAATAATCTTGGAAATTGTTATTACAATGGGATTGGAACAACAAAAGATGAAGGGAAAGCATTCCAGTGGTACCTGAAATCAGCTGAAGGGGGAAATGATCTAGGACAATACAATCTTGCCATCTGTTATGGTAATGGGACCATGAAAGATGAAGAGAAAGCATTCCAGTGGTACCTAAAATCAGCTGAAGGGGGAAATATTAATGGACAATACAATCTTGCCTTATGTTATGATAATGGGATTGGAACCATAAAAGATAAAGAGAAAGCATTCCAGTGGTACCTGAAATCAGCTGAAGGGGGAGACCATACAGGACAATACAATCTTGGAACTTGTTATCTCAATGGGATTGGAACCATAAAAGATGAAGGGAAAGCATTCCAGTGGTACCTGAAATCAGCTGAAGGGGGAGACCATACGGGACAATACAATCTTGGAACTTGTTATCT
>PQFF01000252.1:91767-129427 GCA_003547095.1 Diversispora epigaea | reverse complement strand
GATTGGAACCATAAAAGATGAAGAGAAAGCATTCCAGTGGTACCTGAAATCAGCTGAAGGGGGAGACCATACGGGACAATACAATCTTGGAACTTGTTATCTCAATGAGATTGGAACCATAAAAGATGAAGGGAAAGCATTCCAGTGGTACCTGAAATCAGCTGAAGGAGGAGACCATGCGGGACAGAATAATCTTGCCATCTGTTATAGTAATGGGGTTGGAACCATAAAAGATGAAGAGAAAGCATTCCAGTGGTACCTAAAATCAGCTGAAGGGGGAAATAATCTAGGACAATACAATATTGGAAATTTTTATCTCGATGGGATTGGAACCATAAAAGATGAAAAGAAAGCATTCCAATGGTACCTGGAATCAGCTGAAGGGGGAAATATTAACGGACAAAATAATCTTGGACATTGTTATTATAATGGGATTGGAACAACAAAAGATGAAAAGAAAGCATTCCAGTGGTACCTGAAATCAGCTGAAGGGGGAAATAGTAAAGGGCAAAACAATCTTGGTCATTGTTATGAAAGAGGAATTGGAATTACAAAAGATGAAGGGAAAGCATTCCAGTGGTACCTTAAATCAGCTGATGGAGGAGAAAAATTTGGACAAATTTCAGTTGAATATTTCTATCGAAATGAGATTTCATATGCTAAAAAATATCAGAATAAATTAGAACATCAATGCATTAATTGTGAAAATTCAAATCAACTAAAAAATACATGTTTAGATTGTAAACTTATAAAAATGCCAAAATGGACTAGTGGTAATTATGATGTTGACAATATCATTCAAATGACTCAATTAGATGAAAATGCAAATGAATGGGAAATTTGGAGATGGATAGATTATAGTAAATTGAAAAATATAGAATATTTAGCTGAAGGAGGGTTTGGCAGTATTTGGAAAGCAGAATGGATAGATATGCCTGAAGAAGTATTTGAATTTTATAAATCAAATCAAGTTGTCTTGAAGAAACTTAAAAATTCACAAGAAATTAGTTCAGAATTTTTAAAAGAGGTAAGTATTAAATACATCAATATGTTTTCATATAATATTTAATATTATTTATATTAATTTGAATTTTTTGTAACCTTAGTTAACTGCAAATTTCCAATGTCGTGATAAATATGTTTTACCAATTATGGGTATAACCCAAGATTCAATGACAAAAGAATATGCAATAGTTTTAAGACATATGAAAAATGGAAATTTGAGAGATTTTCTTGATCAAAATAAATCATTACCTTGGATTGAACGATTATGGTTATTGAATTCTTTTATTAGTGGATTAAAAGTTATTCATAGTAAAGGATTTATCCATCGTGATATTCATCCTGGGAATCTAATGATAACTGAAATACATAATAATCCAAAATATAAATTCATAAGATTAGGAGATTTAGGACTATGTAGATTAGCAAATGAAACCCCATCATCTGGAGCATATGGTGTATTGCCATATATTGCACCTGAAGTATTGAATAAATATCAATATTCACTGGCTTCAGATATTTATAGTGTTGGAATTATTATGTGGGTCATTTCAACAGGAAAAAAACCATTTGCTAACAGAGCTTATAATGCAGAATTAGCTGCTGATATTTTCAATGGACTTCGACCAAAAATTAATGATTGTATGCCACAATGTTATGTAGAATTAATGGAATTGTGTTTGAACAAAGATCCATCCAAACGTCCAAGTGCTGAAACAATTTATGATATATCAGAAAAATGGATTAAAGATTTGCTATATGATTGGAAATCAGCTGATTCACTTATGTTTTTAAATGCTGAACAAAAAGTACATGATTTAAGTGAAGATGAAGATTCATCTTCAGCTGAAACTACTCATTCTGAAGCATATATTACAAGTAAACTTTTACCTTCTGATTTTAATAATTTTCATATAGATAATCTCAATTTTAATGGTTGTTAAATTTAATTTTCTTAATTTATTGGCCATTTCCAAGTTATGAATTACATGTAATTTATCCCATTTATCTAGTTTATATTATTTTTGAGAATTCTAGTTATTATTATTTCACATGATTGTATTTTTTTATGAAAATAAATAAATATATTGTACTATTATATTTTATATTTTTACTAATTTGCTTCAACATAAATATTAATATATTGTACACAATGCATTCAAAAATTTCAAAATGATATTTCATGTATTTATAAAAAATATCTCATCTAATAATTATTTTTATCTTACAATTATCAATTATTGGCAAAAATATATGATTTAAATTTCATCACAGTATTAAATAACAAAATGAAAAATAATTAAATACAAATATAAAAATTCAGAGTAATTTATAGCTAATATAAATATAAATTAATATTTAAGCTGAAATCTTGTATAAAATTCAGTTTGCAAATAAATAGTCTTTCCTTCTTATAAATAAATTTTCTAAAAACATGAAAACTTAAATTTATCAGTATTATGTTATTTACAATTGAAATTTCAATTATTTATTATTTATCAAATCAAAGTGTTCAATAATTTTGTATATTATGTTTTTACAAAGAACCAAAAATAAGGAACAATTATTTTTATAGGGTTCAAGAAAGAATTATTTGAAGAGAATTGGGTTATTATAATAAAAGAGGTTTGGTAATACTCAAATTATATATTTTCCTGAGCATCTTCAAGAATTGGGATTGCATTCGTGATCCTACTAATCGAACATTTAATTTTTTAATGAACTGAACATGACATACCTAAAAATTTATATATAAAAATATATATACATTTCATTTGAAATAAAATAATTATTATCTTGACTTTTGATTTGACTATATAGAATATATAAATTTTTATTTAATTAAACTGGAATTATTTATTTCATTATGTGTTATATTAAATAGATAACTAAGTATGGAATATTATTATAAAATTAAACTAAAATAACATGCAAATAAAATCTTATCTTATTAAATAAAATACAAAAAGAATTAACCAAATCCTCAATTATATAGGTGGGAATCTTTTTCATAATTATTAATAGAGAAATTTTATTTATTTAATATTTCTCAATAAATTGATAAAATATTTAACAGACTGTACAGTATGGATTAACGCAGCAACACAATCAGAATAAAATAAATTGTATGTGTATAATAATGGTTCCCATAGCAGACATTTATTCATTAACTAAATCTTATATCTCTTTTTCTTTATATAATAATGACAAATGCAAAAATATTTGTCATATGAAACAAAAAATATTTACAGAAACTAATTAAAAAAGTGAAAATAACAAAAATATAAAAGAGAATATTATCTTCTATAAATTTCCAAATTTTAATATCTTCACTAAAATTATCAACATAAATATTACTTAAAAAAAATATACATTGCATTGCATGAAATCCAAAAACAATGTTATAAAAGGTCCATTTACACAAATTTTAGGTGTGAAATCTGTCATGATAATTTTTCTCGCTGATTATATGGTTTATTTATTTTATTACTATTATTTATTTAATTCATATTTATTGTTTCAATTTTGTATACTATTAACCAAACGAATGGCAATTGTTATGCTGCTATAAAATACATCTAATAACTTTTTAGTGCCGCAAATGAAGTTATTTCTGTTCAATTAGTAAAATTAAGCTATTTATAAATAGAAAATTCTTCTTTTTCAAATTGTTTTGCAAAGCAAAGAAGCATTATCTTCTTTTTGTTGATAAATTAGCAGAAGTTAATCCGATAATTGAGCATTTATTTTGAATTTATCATAAAAAATAGTTACAACTAATTATGATCAAAAATTAAATTATTATAGAACACAATATAATATGATTAGATAATATTCAACTCATTCTTAGTTTACTAGTATGATAGGATTTTTTTTCCTAATTTAGAAAACATTTAGAACCAGGATATTATAGAAATAGAAAACAAGTATTATTGTAAAATCAAAACTAGACTTCAAAAAGATTTCATTGAACACAATAATAAAGTTGGAAATATAATACAGATTATTGTTAAATTAAATAGTTAAAGAAAAGATTTGTCACAATTTTGTGTTCTCTTCCATCAAATTAATTATGAGAATATTGGATCAAGTAGCATGTTTAAATCGGTCTCTTCTTAATTTATGAAGAACTCACCTTAGGAACATGAAAAACTCTAACAACAACAGCAACAATTATTAGAACAATCACAGCAATCATCACAAAATATAACCAATCCAGGTTCCAACAACAGCTCATCAACCTCAATACAATAATAACAACAGCAACAACCGTTACAGCATCAACAACCATTACTCCAGCAACAGCAACAACAATCATTTCAGTAACAACAATCGTCACAGCACCATCAATTATTTCAACATCAACATTGTTTCCGCAATTACTACTTCATCAACATTTTCACTGCAATTTCAACAACTATTAAATTTACAGCAGCAAATATTACACCTGCGATTACAATCTCAAACACCTCAAAGATAATTTTCAACATCCAAAATTAAACTCTCAAAATTTTTTATGATTTTAAAGAAGGTTCATTTCTATTTTTTTTTTTAAGAACTTGATGAACCATAAAGTCACAATCAGTTCAACCTATTTAAACCATTGGTTATTCGTTATAATGAGCCTAAAGGAAATTTTCAGGAAAATCCACTATCAAGAGATCTTTCACAAGAAAATAGGAATTATCAAGAAAATCGGAATAATCAAGATAATATTAAAAATATTAATAACATAATTATAGCAAATATTCCATTGAAATTATAGTTGTAGTACATTTATTGAATCATTATTGTTATTAATAAAATAATTAAGTAAATTAGGATTCTCAATAATTATACCAAAATTCCACAGCAAATTATTGGTTCAGATCAAGATAATAACAATAATAAAAATCATAATAACATTCACCATTACTAAATCGAGTACATTATTTCGTGAGATATTAATAATAAATCGTTGCTCATTTTTGGATTAATTTAAATTGGCGAAAGTTCCCGAAAATTTTTCTAAAATTTTTAAATTTCAGTGACTTATTCTCAGGTCACCTGGTGCCCCAAAAATATTTAAAAATTAGAGAATTTTACATCGACATCGATAATAGGAGATTGTGAACAGATTTATCTATTATATGAATCATATATGATGATATTTTAAATATGGTTTTGAAATTGAATTTATATTATCAAGTAGATGGAATTATTGAAAAAATTTATCAGTGTCCAAAAATGTTCAGCAAATCTATCAATTGTTACTAATTATAATTCAGTGTTATTGGTCATTAGTCAAAAAGAAACACTAAAGAGTCTTCGTTTATCTTCATATTCAGTATGTTTATTATTTCGAAGCAAAATCATCATTGATTCGACAATTTATCTCACTTCAAGAACTTTATGTTGTAGGGAATATGAATATTGCGTAAATTTGTATTGACTATTTCGAGAATTTTTATAATAAATTCTTGTCTCAAATGAAAACTACTTAATTGAGTGAGTGATGAATAAGCAATCAGATTTAAATTCATAACTATATTCAATAGTTTCATCTGATACATTCAACAATTTTAAAAATTTTAAATTATTGTACATAATTTAAGTCCTGAGCAAGTAGCAAAAAAAGAATTTGATGTGAATGAACTCTTATGATAAATGGCCGAAAATGTACTATAATCACTTGAAACTATTAAAACTAATATGGACTATAATAAACTATGGATAGTTTAAGAAAAATTTTGAAGGTTGACGTTGTATAGGAGGAGAAAATATAAAAGTTATCGTAAAACGAGTACGAGCAGAACAGTTCAATTTGGTATAGAGGAATAACATTCCAAATAATTTTTAAAATAATAGTAAAGCAGAAACTATATTTATTTATAGTATGTTACGTTGCGTTGAATATAAGAATATTAAAAATAAAATTCATTTATGTTGTAAGGTTTTACTACTAAATAAAAAATAAATTATTTCTTCATTATTTAAATAACGTTTTTTCAGTAATTCATTTTTTCTATATATATGAAATGAAAAACTTTTTGTTCAATGTGCCGTATGTGACTTAGAAAAACCCGAAAAACGATACCAGAATATTTGAAAAAATGCAAAAGAAAAGGAACAGTGTTTAAGATACATTTTTCAGAAATTAAAGTGGAAATTTTGATTTGTGGCAGCTTCTAATTTTCAGTCGTCGAATACAAAAAATAAAAAATAACCAAAAAAGAAGAGCAACTAATAAAGTAATCGATTATAATTTGTTATTTTCAATTTTTATTTATTTATTTATTTATTTATTTATTTCTTATTTTTTTTTATTTTTTTCTTGTTTAATGTGATTAAATTAATTCAGATAAATATTTATTATTTCTAAATTGTAAAATATACAATAGCAAACTAAAAATTCAAGCAAATTACCTAATTAAATTCTGTCGAATATGAAGCAACGAAACACTTTAATCATAGTTGCTCTCAAAATATAAACGGATTACTTAACTACTATATTGATATCAAACAAATACCCCATGATAATTATTAATAATTCAAAGTAAAATGTTATTTTAAGTTATTCCAATTTTAATGTTAATTAATTGATTTAATGTTAATTTTAATTTTAATGATAAACTCAATGAATTTTTAATAATAAATTCAAGCGAAAAAACCATATCCAAGCTTATTAACAATACTACTAACAAAACCACAACCAAAAACCCCATATCTGTTGATTTTTTGGTACAGAGTATTTTTTAATATTTTCAGTATTCTTATATTCATCTTAACAAAATAATAAATGATAAAATGAAACACATAACTCAACATGTAAATAATATAACTAAATATATTTTCTTATTTGGTATTATATTTCATATTTAAAACATTGTTCGAAGTTTTATTGGAATATTATTCTTCCTTATCGTTCTGAACTCCATATTCTTCAATATCTTTATAATATTCATCACTTAATGTAAATGGTCGCTCTTGTTCTGTTCTTTTAAAATAATCTTTTTATTTTCTCCTCTTCTACAGCCCCATCCTTTAAAAAATTCTCTTAAAACCATCAGCACTAAATATCCATGGTTCATAATAGAGAATTTCAATTTTAATAGTTTCAAGTGAATTTGGTACATTTTCGGCCATTTGACATAAGAATTTATTTGCATCAAATTCTTCTTTTCCGCAATCAAAATTTCAGAAAATATATCAAATGTAATTTTGAGGAATAAATCTAGAAAATATTTTATAAATTTGTATTTTCCGTTTCAGGAATTTTTATAGTAAAATCTTGATAGGATTTAAGAAAATTTTTCAAAAGAAAACTACTTAATTGAGTAAAGGATGAAGCCAAGAATAAACAATCCGATTCAAGCAATCCATCACACTCTTCAATATAAAGTTATTAAGCGAAATAAATTCCCCGATTAACTTGTAATGATTTTCCCTTGAAATGATAAAATTTAACTCATTTTAAACTAAGACTCTTTAATGTTTCTTTTTGACTAATGATAGACCAAAATATTGAATTAAGGATATGGCGATTATCAACAATCGATAGATTCTTTAACCAGTTTTGAATACTAATAAGTTTTGCTAATAATTTCGCATGAGAATACGAAATCAATTCCAAATTCATATTTGAAATATTGTTGAAATTAATTTTAATGATTCGTATAATGGACAAATCGGTTCATAATCTCCTATCATCAAGTAAAACTTTCTAATTTCTTAAATACTTTCGAGGCACCGGGTAACTTGGGATCAATATAATTAGAAAATTTCTAGAAAAACATTCGACTTTCGTCATTTTAAGAGAATCCACAAATGTACAACGATTTATGATTTATTATTAATTTACACATTTCACAAAATATTATTCTCGATTCAGTGGGGACGATTTCATCATTGTTGTTATTTCTATTTTTTTGATTAGGACTAATAATTTGTTGCGGAATAATTTGTGGTGAATATATAAAAATAAAATAAACCAAATTATTAATTATAAATTTATGAGTAAATGATGGATAATCAAAAGTAGCTTGATGATAAATTAATTCCATTTTGAGTAAGCAAAGTTCTAGCTTGAGTATCCTTACATGATATATATGTTCGAATACATAATGCTTTCTTACTCAACTCCTTATCATCTGTACAACATTCTTGAACGTAATTCTCAAAATTTAGGTATGGTAACTTTACACCAGATTCGATTAACCAATAATGATGAATATAAATCTTGAGTTGATTTTACAATATTTAAAATCATAATAAATAATTCTGTGGAAAGCTTAGTTGCCATTTTTTTTGCCTAAGAAATAAAGGGAATTTTTTTTAAAAAAAAATAATCGTACCACATTTATATAATATTTAAGATTTAGCATGTAATTTATGGTTACTGCTGTTAGGTCATTTTTGTTTTCGATTTTTCATTTTTATTTATCTAACATTTGTTATTATTAATCGATATTGTAAATCACACCACTGGTGATAAATAAATAAATAAGATAGCTGGATTTTGAGATATTGCGATTTGATTGGTTAAAGATCAAAACAAAAGAAACATTTTTTTAAAAAAATTGCTTGTATCATCCAATTTTGATTATAAAATCACCTTTCGAATCATAAGGAAAGTTCTCTTCATAATTTTTGACTAACCTAATATCACCAAATAATTTTATTGTGGTGTTTAACACTATAATTTTAATTTAAAGTTTTCGTTATTAATTATTATCATTGTATATTTGTTAAATACATTTGTTAGTTATCATTATGTATTTCTCGATGTCGAATTAAGTAATTTATTATTATTAATTAATAGATAGAGAGGTCTGGGTTCGCAACTGTGCATGGTAAAATTTTTGAAAACTTCCTTTCTTCATTTGAATCTGGTTTATAAAAGGTGATCAAGATATAGAAATTTGTGAAGATCCAAAATTGACTTGTTCAATTTTATCTTTTATTTTAGATGATAAAAGAAGAAATTCCAACAATTCTAATTTTATTTTTAATAATATAAAGAATCGTGATATTTCATAACAAGATGCCGAAAGAATTGATGAAAAGGTTTCTTTTTATAAATTTGTTTTATTTAAATTTTTGAGTGATTCTATACTATAAATTAAATTAATAAATATATCATTGGTTACTTTGGTTAATATCAAAGGATTGCATTTTGGCGATTTTGAGGAAGGCATTGATAATTAGGAAAAATCCTTTGAAAAAAGTTTAATTTATTTCTTTCACGAATTTAAATTACTTTATATGTTTTCTTTGATTAGGTTGGAACCTTTCTCATAATTATTTTTATTTTATTTTTTTATCTAGAAATTTTATCCATTTTCCAGTTTTCTTGAAGATAATAATTAAATATTAACACAATGTGATCAAAGAAAATATATGTATGCATTATTTATTTATTTAAATAATAAAATAAAATGTATGAACTTTGATAGAGAATTAAACTATTCTTTCATTGTTCCTTGATATACGTATACAAAGACTAATTAAAAATGAAAATATTATCTTACCTTTTAACATTTCTTCAAAACAAATGAAAGAATCTTCATAATCACCTCTTTAAGCAAGCTAAGAATACCATATAATGATTCGATTGTTGATTCTTCTTTAATTTCTTTCCTTAATTGTTTGCTTTGAGTTTCAATACCATGAATAAAACCAGCATTAGGTGTAAACCTCTTCATCTGAGGAGGAGTCATCGGTCCTGATGATCTGAGAATTATCAACATCTTAATAAGTAATGATGATATCATTAAAGCCCACTGTATCAATTGAGTTCGAAGTGCTTCTAAAGCAAAATATGCTTTGCCAATTATCTCGGCATGAGCATAACCGACTTCTATGATGAGAGATACAGTCAGTTTTGATATTGATCTCAAATCCGGTTGAACGCATTATTGAAAGCATATCCATAACTTACTTGAGAAAATAAATAATTATCTGTTTTAAAAATTGCAGTCTACCAAACCTAACTGCAACACTTAAATCATCAATCCAAATGCCTTCATCATATATACACCCTCGATCTATATAATTCATAGTTGATTCGGAAAAAATTTAAAAGGATAAAAGAATATTGATAATAATAAGATTAACTTACATTATATTATTGTCCAAATTATTTTTTTTTATTTTTAGAGCAAATACCGAGATTAACTTTATATTTTATTTTTTGCAATTAATATGGCTAAAAATAATAAATAAATATTCTACGTTCAATGATTTATCCATAAAATCGAAACTGAATCAAAAATTTTTTTTCTTAGACTAAAAAAAATGGCACTACAATTTTCACAGAGTTATTGATTATGATTTTAAACAATATTCAATCAATTCAAGATTTACATTCATCATCATCAGTTAATCGAATCTGGTGTAAAGTTACCACACCTAAACTTTGAGAATTACCTTTTGGTCAAGAATGTTGTATGGATAATAAGAAGTCGAGGAAGAAAGCATTATGTATTCGAAGTTATATATCATGTATGGATGATCACACTAGAACTTTACTTAATCAAAATGGATTTGATTTATCATCATCACCACCTCAAGCCTCTTTTAATTATCCATCATTCACTAATAAATTAATGGTTGATAATATGGTTTATTTTATTTCCATATATTCACAACAAATTATTGGTCCAGATCATGATGATAACAATAACAATAATAATAATAAGAGCAAAATCACCATCACCAAATCGAGTGTATTATTTCGTGAGATATTCAAATTAATAATAGGACGTTGTGAATTTGTGAATTCTTTTAAAATAAAGTGTGTGGGAGTTCTCATAAATTATTTTGAAGGTTTTCTAAATAATAATTTTCAAGTGGTCGGATACTTTTACTAGGTGAGTGTACATTGATTCGACTTCTTTGATTCATCAATTCTATCAATTCGATCTATCGTTCACAAGATAAAATTCAATCTAGGATAGATAAATGAATACAGGAATAGATTGTTATTAATAATTCAAAAAAATAAAAGATAAAATGTTACAAAACAAATAAAATAAATACAAGAAAAATCATTTTGGAAATCAAAAAGAATTCTACAAGCTACAAAAAGAAATGATGCTACCAAAGGAATTGATGCAAACCAAAATTAATAATAAAAACAAAAGTTAGTGGAATACTTTCAGAAGCCTTGCCGAAAAAAAAAAGTAACAAGCAGATAGTAGTTTGTTTGCACGTAGAATATCTACGCAAGCTTCGCTGACAAGCTAAACAAGCCAAAATATGATCAAGTGGTAGATGAAGCAACAAAACAAGGAAATAAACTGCAACTGCACCTCATAAAAAACACCCTCTAACTTTTGAATTATAATTCACTTCTTGTGTAATCTTTTCAGTCCCAAAAACTGAGTTAATTTCTAATAATTCTCTATTTACTTTTCTTGGATGGACCACTACTGAGATATGAACATGTTCTTTAAAATTTTGTTTGTCGACAAAAAGTTTTTTGTAAAAAATGAGTGAAGAAAGATGAAAAAAATTTTTACTGGATAAATAATTATTATTGGTCATTTCAAATGAGCACAGAAATTTTTTGCAGATACACCAAAAATGACTTAATAATTACTTCATATTAAATAAATGAATTGAGATATTATATTGAATATTCTAAATAATAATAATTCAATTAGAAAATAGTAATTATTCCTTTCCCATACTAAAAAAAAAATTGATTCATATTATGAAGCAATAATTCTATATATTTAGAACCCAAGACATTAAAATTATTTAAATAAGAAATTGATAATCATATTTATTATGAAAATTCGATTTAAATCATTTTATACAAAATATTGTAACCTTTTCATTACCCTTCAAAGCTTTTCTTAAACTATCAGCATTAAATATCCCATTCTAATTTTAGTAGTTTCAAGTGATTCTCAGCCATTTGAAATAATGATTAATTAGCATCAAGTCATTCTATTTTACAATTAAATGAAAGTCCTCTTAATTCATTTAAATTATTATTAAATATCGCTGTTACTTGTTTAGCAGGACTTAAATTATGTAAAGCAAATTTATATAATATTAAATTGCTGAAAATATAAATCTAGACAAATATCGTAAACTTGTATTGGTTGTTTTGAAAATTTTTATAATAAATTCTTCAAGATACCTACAAAAAGCTACTTAATTGAATTAAGTAAATAACAAAGCCAAGGATAAACAATCTTAATTATATAATTCTATACAATCTTTAATATAAAACTCTGGAAGTGAAATATATTGTCCAATTGGTAATGATTTTCCTTCGAAATAATAAAAAATTGCTGATTTTAAATGATTGTTTATTATTGTTTTTTATAATAGCTACAGAAAATGAATCATAAATCAGATAACAATTGACACTAATAAGTTTTGCACGTGAGAACACTTTTCACAAATTAATTTAAATATAATAGATCAGTTCATAATTAGATATTTTTATTATTTTATCTACATGCATACAAAGTAGTATTCATTTCAAAGTTTGAAAACAAAGTATACCAATAATATAACAAACTATAATATAAAAATATTCAATCAGTTCTATTTATATCGGAGTAGCATATAATTAATGTGTGTCCAATATGTAATTTAATTGATAATATCACTATAAGATTTTATTTTTTAATGATTAAAAATAAAATAGATCTTGTTGTTCTACAACAACACCAAAGCACAGAAAATATAAACCATTTAAAAGAAGGAGATATATTGAAAAATATTTTTATTATCGTTGTGTTTTGTTTATGCAAAAACAATTCATGTAAACAAGTAAGATTACTACCTTGAAGTAATTAATAAATTAAAGATAAATCAAAATGTCATTTCGGTTAATTCTATATATTTTTTTGAAAATAATTGGTAGAACCGTTCAGGGCTGGGTTTAGGGGTTTTCACAAAAATATTCAAATCCACGGATCAGATCCGGGTTGTACTGTACAGATCCGGATCGGATCTTAAGAATTTAAATCACAGATCGATTCGAATCCAAAAATAATAAGATCCGACAGATACAGATATTATTTTTTTGGATTCGAATCGACCCGTGATCCATGGATTCTATAGGGGTGAGATAAAAGAATTCTAGAGGGGGAGAAAAAGTGAGATAGAAGAATTCTAGGAGGGGAAAAAGTGAGATAGAAGAATTCTAGGAGAAAAAAAATATTCAAATCCACAAAAAAAATATTCAATATTTTTTGTGGATTCGGGATTTATTCGAATACAATAAAAATTAGATTTAGATTTTAAAAGTTGGATCTGTATATGATGAATCTGAATCCGGGTTAAAGAATTAGAATATAGATAAAATCCAATCTGATCTAACTTTGCAGAACCCTATTTTTAATATGACAAACAGGTCGTCAATAAAACCATCGACTTTAGTTGTAACTTTAACAAAAGTTTAATTTCAGTTTCTTTATTTTGCCTTAATAAAAAAGAATTTATTTTTAATAAATGTTCTAAAGATTTAAATATATGTAAAAATATTTAAAAAAATGCAAACTCACATATTTAAATTTTAAATTAAACATCTGTGACATTATAAGGTTGTGATTGAGAAGTTTCAAATTCAACGCCTGCATCAGTGGTAATGATTTTGATAAGATTTTTAATAATTTGAAAAATATCTAATCAAGAGTTTCCTTTGTGCTTTCAACAATCTGCCAAAATATAAGACAACATTAATAATTTATTATGTAAACAATATAAATGTAAATGAAATGATTTTAATCAGATTATTTAAATATATACCAGTACCAGCCATTTCATTTTTTGTTTGAGAAATAATAAACTCATAAATGAATTTAAATTATTTATTATAAGGTAAAATATAGTCAAGTTTGTTGATATGCATACCTGAAACATTAATTTTAAATTAATTAAATTATATTTAAAATTATTATAAAGTTATGACAAATATTATATTAAATATTTTTAAATGTGCAAGGTTTATATCGAGAAATTAGTACAAGACTTAATACTGTTTATTCAGAGTACGCTATTATTATATTTTAGAAAATCACTATTATACAATTGTTCTTATTATACTTTGATTACAGTGTGCTATGTATGATTTTCAATCATCTAATATGAAAGTAATAGTTTTAATTTTTAACTAATTAAAACTAACTAGGAGGGATCATCATGAGAGCATAACAAAATAATAAATCTCCAGAGTTCGAGAAAAAAAATATCTAATAGTCCAAAACTATTCTTCGTTATAACGATAGTGCATAAGCATTTAAATAAAAACTTGATTACATTCTTTTTATCTCAAACATAAAAAAAATTAAATTAAATTTTTAGAAAAGTTGTATCAAGACTTTTCAGAACTTCTTAATGATAAATAAGAATACAATGTTATTATTGAAGTTGATAAAACGCAAAATAAAAAAACCACACTGTCTTACGTTATCGTTCTTACTTTAGTAAAGAATTAACAGATAATAATAAGGTTATTACCAATCCAAATATTTCTGCTCAAATATTCAAAATTATTTTCAAGTAAACCTTTANTTTAAATGTGCAAGGTTTATATCGAGAAATTAGTACAAGACTTAATACTGTTTATTCAGAGTACGCTATTATTATATTTTAGAAAATCACTATTATACAATTGTTCTTATTATACTTTGATTACAGTGTGCTATGTATGATTTTCAATCATCTAATATGAAAGTAATAGTTTTAATTTTTAACTAATTAAAACTAACTAGGAGGGATCATCATGAGAGCATAACAAAATAATAAATCTCCAGAGTTCGAGAAAAAAAATATCTAATAGTCCAAAACTATTCTTCGTTATAACGATAGTGCATAAGCATTTAAATAAAAACTTGATTACATTCTTTTTATCTCAAACATAAAAAAAATTAAATTAAATTTTTAGAAAAGTTGTATCAAGACTTTTCAGAACTTCTTAATGATAAATAAGAATACAATGTTATTATTGAAGTTGATAAAACGCAAAATAAAAAAACCACACTGTCTTACGTTATCGTTCTTACTTTAGTAAAGAATTAACAGATAATAATAAGGTTATTACCAATCCAAATATTTCTGCTCAAATATTCAAAATTATTTTCAAGTAAACCTTTATATAATTTGATTATTATGCACTAATAGAGTAAAATTTATACGATATATGTTAACTTAAAAAATTTTAATAATTTTATATAATATAGAGATATCTATGGCAGAATTATTAATAGAAAATATGGATATCAAAATGCCGGATAAATTGAAGATTGTTGCTAATGGTCTAGAGTTTGAGGAATTATCTCAGAAATTAGAAAATTATCTTATCGAATCAGTTAAAGATTCATTTCACTTTTGCTTAACATTAAATTTTTAAAAATGACAAATTTAAAAATTTAGAAAAGTATCCAAATATTATTTTTGAATTTGAAGGATTCACGAAGAGAAGTGAATCTTTAGTGTCAATTTTAAAATGTGACGACATAAAGATGAAAGAATGGGAAATTTGGGATTATTTAATTAATTGAGGAACTGACAGAATCCTACCTTACCCGAGAAATTGGGAAAATGGTCTGACAAAAACTTCATGACCTTAAAAACAACATAGTTTACTACTGTGGCGGAACAAACTGGTAATTGGGTGAAGTGTTACGAAAGATGATAATTTGTGACACTAGTACTAGGATGAACATTCAGGTGATTGTCATCCTAGATGATAATTTGTGTAGCCATCCGTAATATGCCATACGAGGATGAAGGATGAAGGATGACGCACAAATGATGAAGGATGAAGTACAAAGATGAAGGATGAAGTGTAAACAAAATAGAAAGTATAAATACGACTGTTGTTGGAAGTAAGTTTCAAAAGTTAGAAAATTAAGAAATTAGTTAATTAGTCAGATAGTTTTATGGAAGATTTCAAATAATTTAGAAATTAATAATTATTATATAGAAAAGTAAACTTCCTTCAGGGATGGTAAAATAGACACTCTAACACATGGCAATATTTCTGTCATTGAATGATACTTTACTTTTAAACTTTATATTTTAAATTTTAATAAACTTATATTTTGTGTCATAATATTGCGAAATACTATTAAATATTGTTTGATATTGCATTAATTGCTTTTACTCCACCTTACTCACTGTGCCTTCATGATTATTTGATTATTATTATTATTATTATTATTTATTATATTTATTATCTGTTTTGAGATAGGCCAGTTAAATCGATTGTATTAGCTGTGACCTACTGACAGATAGAACATATTATTATTGTGTTTGTGTGATGCAAACTTTGAGACTGATTTGAGAAATTGTTCGAAATACTCTGCACCCCTGTGACATTACTAATTCATTACTTTCACATTCCAAATTCAGATATTTTGAATGAAATTAAACCATATTAGAAAATTCTTGATAAACAGTTATGGAATGATTTGAAACAACATTTTATATTTCAGACCAACCAGTTGGACTGTTATCCTTCCACCGAGATTGTTTTTAAAACAAGAATTGTGATCAAGAGTAAATAACTTATTTTCAACTATAATGAGTGACGAACATACAGCAATAATTTCATCATGGATTAATAATTGACCAATTGGTTATTTTTGAAGAATTAATTGACATAAGTAGAGATAGATTTTCTCCAAGAACTTTTTGGATATTTGTGATGAATATGCTATACAATTGTGGTCACAACATTGAAGGAACAAACGAAATTATTGGTGGATTTGATCCTTTAACTTCGGATAAAACAAAAAAATGGTCATATAAAAACAAATAAAAGTTTTATATTTTCATTTAAATATTGTAGTATCCGAAACTCAATTCTTAGTAGAGTTAAAAATGAAAATGAGGCTTATGGCATTCTCCTAAAAAAGATAATTTTGGTCCATATTTTGGATATGATGAGATAAATGTATCAGATTTTACTCATGATAAGCAAAATAAATGTTGTAACTCTTATAGTTATGAAAAATCTATTAGAGCAACTAATCATAAATTTTCTACTATAGATTATGAAGTATTTAAAGTTGTTAAAAAATCTATGTAAATTTTTTTACTTGAATAATTACATTTGTTCTGAATTTATTGAGTTTAAATGTGTGAAGTTTATATCAAGAAAATAGTGTAAGACTTTAAAATAATTATTAGAAGAAATATGCATTTATGATATTTCTATTAAAAATATTACTTTTAATTAAATATTTGTTTATTGAATGTCTTGGTCAGATATTTTTTTCACTAATTAATTTATTAATTAATACATAGTTTTTATTTATAATTATAGAATTTGAGTTATATTAAAAAACCAATATTTTATTATTAGAAATAAGTTACAAACACTCATCACAAGGCGGAAAATTGAATAATAATACAATATATTTAGTTATTTTCATAAAAAATACAATTATGAGAATTCTCAAAAATAATATAAACTAGACAAAATTTAATAAATTTCATGCATTTCATAACTTAGAAATGGCCAATAATTTGAGTTAAATTAATTGACAAACTTCTTAATATATTCAATTTAATGACCATTAAAATTGAGATTATCTATATGAAGATTATTAAAATCAGAAGGTAAAAGTTTACTTGTAATGTATGCTTCAGAATGAGTAGTTTCGGCTGAAGATAAATATTCATCTTCACTTAAATCATGTATTTTTTGTTCTGCATTTAAAAACATAAGTGAATGTTCTGTTTTTTTATCATACTGCAAATCTACAATCCATTTTTCTGATATATCATAAATTGCTTCAGCACTTGGACGTTTGGATGGATCTTTGTTCAAACACAATTCCATTAATTCTATATAACATTGAGGTGTGCCTTTGTTAGTTTTTAGTCGAAGTCCATTGAAAATATCAGTAGCTAACTCTGAATTGTATGCTCTGTGAGCAAATGGTCTTTTTCCTGTTGAAATTACCCACATAATAATTCCAACACTATAAATATCTGAAGCTTGTGAATATTGATATTTGTTCAATACCTCAGGTGCAATATATGGCAATACACCATATGCTCCAGATGATGAGTTTTCATTTGCTAATCTACATAGTCCTAAATCTCCTAATCTTATGAATTTATATTTTGGATTATTATGTATTTCTGTTATCATTAGATTCCCAGGATGAATATCACGATGGATAAATCCTTTACTATGAATAACTTTTAATCCTCTAATAAAAGAATTCAATAACCATAATCGTTCAATCCAAGGTAATGATTTATTTTGATCAAGAAATCTCTCAAATTTCCATTTTTCATATGTCGTAAAACTATTGCATATTCTTTTGTCATTGAATCTTGGGTTATACCCAAAATTGGTAAAATATATTTATCACGACATTGGAAATTTGCAGTTAACTAAGGTTACAAAAATTAAAATTAATTAAATAATGTTATATATTATGAAAACATATTGATAAATTGATGTATTTAATATTTACCTCTTTTAAAAATTCTGAACTAATTTCTTGTGAATTTTTAAGTTTCTTCAAGACAACTTGATCTGATTTATAAAATTCAAATACCTCTTCAGGCATATCTATCCATTCTGCTTTCCAAATACTGCCAAACCCTCCTTCAGCTAAATATTCTATGTTTTTCAATTTACTATAATCTATCCACCTCCAAATTTCCCATTCAGTTGCATTTTCATCTGATTGAGTTATTTGAATAATATTGTCAACATCACAATTACCACTAGTCCATTTTGGCATTACTATAAGTTTACAATCTGGACATGTATTTTTTAATTGATTTAAATTTTCACAATTAATGCATCNAAATCTCTCAAATTTCCATTTTTCATATGTCGTAAAACTATTGCATATTCTTTTGTCATTGAATCTTGGGTTATACCCAAAATTGGTAAAATATATTTATCACGACATTGGAAATTTGCAGTTAACTAAGGTTACAAAAATTAAAATTAATTAAATAATGTTATATATTATGAAAACATATTGATAAATTGATGTATTTAATATTTACCTCTTTTAAAAATTCTGAACTAATTTCTTGTGAATTTTTAAGTTTCTTCAAGACAACTTGATCTGATTTATAAAATTCAAATACCTCTTCAGGCATATCTATCCATTCTGCTTTCCAAATACTGCCAAACCCTCCTTCAGCTAAATATTCTATGTTTTTCAATTTACTATAATCTATCCACCTCCAAATTTCCCATTCAGTTGCATTTTCATCTGATTGAGTTATTTGAATAATATTGTCAACATCACAATTACCACTAGTCCATTTTGGCATTACTATAAGTTTACAATCTGGACATGTATTTTTTAATTGATTTAAATTTTCACAATTAATGCATCGATGTTCTAATTTATTCTGATTTTTTTTAGCATATGAAATCTCATTTCGATAGTAATATTCAACTGAAATTTGTCCAAATTTTTCTCCTCCTTCAGCTGATTTCAGAAACCACTGGAATGCTTTCCCTTCATCTTTTGTAATTCCAATTGCTTTATCATAACAATGACCAAGAATATTCATTCCTTTAATATTTCCCCCTTCAGCTGATTTCAGGTACCACTGGAATGCTTTCTCTTCATCTTTTATGGTTCCAGTCCCATTGCGATAACAATTTCCAAGTTTATTTTGTCCTTCAATATCACCCCCTTCAGCTGATTTCAGGTACCACTGGAATGCTTTCCCTTCATCTTTTATGGTTCCAATCCCATTACCATAACAGAAGGCAAGATTGTATTGCCCTTTAATATTTCCTCCTTCAGCTGATTTCAGGTACCATTGGAATGCTTTCCCTTCATCTTTTATGGTTCCAATCCTATTACCATAACAGATGGCAAGATTGTATTGTCCTAGATTGTTTCCCCCTTCGGCTGATTTCAGGTACCACTGAAATGCTTTCCCTTCATCTTTTATGGTTCCAAGCCCATTAGCATAACAGAAGGCAAGATTATTTTGTCCTAGATTATTTCCCCCTTCGGCTGATTTCAAGTACCACTGAAATGCTTTCCCTTCATCTTTTATGGTTCCAATCCCATTAGCATGACAGAAAGCAAGATTATTTTGTCCCAGATTATTTCCCCCTTCGGCTGATTTCAGGTACCACTGGAATGCTTTCCCTTCATCTTTTATGGTTCCAATCCCATTAGCATGACAGAAAGCAAGATTATTTTGTCCTAGATTATTTCCCCCTTCGGCTGATTTCAGGTACCACTGGAATGCTTTCCCTTCATCTTTTATGGTTCCAATCCCATTGAGATAACAAGTTCCAAGATTGTATTGTCCCATATGGTCTTCCCCTTCAGCTGATTTCAAGTACCACTGAAATGCTTTCCCTTCATCTTTTATGGTTCCAATCCCATTACCATAACAGAAGGCAAGATTGTATTGTCCTTTAATATTTCCTCCTTCAGCTGATTTCAGGTACCATTGGAATGCTTTCCCTTCATATTTTATGGTTCCAATCCCATTACCATAACAGAAGGCAAGATTATTTTGTCCTAGATTATTTCCCCCTTCGGCTGATTTCAGGTACCACTGAAATGCTTTCTCTTCATCTTTAATGGTTCCAATCCCATTACCATAACAGATGGCAAGATTGTATTGTCCTAGATTATTTCCCCCTTTGGCTGATTTCAGGTACCACTGAAATGCTTTCCCTTCATCATCATAACATAAGGAAAGATTAAATTGAGCATCACTGTCTCCACCTTCAGCTGATTTCAGGTACCACTGGAATGATTTCCCTTCATCTTTTATGGTTCCAATCCCATATTGATAGCAAGTTCCAAGATTATTTTGTCCTTCAATATTTCCCCCTTCAGCTGATTTCAGGTACCACTGGAATGCTTTCTGTTCATCTTTTAGGATTCCAATCCCATTTCCGTAACAAAATCCAAGATTAAATTGAGCATCACTGTCTCCCCTTTCTGCAGATTTCAAGTAATGACAGAATTCTTCCTCTTCAATATTTCTAGTTTCATTTTCATTGGAATATATATTTCCCATTTACACAGTGATTTGTTCAGTGATTAACGTAACAAAAAAACTTATTGAATTTAAAAGTTTGAAGTGGAATTGGAATGTATATTTTAAAAGTGAAGAATTGATTATATAAAAAGGTTATAAGAGAAAACTAAAGGGCTAAATGAATAATTTTATATGTTTTATTATTCGAAATAAATGCATATAAGAATTTGAAATTTTGAAGTTGACAGTTCATAGATTTATTAATATTGATTTTCATTGTACGATTCGACAATTTGAATTTGGGAATTATAAAGGTTCACATGTTACCCGATCTTCATAATGCATCATTGAATATTTCAAAATTAGAATTTCTTCGCATACTCATACTATAACTGATGATCATAAACTTATCCCTCTTAATCTTTATACAACTCAATGTAATTTTAAAAAAATTCAGTTTCCTAATAACACGTGATTTACTGTTTTCGATATTTCTATGGAGTGTAAAAAATAATAATTTAAATCCGTGATTAATTAATTGCAAAATTCAAGCTAACGAACCGAATCTGACCGAGAACTCTTGTTGGTTATTTAAAAAAAGACTTTTGAATGATTTTTAAATAAATATTTAAATGACAAGGTCATTTGGTTATTATAACTTGCAAAATGACACTAATGCCGCCTTCACATTTACTACCACTTCTTTGATCACGTTAATACTGTTAACTTTATTTTCCATGATAGTAATATAGAATTCTAGCCTAATATAATATTCCTGTCACGTTGGAGTCACGGACGGTGTGGGATGCTTTCAACCGTCTGGTGAATGTCAGGAAGACCTTTGACTTTACACGCTTATCAGTTCAGTTCAATTTCTTCGAATATTTATGCATGAATATTTAAATAATAAATCCATGTGAAGGAAATCTCAATAAGTGAATATGAATAGTATATAGAAATAAAATAAATCTTGTAATATATTTTCCGTTAAATATCAGAAAATATTACAATATCACATATTTTAGGATTTTTAGTTATGTGAATAAATAAATCACGTGTGGGCATTTTCGGAAATAAGATTGTTTTTGCTGTTTGTAAATTTATTTAATTCCATATAGTTGCCTGAGAGAAGTTATATGAATATTCTTGACAAGATAATTGAATTTGTTCAAAGACTCACATACTCTACCAGTAAATGGCCCTAAATAATTTTTTCTACAATTCCAGACTATTTTGGAGTTCTTCAATATTGCAAATTTCTGTAGTAGAAAGAAGAAAAAATATTTTCCGATTCATCTATTTTATACTCTTGTTATTAATATAAACTCTATAAAATTTATTATTATTGACTCTACAAAAGTTATCACCTTCAGGACGCTTAATTTCGTATTTTTCAATATAAAACAAGTAAAAAAACAATATAATCAAGAAGAACAATGTTGGCGCAATTATGATACTAGATATTATAGTTTTTATAAAAAACCTTTTAGTTAAATTTTCTATTGTGAAGCACTCAAGATTATTAAAAAACAAATTCAAACTGTGTGCTAAGATAATATAATTTATTATTTAATAATTTACATATTTTAATGATACCAAAATCTATTTATCAAAATCAAACAAATTAAAACGTCATCATTACGCTTTATTGAAATTGGGAATGACCCCGTACCGCCAATGTGTGATGTAATTTGATAAACCAGATTCCGCAACAGTTTTCAATTGTTTATGTAATTGATTTTGTTATTTCTACACTATTTTTATCGTTTTGATATTTACTTTAATAAAGAGTTTATTGGAATGTTTAAAATATCTTTATACATTAAATGAAAATTCTTCATAAAATTGGGGGACTTATAAATCTTTACTTACTTTTACTGTATATATTTTTATTTTTCCAACAGAGTCATGCGACAGTAATAAATACATATAGCAGATCTAATAAATAAATGAATAATCAATTAATATAAAAATAATTAATATATATATATATATTTAACCAACGGAGCCTCACTCCAAGACGTTTATTAATGAGGTAAAAATATATATATTTTTAGAACAAATGAATACATAGAGGAGTTTGCTAAAACTAAATTGAATTAATTTACGGCACGGCCCATCGTTGCCCAGTAAACCTGGGAACTGATTAGCCAAAGTCCTGTCAGTTAGTTTATATAAATAATTAATATATTAATAATTAATTAATTAATGAATAACAAGGTCTCAAAGAAAATGGTTCAAACCAATGATATAAGAATAATTAACTAAAATATTCAAAGGTAAAGATTAAGAATAAAAAATAGTGATGGTCTAATTATTTATAATCTCAAAAGTTGTGCTCACTTTACAGAATAATTTAAACAATGAAACATGCTAGATATGTTAAATATGTCGTTGGAGATTTTCCAAACTTCGATCACTTATTAATATGTATAGTTATCTATCATGTTTTTTTACATCACCATCAAGGGGGATAAACTATCTAACATTATTTATTTCATTTTAATTATAATATATTTTTATTGCAAATATATGACTAGACTTATACACAAAATAATTAATTTTTGAGAAGAGAGTAATATAAAAAAAGAATAGATGTGATTCTTAGCAATTTCAATGTGCGTAATTATAAATGTGAAAAAATAAAAGCAATAAAATTAGTTTCACATACACAAATCATTTGAATCTGTCTTATTTTTTTAATTTATTTATTTTATGCTAAGTGTAATTTTTCTCTTTTTTTTATTATCTACTACAATGATTATAATTTATCAAATTCTGCAAGCGTACTGCATTTTTTATCAAGAGAGAGGCACCTCGGATTCTCTATTTCGGGCTGAGTGACATACGAATTTAATGATCCGACATAATTTATTTATGACATATTTTAAATTTTTTTTTGTATTTAATTAATATAAGAACCTTTTTTCCCCTTTTCCCTTGATCGTACTGCGACATATTATCAAATTATCAGATATCCAAATCAAATCTACTTTATCATCATA
Source organism: Diversispora epigaea (assembly GCA_003547095.1). Classification (NCBI taxonomy): domain Eukaryota; kingdom Fungi; phylum Glomeromycota; class Glomeromycetes; order Diversisporales; family Diversisporaceae; genus Diversispora; species Diversispora epigaea. The sequence continues at coordinate 105,470 of PQFF01000252.1, read as the reverse complement.
ATAAATTATCTATAATTATAACTGCTAAAATTAAATAAAAACTATAAGTATATATCAATTCATGGCGAAATCACCAATAACTGGACAATTTATTTTACTTCAAGAACTATATTGGATTCCATAAATCAGATCTCTTATTCTTCATCGTTGACTCAATTAAGTTTTTATTCTATCCACAAGAATTTATTATTGAAAGTTTCAATAAAAATTTAAAAACATTTGTCTAGATGGATTTGACGTTAAAACCATTTATAATATTTGTGATAAAGTATCTAAACAATTATTATTTTGAAAGTTAAAGGTACTGGAGAAATTTTTGGAGAGCATAATCTTCTCGAGTGGGATAAAAATTAAAATCTATGGAAGAAGACTGAAGATAGTTTTACATTTTCATTAAAGACTGTAAATATGAGAAATTAAATTTTAAGTAGGATATTGAAGAATGGTGTATAATTATCCAATGTGTTCAAAATTGGGTTTCGGTGTTTCTTTAAGTTTAGCTGAAAGAAGTTGTTTTTGTACGCATTGGGTATCATATTCTAAACCAAATCTTTCTGATAAATTTATAACACCTCTTTCAGATATCTCTTTATTTTCGGTTGAAGAATATAAGATTTTCAAAATTCCACCAAGAAAATAGTTTTAACAACAATTTGTATTATATTTGCTTGTTTTAATTTTAAAATATGTTCTTTTTGTTTTTATTTAAATATTCTTCGATACGAATATATTCGAATAAAAATCACACGCAAATAAGTTCATTATTCGTAAATCCATTAAAATTTGGCTGATTCTGAACTTTCCTATTCTTTCTTTTAATCAGTTTGATTATTAATATCATCGGATATTTTAATTATTAGATAATCAGCAATTGGAGTTAATCGTTTTGCTTTACAAAGATAACTAATTTTTTCATATTTATTTTATAATTCATTATTAAATAATTTATTTTATAATTCATTATTAAAATAATTTATTTTTTGTAATTTTATTAGAAAGAATAAATATAAACAGTCCTATCTTTTGAGTTACATTTAAGTTAGATAAAAATTCTTTCAAATCACCTGACTCAACCTTTTGATATCTAAATTGGCTGTTATTTGTAAAGTTCGTTCGCTTAATGGCGAACATATCAAAGTATTAAAACTGCTGAACATTACAGTCCAGTTAAAGTATTTGATGTTATTATCAAGTAAGTTTAAGTGTTATTTTCAGAAATAATATTTATTTTAATTGTAATTTTATATTAATAATAAATTACATGTATATTTATAATTGAAAATTTTCATTGGAAAAATTGGAAAATCTCGTCACTTTTGACTTTATAATTGCTTCTAATGAACTTGAATTTGATGAATTAGTTGAACATATCCAAACTGATTTTGTCAATAATAATGTTTCATTGTTAAGACTGAACTTTGCTCAAGTTTACCGGACAAGTTATCATCAAAACTTTAAAATTATTCGAAACTTTCGTGATAATATTATCGCAAGTATCTTTGAGACGTGCAAGTATCCAAAACTTATTTTTGATGCAAATGATTTACTTTACTAGAAAAATCTGCACTAATCTCTCTTCTCGAAAGGGAAAATCTGGGATTGTGTCATCAAGTAGAGAATTGCTCAAACTTCTATGAACTTTGATAATTGAACCACGTGAAATTTTTTACACCGAAAATTACTCTACATAATATGATGTTTACTAAATATTCGCTATTTTCACCACCTTTCAAGATGTATAATTCATTTTTCTCCTTGTAGCAAATAAAGGAGCAAGGCGGAAAGACATTGGATCGGTAATTTAGAATCTTCAACACGTATTCCTGCTTTATTAGCTTTCTATTCAAAAAAAATAAATCATACTTTTAGTATTTTATCATAATATTTACAATATTTTTTTTATATAGCACATCCGACGGGTATCCAAATTAAATCAAGTACTATATATGTGGAATGATAATCTGCAACTTGTTCTAATTTATCTAAAAAATTTATCCCAAGCTTACTGGTCAATTATAAATTCTATAGCTTGAAAAAATTGTAAGTAATGTACTACATATATCCTCACTGGTATGCAATTGACTTAATAATGGTTTTATTTGTGATTTCTGATAATAGTATTTAAGAATATAACGGAAAATAACTTCATTACAAAAAATATCAATATCTATTTTATTATTAATTTTAAAATCTTTGTTGAATTGTTCACAAGTAGATATTAGATCAACATCTGGATTTTGATTTCCTCCCACTTCAAATATGACAATATGTACTTATGTACATTTGGAACTAACCTGAAATGTCTCAATTATTTTTTTATTAATAGTCTACATATTTGTATGGTGGCAAACTGATTTTCAACTGAGAAGAGGAGTTCGTTAACCAGAACCGGTTGTTGGGTGATATCATAGATGTTGAATGAACTGTTACTAATCCGATGGCACCACCACCGACGAATTCATAAGTTAAAACGCCCTTATTCTCACTGTTGTCAAAAGTCTTGATGAAGTTTTCATCGACGCATATGGCGAAGAGTACCTCTAAATCAGACCTAAAACTCATGCAGGTTTCATTCTCAGGACATTCCGAGTCGTGAAATATTTGATTATCATCTCTGTCTGAGCAGTTTGCACGAATCGTTTTTCGCCAATTCATTTGGAAGAATTCAAGAAGGGATGCCCATCTGGGCATTGGGCAAGTCCCGGGATTCCATTTATGAAAAGTCAATTCAAAATGAGATTACTGGATTCCATTTGAGGGATTTCAACAGCTTTGATGCCTTTGAAAGTTTTCGCGACCGGGCTATTTCTTTAATACTTTTACCTTCTATCATAAGGCATTCATTTTATTTAGTTGAGCATTTATCTATTTTTCATTTTTCACTGTATACTTATCATATTCATTTTTGAAATGGGTTAATATGGTTCATACCATTTCCAGATAGCATAAGTAAATCTTTATTTCATTCTGGTAAATTTAGTTGGACGCTATTTTTCAGTATGTGAGGTTCGAATTACGCTTAAAATACAAATTCGATAATCATTCACTTCTGTATAAAATTTAATATAACACAAAAAGTATATGTACGTAATGTGTGTAACCAACAATATATGCGCATACACATAAATTGGCGTATTATAAAGCTAAGACCTCACTGGTCGTCTAAATTTAAAAAGTAAATTGGCGTATTTTATTTAACCCGATTAATTTTAATTTTGAATTATGTCCCAAGGAAAGACAAATGAAAAAGAATTGGAGACCTGGATGGATAATTTAATTATTGAAGATATTATTCAAAAAGAAAATATCCCATTTAATCAATACTCTGAATTTCAGAATGTAAAATTGATTACTACAAATATTTTTAAAGCCACTTTTAAAATTTCTCAAAAAACTGTTGCTCTTAAAAATGTTTATTTAAATGATAATGATAAATTTGCATTGGATGATTTAATAATCGAAGTGAGTTGAATTAAATTATTTATTCTTAACTTCGAATTTGTTTTAATATTTTTTATTTTCACTATTTTAAATTGAAAAAAAAAAGATTAAAAGACATCGAAAATTGGAAATTCATAATAGTATTCTTAAATTCTATGGCATCACTAAGCAAGGTAAAAATATATAAAAATCATTCTTAATATATTAATTATTCACTTATTTATTTTATTTGTTTAAAAAATTCATTTTATTTTTATAGAGAATACCAACAATTATATGATCATCCTCGAATTTATTAATGAGGGTTCTCTTCGTCAATATTTGAAAATCAATTTCCAAAAAATGAATTGGAGTGCAAAATTAAATCTCGCAAAACAAATTGCAAATGTTTTGATGTTTTTACATTCCAATGATGTCATTCATGGGAAATTCGTAATTATCTTTTTTTATTTATTTTTAAATAAAAATAAATTTAACGAATGAATTATTTTTTAATTTTGCTTATTTTTATAATTATTTTTTAGAACTCTGAAAATATTCTTGTTCACAATGGGAACATTAAATTAAATGATTTTGGATTAACAAAAGTTATGTCTGATTCTTTAAGATTCTTTACAAATAATCTTGATCCAATACAATACATGGATTCTCAACATTTGGAACTCTTCAGTACGATTGGCAAAAATAAGAGTTCAGATATTTTTGGACTAGGAATTATTCTTTGGGAAATTTCTAGTGGTAATTTTCCTTTTGAAATGGAATCCTATTCGAATGTTGATCTGCTAAACTATATTGAAAAAGGAGAAAGAGAAATGGCTATACCCGGAACGCCTCAAAAATACAAAGAAATATACATTGGTATTAATTCAAATAATCATTAAAATTATATGATTTACAGATAAATTATTAATGTAATATTTTTTATAGATTGCTGGAAGCACAATGGAAACTCACGACCAGATATTTCTCAAGTTGTTAAACTTCTTTCCGAAATCATTATCTCTGATGCAAGCGTTAAATTTGAAACTCCTCATTCACAACTTTATAATGCCATTAATGTTAAATTGGAAAATTTAAATATGTAAATTACATTTTTCAATATATATATATATATATTTAAATCTTCAGAACATTTATTAAATATAAAATTCTTCTTTAATAAGGCAAAATGAAGATTCCGAAATTAAACTTGATCCTCCTTGTGTTGATGTCAAGACTGAAGTTAATGATTTTATTAACGATCTGTTTGAATGTCTCATTGATATAAGCAAAAAACAGGTCCGAAAGGTTCAACCAATTATGATCAAAAAATATATTAGAGACCACAAAAAGAATCCGGTTAAAATTCTTTACGAAATGATTCGTCATCCATCTTATTATTTGTACACTAGTCTCATAGGATTTTTTTATCAGCAAGGCATTGGGACTGTTGTTGATAATCAGATGGCTTTTAAATTTTTCAATTTAGCTGCCAATGAAATTGATATGAAGAACATCTCTTCAAATCTTTCAATAAGAAAATTTTACAACATAAACAAAGAAATGGGGAATATCTACCTTGCACATATGTACTTGTTAGGTATAGGAATTGAGAAAGATTTGAAAAAAGGATTTCAGATCTATTCTAAATTTGCGGGTGAAGGGTCCCATAGAGCTTTAAATTGTATGGGATATTGTTATGGGATGGGGTTTGGTGTTGAAAAATATGAAAAAAAAGCATTAGAATTATACTTCAAATCTGCAAAAAAAGGAAATCTTGTAGCACTATCTAATGTTGGTTTTTGTTATGATAATGGAGTAGGAGTAGCAACAGATGAAACTAAAGCATTCCAATGTCGTATAAAATCAGCTCTTTCTGGAAATATTGATACAATGCACGATGTCGGGTGTTGTTATGAAAGTGGCATAGGCGTGGATAAAGATGAAAAAGAAGCATTTAAGTGGTATCTAAAGGCAGCCGAAAAAGGACATCCCATAGGACAACATAATTTAGGATATTATTATGAATTAGGTTATGGAATTAATAGAGATGAAGTGAAAGCATTTGAATGGTATAAAAAAGCTGCAGAAAATGACCATGCTGATAGCCAATACGTGCTTGGGAAGTGCTTTTATGAAGGATACGGGACTAAAAAGGATATTATAAAAGCTATATACTGGTTGACCAAAGCAAAAGAAAGTGAGAATACATCTGTCAATGAATTATTAGAAGAAATTATAAATATAATGCCGTAGTTAAAAAATAAATTATCAATAAATCTTTTTTTATTGTTATTAATAAAATATTTTTTTTGGCTAAATGTATTTTTTCGAATGCATTGAATCCTTTGTTATTTTATTTGCAATCAATATTATCGTAATTTTTGGATTTTGTGTTGTATCCATATCCAATATTATTACGACGAATTTTCAAAAAATAAATTTCTTGAGTGTTATATTAGTCGTCGGGTTGGATGTTTGTTAGTTGGTAAAAAAGTCCTTAAGAGATTTTTTATACGATCTGTATTTTCCTCGCAAATTTTTGTGAATAAGGTCGTGGCTGGTCGAGCTGTGCGGGGATTTCCCTGAGCTAGCTTAGTTTTGATTTTTATTTTTAATTACGAATGTTTTAGGGTCACTGGTCGTTTAAAATTCAAAAATTCAAAAATTCAAAAAATAAATTTCAGATTTCAGGTAAAAATAATTTTCAAATAATATTAACGTAATTTAAAGGTTACTTTAAAGCAAAGAAATTTTCACTGAACGTATATTTCGATATAAATTTTCTTTACCATTTTTTTTTAAAAATAAAATTTATGAATAAAATGGTTATTGGTGCCTAAGTTTTCTAAGTGGCGCTGGTGTCAAAAACTTTCATTTGTTTTACAATTTATATAAAAAATGAAGAAATAAAAATAATAAGGGAAATTATATAACTAAATAATATATTCCTTGCAATTCTAATTGAATAATAGCTATATATACTTGAAATTGCCATTTGTTCATTGACAATTTTTCTTATTTTATAAACTTTGGCATTTAATTATAATTTTGAAGATTCGATTGTTTTTATTCACTAATAATAATAAAATTTTATGACTATTTTCAAACAACCATACTCAAACTTCTTAGAAATACAATATCACATTTGAAGTTAGTGAAGCAACAGCTTACGAATTTTTGAAGTTCATTCGTGCATTTTACGATCTCGTTGCCTTATTTAAAAAAAAAAAAATTAACGAAATTCATTCAACGAAAAGATGTATAATATTTCTGTTAAAGTATAAAAATTTATCATAATTTTAACAAAAAAGTTTAATGATTGTTTAACAAGGAAAAACTGAAAATTTAAGCCCCTGACCCTTAACCCTTATCTATTTATTCATTAATTTTTGTAATATTAAGTTTTTTTTTAACGAAATTGGTAAAATGACAAATATTTAGGGTTGTTGTACAATAATGCGGGTCAAAATACTAACGTGAAAATTCCTAAAATAGCTAAATTTCGGTAACTGATAATTAAATCCGAGGAAATTAGACTTATAACAAAATCTTACATCGAAACATAAATTCTGATACTTATTGATTGATTTTTTTTTAAAAAAAAACTATAAAATTCAGCCTTAAATACTATAAACAAAAAAAATGTCTACTATATGCCCAGAATGCAATCAAGAATATAATGGACATTGATGCAATCGAAACATTTTCAAAATGCTTTTTCGACAAGTGAAAATGACAAAATAGATAAATTAATCCAAGATGCTCAACAAAATGTTAATAATGATTTGCAAGTAATCGAATGGATACCTTATGACAGATTTAAAGATGTTAAACAAATAGGTAAAGGTGGATTTGGAACAATACATTATGCTAGGTGGGTTGATGGATATATTGAAAAATGGGATATCGAAAATCAACAATGGAAAAGATATCAAGACGAAGGCGAAGTAGAAGTGGCATTAAAAAAGTTTGATGATTTTGTGAATTTCAATGATGTCTTAAATGAGGTAAATATTTTAATTGATATTTAAATTTAATTTTCAAATTATATATAACGTTTTAACTATAGATTAAAAAATGTTTACATTATTATATTCACAGATGAATTTGATTCAATTCGATTTTATGGAATTATACAAGATCCGGAGACACTCAAATATATGATGGTTTTAGAATATGCAAAAGATGGAAATCTTCGAGAATATTTAAAAAATAATTATAATAATATTAATTGGAAGCAAAAATTAGAAAATCTACATAGTTTATCTAGCAGGTTAATGAATATTCATAAATTAGATATAGTTTCATCCTTTAAATATTTTATCATCCAGTTTTAAAGATTATATCCAGATTTCAGGTTTTGGATTAAGTAAACTAATCGGGGCGAATCCAAATAATCCTGAAAGAAAGAATATAGTTGGTGTTTTACCATATATTTCTCCAGAAGTATTAAGCGGTGATGAATATACAAAAGCTGCTGAAGTATATTCATTTGGGATTATTGCTTACGAACTGATTACAGGCTTTCCTCCATATCCCGATATACCACATGATGAAGATTTGGCTATTAAAATATGCAATGGATTACGACCAAAAATTTCATTTCATACTCCCAAATTAATTACAACAATTATGAGGTGTTGGGATGCTCGAGTTACACATAGACCCACTTTTAATGAATTACAAGTTGAGTTGTGGAAATATTGTTTGGATTATCATGATTATTTAAGGGAAGGGAAAAATTGAGATTCAGAATTTGTCATTCAAATTAAGAATTTTCAGCAAATCAAGAATCAACCAACACTACAACAACTACAGCTCCTCTTAATTATCAAACATATCCGCTAGAAATTTATACCAGTCGACTTCTTAATTATTCAAAACTTCCAAAACCCAAGAACGAAGAAAATTTTGAAAGAGAACTTGAAGAATTAACTAAATCTTTTTCTCATATAACTTCTAGTAAGTATCAATTATATTACGTTTATTTGTTTTTTATATTTTCCGATTAATTATATTAATTTATTTTTTATTTAGATGATGATATCGATGAATTCCAAATATTATAAATATTTTATTTTATTATTTTTAATTTTTATTTTCTGATTAATTATATTAATTTATTCTTTATTTAGATGATGATATTGATGAATTCTAAGTATGTATTATAAATATTTTATTATTTTTTATTTTTATATATAAATATTTTGTAGAAATTCAATTAAATTAGTTTGTAAGCCTATTCGCATAACTGTAACTATTTTTAATAGCTTTTAAAATAAATAAATAAATAACTGTTGCAAATAATTTCATTAATATATTTTTTTAAATGATAATTGATTAAATAAGAAATGATTGATATAAATTAATTTGATAAATAAAATTTAGTGATTATAATAAACCTCAGGCTTCGGAGCATATTGTTATAGCACAATACATAAATTTTCTTAACTAAGTTTGGCCTACAAGATCTTATTCATTTCTTCTTCCAATAGTCGGAATGAAAGTTGAAAGAAGGACGTTGGGTCGGATTCCTTTTTTTCGAATTCGATCATTTTCTGTGAATAATGGATGTTAATATAAAGAATAAATTTAATGTAATGTGGAAATCAATAAAGAAACAAATGAATAATAATTTTACTCGATTAAGGAACTTCTTTCCAACATCCATTGGCACATTTAAAATATAATTCTTGTAGGTGAAAGTAATTCATATACTTCGTCAGCAGATTCAACCATAAACAAATAATAAATAATAAATAAAAAATACAAAAAGCTAATTATAAATAAATTAAAATATTCTGTATTATAAAATGTAATTATTATTATTATTAGATGTTATTTTACCCACTTTTTTGTAAACTCAAAGAATTCAACACGTTCACATTGGTGAATCAAACATTTATCCCATAAAAAAATAATAAATAATGATAAATAATAAATAAATAAAAAATAATAAATGATAAATAAATAAGATATAAACGATGCGTAATTTTTAAATACATCCATGAAGCTTTTTAAATTTTTTTTTTTAAAAAAATATAAAGTCGGAGTAGTGAGCCATTTTTATTTTTGAGATACATTAACGTGTAATGTGTATCGTGAATACCGGTTTTTGGCGTGATGGCGTACAAAAAATGTATTATAGAAACAATTATCTCCACGAAAGAGAATCAGATTTTAAATATTTTACTTAAATATAATAACAATACATTTGAAATAAGAATGTAAAATAATAAATAACTAATAACTTTTTTTAAAAAAAACAGCTAACGGGACCTCTTTATTCATAAATGATAAATAACTAATAAAATTATATGAAATTTACTATATATATATAAATGTAAATTATACATTTTTTTTAAAAAAAAAATAAATTTATTAGTAAAAACGAATAAAGAAAGGATGTTAACATTATATTAAAATTATATTCAATACTTACACCAAACAACTATTCCCTTTATGGGATTTCTATATTAAATTCTTCGGTAACTTATAAAATAAAATATAATTAAATTAATTAAATTATTAAAATTAAAATAAAGTATAATTAATATTTGAAAATAAATATATCGTAAAAAAGCTTACTTAGACAATCTTTAGTAATTAATTCATTTGTATTTTTATCATCATTTTCATTAAGATTCTTAGGCTTTGGAAGATTTTTAAAATTAAAACCTCTACTGGTGTAAATTGCTAAACTATTTGTATTATTGTTATCCACTGGATTTGTTAAGTTTAGTCTGCTACACTCTTCAATTTGTTTATAAATTTCTGATTCTTTAACCTCATCTTTTATATTAATCAAATAACCATCAAAATAAAATGCTAATTCTTCAAAAGTGAGCCTTTGTTCTGATTTTGCATCCCAACATCTTTTCATTATGTCTACTAGTAATTGAGGAATAAAAACATTAGATGGAATTTCTGGTTTATATCCATTTCAAATCTTTAATGCAAGATCTTTGTCATGGGGAATATCGTAGAAAGGAGGAATTCCTGTTAATATTTCAAACATGATCATTGCAAAACTATACACGTCTGATGCCTTTGAGTAATTATCATCACCGGATAATACTTCAGGAGCTATATATGGAATTACTCCAAAAACCTTTTATTTACTATCTTTAGAAATCCCAGTTTCGTCCACTGGTTTAGATAAACCTAGATCAGAAATCGAGCACTGTTCATTATCAAGTGAAAGAATATTTCCAATATTAAAATCTCGGTGAATTAAATTCTCATTATGTTTGTATATTATATAATCCACCAGTAATGATTAATAAATTATTTAATTTATCTAACCACGATAATTTAGAATAATTTCTAAGATTCCCACCCTCTATAAAATTCATCACAAACATAAAGGTATATAATATTATTAAAATGAATATTTTTTAATATAAACTCTGGAACAGAGATCTCAAGATCTCAAATATTCAAATACTTGAAATAATTAAATACTTAAATACTTGTAATTATTATTTGAAATTTGATAAAATAATTCAAAAGTAGTTATAAAATTTAATAAAAGTTTACATTAAAATAATAGTTTTAATAAAAAAATTTAAAAATAATTAAACATTACTTACATTACTCATCTATATAGTCTATTACTATAAAAAATGTCTTCTATATAAACTTTCCCTAAAATTGGATCTTATTGGATCTAAATAGAGGAAACGAAATAGTTTCAAAAAATATAATAATAAAGTTTCGTCATCTATTAAGTAGTCATTCTGGTGACTTGTCATATGAACGATCAAAATTCAATTGAACCTTATTGGAGTAAATTAAAGATCAGATGAAACTCCCGGTTTGGAAGTGGGTGGCCGATTTTAGGTGGTATTGCTCATTTTGGGATGTTTCACTGATCGTCGTGGTCATATGTGGTTAGTACATGTTCGTATTTGTTAGGTGTTACAGATTTTGTGTCATCCTTTAGGAAATCCGGTGACATTTGTGGACTGGGCTTGTCCCAAAAGAGCTTTGTGTTTGTTTGATACAGGTTAATACCGTCTTGAAGAGGATTAGCCTGTGTAAATCATTTCCTTAGTGCCTGAAATGGATGTTGCGATGATTTTATTATATATACTTATTAAAGGATTACCTAATCGCTACATATTTGGAAATGCTGATCGCTTATTAATCGCGCGGATTCCGGCAAGGAATTTTGACCATGTGCAAATTTGATATTTATATAAGAAAATTTACCAATAAATTTCTAGCTGATAATTTATATAAAATATTTTGAATAAAAAATCCCGAAATTTTTTTACACATTTAATTTTTTTTAATTTATTTAATTTAAAATATTTATTAATTAAATAAACAGAAATTACTTTTAAAAGGTAAATTTTTTCAAATAAGATAATTTCTCCAAAAAAAATGTAAAAACTGTTTACATTTCTTATTATATTTATTTCTCCAGTTAAAAAATAATAATAATTTGCAACATGCCAAAATAATAATAAACTAGCCAAATAATATTATTGTTATTTCTGTCATTATTACAATCATCATTATTGTTGTTATCATTAGAAAGAATTATTATTCTTATATCTTAGATGCAATATGCTAATTATATGTTTATCAAGTTAAAACAAGCTTTAATAAAATATTTAATGCTTATACTAAAGTAAATTTATACTAGTAAATATATGCTTCTCTTTAATATTATCATAACATAATATTTTCAATACTTATGCAAAAATATATTACATTATTTTATAAAAATAAAATAGATATGGTATTTATTGCAAATTTTATTCATTATTTATAAAATTCTCAAAATAGGGAAATTGAAAATATTAATTAAAATTCCTATTTAACATATTGCTTTATACTAAATATTAAATTAAAAAAAAATAAAAATTATAATTATTATTTACTCAGTTTTTCCCTTGAATTTTTCAATCTAATTTTAATTCTTTAAATAAATAGATTTGATATATTTAATTTAATAGAATCAATTAATTTTAATTATCTAATTAATTAACAATTAATTTATAGCTTATTCTTCTCACTTCTAAATTAAATTAAATTGATAATATATTATACAAATTTATTTTTATTTATTATTATAATTATTTTATCATTTTTATTATTTTATTTTATTAAAATTTTCAAGAAAATGATTTAATAATTTTTTATAAAGTTTTAAAGACTAATTTTGCAATTTGTATAATTTATATTGTAAATTAGAATATTTTGACAGTTCTTTCTTTTGAAAATAGCAATTTAATTTTTTTATAACACAATAAATACAATGCAATTTCACTTTTTTTTACCTCTTAATAATGTTTCTCATTAAACAAATGTATTCTAGATATTATTTTTCTTTCTTTATAAAAATTCATTTTATTAATTTATACTTTTCATTTTTCTATTAATTAAAAATAAAAATGGTTTAATATCTTGTGATCTATATTTTCTATATTTGAACTTGCTTTACTCTAACCTTCTCACTTTTTTTACTTTAATCTATTTTTTTTAATTTCTGAAGAATTTTTTTTTCTAAATTAAAAAAAATGATTGTTATATCTTTATTCTGCATGATCAATAATTTGTTGAATTTGAATGGTGTTTTGAATAAATTATGCATTCAAGGTTATAGAAATTGTTTGAATTTTTTGAAAAGTATTGTGTTTTTGATATTTTTATTTTTGGAATAAGTGTCTGGATTTGAAGATTTTTACTTTGGTTTTGAAATCTGGGACCTTTAAGGATAGGGTTTGTACTATATATGTTGTCAAAACTATTTTGACCTTGACTCAACTCTTAAAATTTCAATTTTCAATTGCATCTGACTCAATTGTCAATTACAAGTAAAAAACAAAATTTGCTTTGACTCAACTTCAATTTTTCTTAATTTTAATTGTGTCTAATTCACTTCAATAGTTTTGACAGCATGTATAGTTTGCACAGTTTGGAACAACACCATTAATTGTTTTCTTTTTTTTGCAAAATAAATTTCAAACATAAATATATCTAAGAAAAATTCCAGTTTATCTCTAAAACATATATGTTATTTATATTTGTAAGTTATCATTTACACTAAATTAACTTGTTCAAAAACAATGAATTAAAGCTCCCCCTTGTCCTTGACCTCTAGTTAACATAAATATAAAATTATTTCATTGTTTTTCTTTTCCTTTTAGGGAAAAAAGGAAATTTTTACCTTTTTGGGGGAAGATTTTCGGGTGCTGCTCTTCTCCGGAAAAGGTTAAAATTTCCTTCTATATCATTTGAATCCATAAAAGTAAATTTTTCCCTTTTTC
>PQFF01000252.1:80355-90654 GCA_003547095.1 Diversispora epigaea | reverse complement strand
GAAAAAGGGAAAAATTTACTTTTATGGATTTGAATGATATAGAAGGAAATTTTTACTCTTTTTGTAAATGATTGCCACTTCTAAAATTTATTTAAAATTCTCAATTTTTATTTATAATATCTGTGATGTGAAGAATCTTCCATCTATCCTTCATCTTCCATCACTATCCTATTTTACTTCCCTATAATATCATCCTTTAAAATTGTAATAAGATATTATTGTTAATATCTTAATATATATATATATTTTCATAAACTAAATCTCATTTTTTATTTTTTTAATAACACATATTTATAATAAAAATTCCAGTTTTTATAATTAAAATTAAAATCTACTATCAGTCACGAGACATTTCCCCTTACAGGAGTTCAAAATGTTGTATATAGTAAAAAAAAATTTTTTTTAATAGTAATTTAATATAAACTTTAAGCTCAAGATCTTTTTTTATTTACTTATAAACTTTAAATATTTTATTTTAATTTGATAGAGAATATAATAAAGAATCTTTGATTAAAATTTCAACTTGATATCTTTTAAACTCATAAAGTTTACTTAGAAGCAACTGAAATTTTCATAGTATTTTAAAATTTATGTAGATCCTTTTCGCTGAGTTAAAAATTTAAATTTTACTATGAAAATTTCAGTTGCTTCTAAATAAACTTTATGAGTTTAAAAGATATCAAGTTGAAATTTTAATCAAAGATTCTTTATTATATTCTCTATCAAATTAAAAAAAAATATTAAAAGTTTATAAGTAAATAAAAAAAGATCTTGAGCTTAAAGTTTATATTAAATTACTATTAAAAAAATTTTTTTTTACTATAATACAGCAATTCAGGGGAAATGTCCTATGTCTGCTATTAAAAACTATTAAAAGAATCTAATAATAAGATATTATTGTTAATATCTTAATGTGTGTCTTTTTAAAATCTCTAATTTTATTTGATAACATTGAAAAAAAATTTTTATAATAAAAATTCCAGTTTTTATAATTAAAATTAAAATTTACTGATAAAAACTATTAAAAGAATCTAATAATATTAAATTTTATAATTTCGTCTCTCGCGGAACGTAGCGCAGATCGTGGAAACGAAATTATTTTTTCATCTCTCGCAGAACGTAGCACAGATCGCGAAAACAAAATTATAAATTTTAATATTATTAGATTCTTTTAAATTAAAATTAAAATCTATCAATAAAAACTATCAACTGATAACTAATAATATTAAAAAAAAAATTTCGTCTCACGGAACGTAGCGCAGATCGCGGAGACGAAATTATTTTTTTTTTTTGCTTTTTATTAATATCTTCTACTTATCACCCTCTATTACTATCCTATTTCACTTCCTTATAATTTTATCCTATAAGATTGCAATAAGATATTATTGTTAACATCTTGATATATATTATTTTTTTCATGAGTGAAATTAAAATTTTCTTTTTTTATTTTTTTAATTATACTGAAAAAAAATTAATAACAATTTCAGTTTTTATAATTAAAATTAAAATCTACTAATGCAATAAAATGAAAAACTATTTAATGATATTAACAAGAGGTCTAGATTTGGGTGCTTTATGCTTATGGCATTTAATTTAAAAAATTGAATGTTTTTAAAAACAATCAATCTTTTTTTGTCCGAAAGATTAAAAAATATAAATTATTGAACTAAAAGGAAGTCCAATTTATATGCAATTTCATAATGAATTTTTATGTTATATAAATATATAAATTCTTTTCAAATTATATTTATATACTTCTGATCTGAAGATTTATATTCTTGATTTTCCAGATGCAGATGGAAAAAGAAATTTAATCAATTTAATTATTTTATTTTAATTTAGTAATCTTCAATGCTACAGATATGTAAACAATGAATTTCTGGAAACTCATCTGATCATATTTTAATTTAATATTTAATGAATTAATGTGAANTTTTTATAATTAAAATTAAAATCTACTAATGCAATAAAATGAAAAACTATTTAATGATATTAACAAGAGGTCTAGATTTGGGTGCTTTATGCTTATGGCATTTAATTTAAAAAATTGAATGTTTTTAAAAACAATCAATCTTTTTTTGTTCAAAAGATTAAAAAATATAAATTATTGAACTAAAAGGAAGTCCAATTTATATGCAATTTCATAATGAATTTTTATGTTATATAAATATATAAATTCTTTTCAAATTATATTTATATACTTCTGATCTGAAGATTTATATTCTTGATTTTCCAGATGCAGATGGAAAAAGAAATTTAATCAATTTAATTATTTTATTTTAATTTAGTAATCTTCAATGCTACAGATATGTAAACAATGAATTTCTGGAAACTCATCTGATCATATTTTAATTTAATATTTAATGAATTAATGTGAAATCTTATGAGAAAGTTCTAAAGGCTGATTACAACTTTTATTAATTATCCAATACCAATATTAAATATTTAAAACAGCTGATATGTAAAAAATTTCATTTGAATAATTTGTTAAATTTTAAATCTATTTAACTTTACTTTTATTCAATAAATATAAAATTATCTCTTGANACAAATTAAATTATTAGAATTTATACAAATATTTATAATATATTATTAATTGAATTAATATAATTAATCATGAAATGAAAAATGAACAGAATAAAATATATAATTGAAACTTTTAATTCTTCAAAGATTGGTTCATTTACAGATTTTAGAAGATTTAAAAAATTGAAAAGTCTACTGACATAATTGCCTGTGGATATATTTGTCATTAGCTTTTGTATCAATTGTTATTTAATTTTTGAAAATTCTTCTGCTTTTAAAATTCAATCACAATTTCACCAGTATCTTTCAAATCGTTATTAATGTATTTTTCTACATTTTTTTCAATTAACTATTATCTAAATTCCAGGATGAAAATCAAATCATAATGAATTTTTAACATAATCCAATATATTTATTAAAATAATCAGTATAATAAATTATACCAAAACTATCATTTGCCATTTCTTTAACACCTTTTATCATAATATATCCATTCTATTACTTTCCATGCATCTACATTTAGTTGAGCAACTTGATTAAATTTATCTAATGTTTCATCAAATCATTAGCTAAGCAATCAACTGCAGCAATTGTTGATTTAGATAATTATCCACCTCAAATATTTACACATATAATTATTCCATTCACAAATGGACACCAATTAATAATATTAGAGTTTCACCCATCAAGGATATATATCTGGTGNTCCAATACAAGTTTTGGTGAAAGTAGAAGCAATACTTGAACTAGAAGTAATAATAATAATTCCATTATAGTGAATGTCAAGATTTGGAATCCAAATGTCAATTTATATAAAATAATAAAAATATACTTCTAACTCCAAGTCACATTTATCTCATTTGTATGTCAGTAATATCAGAAAGTAATATTATGCAACTGATTCCCACTTTTTTTTGTGTTTTTTCTCATCCATTTATTTTTCATGACTGTATGAATGTTAGTTAATGATTCATATGGTTAAAAATGAGATAAGATATGAGTAGTCAGAAGCAAGTGTAACTTTATTTGTCATGTACCTCCAATTAGATAAATCATATGGTGTTTCAACAGGATGATTCTCCAATCCAAATCACAAATAAAACTGTAAAATGGTTGAAACAAAAAAAAATTAAAACATTGGACTGGCTGGTAATTCTCCTGACCTTAACCCATAGAAAACATCTGGAAATTTTTAAAGGACAATATTCAGAAACAAAAATTTTCCAAAAACTATAGATGAAGAGTGATCAAAATTTAATATATCAATTCTTAAGAAGGTTGTGGACTCAATTCCACAAAGAATTAAAACTGTATTGGATACAAAGGGAGGCCAACTAAGTATTATATAAATTATGTAGATTTTTATTTTAAAAAAAAATAAGCCATTACTTTCTGACACAACTGTACAATCATTGATTATTGCACTAATATAGCAGTTTAATGCATAAAATTGAAATAATAAGCAAAATTAAATCCAAATAATTTAAATGGGAGATAATATTTAATATAAATCATCCCTCTAACAAATAATTTAAAAAGTTATTTATTAATGACAAACTTTGAAACTATCTAATATTTACTCAGATATAAAATGTTTTCTAGATCAAGTGTAAGCATAATAATAATTCTAGCAATTATGTAGATGATCATTTTCAGAATTATTGATGTAAAAATTTTGTATCAATGTACTAAATATTCATTGATGTTTAATGATAGAAGCAACATGAAATTGTATCTCTTCATAATTTTAAATTACAAAATTAATTTAATATTCATCAAATTTTCAAGACTTAAATGAAATTTTCTGCATATATTCTGTTTTTAAATATTCAGTACAGTATCAGCCTTCAAAACTTTAGATTTTCACATTAATATTCATTAAAATACTATTAATTTGAGAAATTCATGCATGAATGGATCAAATAAATAAAGATCAAATGCTAAAATTAAATAATTAATCAAAAATTCTATGACAAAATCAAGAATATAAATCTTTTGATGCATGTATACATATTTATCTAAAAATTCATCATGAAATTGTGATAATTTAAATCTTTAATTCTGGACAAGTACAAAGAGTGCATTCAATAGTATTGGAGATTTCTTAAACATAATCTTTTAAAAGAAGGATATTAGAAGATATGGTTATACATATTTTAAAAAATTCAATTTTTTAATTTTTTTGTTTAAATTAAATTAAATATAATAAACAAAAAGCGCCCCTAACCTAGACCACTTGTTATTATTGTAAAATAAGTATAAATACTTGTGTAACACGTTGATCAAAATCTAGACTTCCCTATGCTAATTTCGGGATTGAGAATAAATGCAGAATTTTTTTTTTATTATTAGTTTTTTTAAATGATAAATTGAAAAAAACCAATTGATTAAACAATAATCAGTTATTGTATTGTTTTAAAATTACTTGATTATTAATTTAAAACAATTTAATTTTTCAATTTTAATNTATTTGACAAAATCAAGAATATAAATCTTTTGATGCATGTATACATATTTATCTAAAAATTCATCATGAAATTGTGATAATTTAAATCTTTAATTTTGGACAAGTACAAAGAGTGCATTCAATAAGTATTGGAGATTTCTTAAACATAATCTTTTAAAAGAAGGATATTAGAAGATATGGTTATACATATTTTAAAAAATTCAATTTTTTAATTTTTTTGTTTAAATTAAATTAAATATAATAAACAAAAAGCGCCCCTAACCTAGACCACTTGTTATTATTGTAAAATAAGTATAAATACTTGTGTAACACGTTGATCAAAATCTAGACTTCCCTATGCTAATTTCGGGATTGAGAATAAATGCAGAATTTTTTTTTTATTATTAGTTTTTTTAAATGATAAATTGAAAAAAACCAATTGATTAAACAATAATCAGTTATTGTATTGTTTTAAAATTACTTGATTATTAATTTAAAACAATTTAATTTTTCAATTTTAATTATTTTAAAAAATGATTAGTAATAAAAAATAAATATAAAAATGGATGTATTATTAGATAACCAGATATAAAAATTGAAATATAACTTACCTACACAAAATTTTGTTCATTTTACAAAAATGTAATGTACAAATTAATAATTCTGAGATAATTAAATAATTTTTTGAAAATGAATATATCGATAGAAAAATTAATGCTTGAAAAATAATTCCAGAACATCTGAATAAAAATATTACATAAAACATCTTATTTATTATTAACATATTATGAATAAATATGAACAAATTTTATTTATTCTTATTATTATGATTAATAAATTTGAAAATACTTCGTAATTAAAGTACTAAAAATTAATTTATATATCAGATTATTTATTTTAAGTAATTTAAAATGATTTCATTTCAATTTTTATTATTTTGACTGATTTTTAAGATTTGCAAAAATTCTATTTTGAATTTTTGACAAAATTTATTGATAACCAAATTTAAGCTAGATTTTTTGGCAATTAACTGAAAGTTGGCCGAATTTTGATATTGCCAGTTTACTTTATTTCAACTAGTGTTATTACCATAAATTTTGAAATATCAAGACAATAATAATTTATTTTAAATGATTACATACTGGTCTGTTTTAATTTAAATAAAAGCTATACTCTATAATTCCAGTGATCAAATAAAATAAAAAGATATAAAATATAATAAAATAAATAAGCAATTTTATATTAAATATAATAATAACAAGATCAAATAAAATATAATATATTGAAAACTGAAACATATTTAATTCTAAATCAATTATTCAATTAATTTCCAGTGAATTAAATTTACATTCCATTTCTTGAGTTTCATTTTCTTCATAATCAACTATACATATTCAAATATAGTTAATAAACTAAATATATCAGAAAAAACAATTAAAGAAATAAATTTACCAATTATATTCTCAGGAATCGAAAAAAATTGCTGTCCTGAATCTAAATAAACAATTAATATAAAATTTTTTTTTAAAAAAAATAAATAAAATTTTTTTATACTTACTAAATGTATCATATTCAGGAATTGTGGTTTTAGGTATGAGTCTGCTTGTATATATTGCTTCAGGATGCATTTCATTTGGATAAAATCGAATAAAATTTTTGTTTGATTTATTTGCTGCTTTAACTTGTTTTTTTACTTGTTCTCTTATTTTATCATCATTAGATAGATATCCATTAAGTTGAGATTTCAATTCTTTAGCAGTTGGACGATTGAATGGTTCAAAATTCCAGCATTCTTCCATTATTTCTTTGAGAAATTGAGGAATTTCGCATTTAATTTCTGGTTTAAGCCCTTCACAAATGCCCACCACAAGATTTTCATTATGTGAAATATTATAATATGGTGGATAACTAGTTAGAACTTCTAACATAACCATTCCAAAAGAATAAATGTCAGACGCTTGAGTGTATTCTCCTCTACTCAATGTTTCAGGTGCCATGTATGGAATTACACCATAAATATTCTCTGGATCATTTTCTGTAACTGGTTTGCACAGTCCAAAATCAGTAATATAACTTACAATTAAAGTTTGATTAACTATATTTCCAGAATGAAAATCTTTATGCATTAAGCCCATTTCATGGATATCTATAAGTCCATTTACAATAGTTGATAAAATATTGTATCTTCTTCTCCAAGTTAATATTTCAAACTTGTCATTTAACAGCTTTCGAAGACTACCATATAATGCATGCCTCATAACCATCATATATTCATTTTTTGTTGGATTTTTAGTGATGCCATATATTGCAACTGCATTTTTACTTCGAAATTTAAGTTGATTTTCAATCTAAAAAATTTTTAGCATGAAATATAATTATTATATGTTTAAATAATGAAAATTAAATAATATGAAATATTTACCTCTTGCAAAAAATTATTTTTATTTGTGGAATTATCAAGACTTTTAAGGCAAACATCTGATGCCTGAAGCCTGTTCCAATTTTCTTTTTTACAATCCCAAGAATAAATAAGTCCATCAAGCCATTTTGCTTTGTATACTGTGCCAAACCCCCCTTTAGCAAGGTATATAACATTCTCAAGTCTGTCGTATGGAATCCATTCAATAATTTCTTGACGTTTATTTGCCTTTAGTTGTATTTGTTGAATAAATTTATCAATTTCCCTATCTCCACTTGTCCATTTATCAAATTCATTTTGAAATTGTTTGGCATTACATGGATGACACCAATTTCTTCCAGTATTATCTTGATGACATTTACTACACTTTCTAAAAATATTATTGATAATTATTAAAGAATTTTTATATAACATTGAAACATTGATTTTAAGGATTGTGAATCTAAATACTCACTCACTGTAATATAATTTATATTGATTAGAGAATTGTTATATGATATTGAATTAAATTGAATTAAATTGATTTCAATAATTATGAATACTCATACTCACACGCTGTAATATAATTTATATTGATCAGAGAATTGTTATATATGATATTGAATTAAATTGATTTTAATAATTATGAATCTAAATACTCACTTGCTGTAATATAATTTATATTGATTAGAGAATTGTTATCTGATATCGAATTAAATTGAAATTGATTTCAATAATTATGAATCTAAATACTCACTTGCTGTAATATAATTTATTGATTAGAGAATTGTTATGTGATATTGAATTAAATTGAATTAAATTGATTTCTTTTTCTTTTTTTTTTTAATGTGACCGGCGCGGTCACGCTTTATTTCATTTAAGAATTAAATTGATTTCAATAATTATGAATCCAAATACTCACTCGCTGTAATATAATTTATATTGATTAGAGAATTGTTATATGATATTGAATTAAATTGAATTAAATTGATTTCAATAATTATGAATCTAAATACTCACAGACTATTTACATTGATTAGTTTATAATTGATAAGAGAATAATTATATGATATTTAATTAAATTGAATTAAATTGATTTCAATTATTATGAATCTAAATACTCACTCACTGTAATATAATTTATATTGATTAGAGAATTGTTATATGATATTGAATCAAATTGAATTAAATTGATTTCAATAATTATGAATCTAAATACTCACTCACTGTAATATAATTTATATTGATTAGAGAATTGTTATATGATATTGAATTAAATTGATTTCAATAATTATGAATCTAAATACTCACTCACTGTAATATAATTTATAATGAGTAGAGAATTGTTATGTGATATTGAATTAAATTGAATTAAATTGATTTCAATAATTATGAATCTAAATACTCACGGACTATTTACATTGAATAGTTTATAGATTAGTGAATTTTTATATGATATATTGATTTCAATAATTATGAATCTAAATACTTACTTGCTAATATAATTTATTGATTAGAGAATTGTTATATGATGTTAAATTAAATTGAATCGAATTGATTTCAATAATTATGAATCTAAATACTCACTTGCTGTAATATAATTTATATCAATTAGAGAATTGTTATATGATATTGAATTAAAAATTGAATTAAATTGATGCAATAATTATGAATCTAAATACTCACTCACTGTAATATAATTTATATTGATTAGAGAATTGTTACATAATATTAAATTAAATTGAATTAAATTGATTTCAATAATTATAAAATTAAATACTCACAAACTGTAATATAATTTATATTGATTAAAGAATTGTTAGATAATATCGAATTAAATTGAATTAAATTGATTTCAAAATACGCACTCACTGTAATATTATTTATATTGATTAGAGAATTGTTATATGGTATTGAATTAAATTGAATTAAATTGATTTCAATAATTATGAATCTAAATACTCACCGACTATTTAGTTTATAATTGATTAGGGAATTGTTATATGATATTGAATTAAATTGAATTAAATTAATTTCAATAATTTTGAATCTAAATACTCACAAGCTGTAATATAATTAATATTGATTTGGGAATTGTTATATGATATTGAATTAAATTGAATTAAATTGAATTAAATTGATTTCAATAATTATGAATCTAAATACTCACAAGCTGTAATATAATTTATATTGATTAGAGAATTGTTATGTGATATTGAATTAAATTGAATTAAATTGATTTCAATAATTATAAATCTAAATACTCACGGACTATTTATATTGATTAGTTTATAATTGAGAATTGTTATAATGATATTGAATCAATTTGAATTAATTTGATTTCAATAATTATGAATCCAAATACTCATACTCACACGCTGTAATATAATTTATGTTTATATTGATTAGAGTATTGTTATATGATATTGAATTGAAATGAATTAAATTGATTTCAATAATTATGAATCTAAATACTCATACTCACTTGCTGTAATATAATTTATATTGATTAGAGAATTGTTATATGATATTAAAATTAAATTGAATTAAATTGAATAAAATTATTTTTTATACTGATTAGTTATAATTGATTAGAGAATTGTTATACGATATTGAATTAAATTGATTCTAATAATTATGAATCTAAATACCCCTCACTGTAATATAATTTATATTGATTAGAGAATTTTTATATGATATTAATTAAATTGAATTAACTGGATTTTAGTAATTATGTATCTAAATACTTACTTGCTATAATATAGTTTATATTTATATTGATTAGAGGATTGTTATATGATATTGAATTAAATTGAATTAAATTGATTTCAATAATTATGAATCTAAATACTCACTCACTGTAATATAATATAATTTATATTGATTAGAGAATTGTTATATGATATTGAATTAAATTGAATTAAATTGA
>PQFF01000252.1:61219-79929 GCA_003547095.1 Diversispora epigaea | reverse complement strand
ATTGAATTAAATTGAATTAAATTGATTTCAATAATTATGAATCTAAATACTCACAAGCTGTAATATAATTTATATTGATTAGAGAATTGTTATATGATATTGAATTAAATTGAATTAAATTGATTTCAATAATTATGAATACTCATACTCACACGCTGTAATATAATTTATATTGATCAGAGAATTGTTATATATGATATTGAATTAAATTGATTTTAATAATTATGAATCTAAATACTCACATGCTGTAATATAATTTATGTTGATTAGAGAATTGTTATATGATATTGAATTAAACTGAATTAAATTGATTTCAATAATTATGAATCTAAATACTCACTCACTGTAATATTATATTGATCAGAGAATTGTTATATGATATTGAATTAAATTGAATTAAATTGATTCAATAATTATTAGTCTAAGTACTCACTTGCTGTAATATAATTTACATTGATTAGAGAATTATTATATGATATTGAATTAAATTGAATTAAATTGATTTCAATAATTATGAATCTAAATACTCACTCGCTGTAATAAAATTTATATTGATTAGAGAATTGTTATATGATATTGAATTAAATTGATTTCAATAATTATGAATCTAAATACTCACCGACTATTTATATTGATTGGATTGGAGAATTGTTATATGATATTGAATTAAATTGAATTAAATTGAATTAAATTGATTTCAATAATTATGAATCTAGATACTCACAAGCTGTAATATAATTTATATTGATTAGAGAAATGTTATATGATATTGAATTAAATTAAATTAAATTGATTTCGATAATTATGAATCTAAATACTCACTCGCTGTAATACAATTTTATTGATTAGAGAATTGTTATATGATATTGAATTAAATTGAATTAAATTGATTTCAATAATTATGAAACTAAATACTCACTCACTGTAATATAATTTATATTGATTAGAGAATTGTTATATGATATTGAATTAAATTGAATTAAAATGATTTAATAATTATGAATCTAAATACTCACTCGCTGTAATATAATTTATATTGATTAGAGAATTGTGATGTGATATTGAATTAAATTGAATTAAATTGATTTCAATAATCATGAATCTAAATACTCACGGACTATTTACATTGATTAATTTATAATTGATTAGTGAATTGTTATATGATATTGAATCACATTGAATTAAATTGATTTCAATAATTATGAATCTAAATACTCACTCACTGTAATATAATTTATATTGATTAGAGAATTGTTATATGACATTGAATTAAATTGACTTCAATAATTATGAATCTAAATACTCACGGACTATATGCATTGATTAGTTTATAATTGATTAGAGAATTGTTATATGATATTGAATTAAATTGAATTAAATTGATTTCAACAATAATGAATCTAAATACTCACATGCTGTAATATAATTTATATTGATTAGGGAATAGTTATATGATATTGAATTAAATTAAATTGAATTAAATTGATTTCAATAATTATGAATCTAAATACTCACTTGCTATAATTTAATTTATATTGATTAGAGTTTGTCATATGATATTCAATTAAATTGATTTCAATGATTATGAATCTAAATACTCACCGACTATTTTTATTGATTAGAGAATTGTTATATGATATTGAATTAAATTGAATTAAATTGATTTCAATAATTATGAATCTAAATACTCACATGCTGTAATATAATTTATATTGATTAGAGAATTGTTATATGATATTGAATTAAATTGAATTAAATTGATTTCAATAATTATGAATCTAAATACTCACATGCTGTAATATAATTTATATTGATTAGAGAATTGTTATATGATATTGAATTAAATTGATTTCAATAATTGTGAATCTAAATACTCACTAGCTGTAATATAATTTATATTGATTAGAGAATTGTTATATGATATTGAATTAATTCGAATTAAATTGATTTCAATAATTATGAATCTAAATACTCACTCACTGTAATATTATATTGATCAGAGAATTGTTATATGATATTGAATTAAATTGAATTAAATTGATTTCAATAATTATGAATCTAAATACTCACCGACTATTTATATTGATTAGAGAATTGTTATATGATATTGAATTAAATTGAATTAAATTGAATTAAATTGATTTCAATAATTGTGAATCTAAATACTCACATGCTGTAATATAATATATTGATTAGAGAATTGAATTGATTTGATTTCAATAATTATGGATCTAAATACTCACCGACTATTTATATTGATTAGAGAATATTGAATTAAATTGAATTAAATTGATTTCAATAATTATGAATCTAAATACTCACTCGCTGCAATATAATTTATTTTGATTAGAGAATTGTTATATGATATTGAATTAAATTGAATTAAATTGATTTCAATAATTATGAATCTAAATACTCACTCACTGTAATATTATATTGATCAGAGAATTGTTATATGATATTGAATTAAATTGAATTAAATTGAATTAAATTGATTTCAATAATTATGAATCTAAATACTCACAAGCTGTAATATAATTTATATTGATTAGAGAATTGTTTTATGATATTAAATTAAATTAATTAAATTGAATTAAATTGATTTCAATAATTATGAATCTAAATACTCACAAGCTGTAATATAATTTATATTGATTAGAGAATTGTTATATGATATTGAATTAAATTGAATTCAATAATTATGAATCTAAATACTCACCAACTATTTATATCGATTGGAGAATTGTTATATGATATTGAATTAAATTGAATTAAATTGATTTCAATAATTATGAATCTAAATACTCACATGCTGTAATATAATTTATATTGATTAGAGAATTGTTATATGATATTGAATTAAATTGATTTCAATAATTATGAATCTAAATACTCACCGACTATTTATATCGATTGGAGAATTGTTATATGATATTGAATTAAATTGAATTAAATTGAATTAAATTGATTTCAATAATTATGAATCTAAATACTCACTCACTGTAATATAATTTATATTGATTAGAGAATTGTTATATGATATTGAATTAAATTGAATTAAATTGATTTCAATAATTATGAATCTAAATACTCACTCACTGTAATATAATTTATATTGATTAGAGAATTGTTATATGATATTAAATTAAATTAATTAAATTGAATTAAATTGATTTCAATAATTATGAATCTAAATACTCACCGACTATTTATATTGATTAGAGAATTTTTTTTTTTTTTTTTTTTTTCCAACGGAGCCATGCTCCAATAAATTTTTTATTAATAAAATTATAATACAATATTGATTAGAGAATTGTTATATGATATTGAATTAAATTGAATGAAATTGATTTCAATAATTATGAATCTAAATACTCACCGACTATTTATATTGATTAGAGAATTTTTTTTTTTTTTTTTTTTCCAACGGAGCCATGCTCCAATAAATTTTTTATTAATAAAATTATAATACAATATTGATTAGAGAATTGTTATATGATATTGAATTAAATTGAATTAAATTGATTTCAATAATTATGAATCTAAATACTCACGGACTATTTACATTGAATAGTTTATTGATTAGTGAATTTTTATATGATATTGAATTAAATTGATTTCAATAATTATGAATCTAAATACTCACAATCTGCAATTGATCAGTTTATAATAGATTAGAAATATAATTTAATTTTTGTAAATTATTATTAGTAGTTTTGAAAAAAATTTTAATATAGCAATGTGCCTACTCTTCTTCTAATTCTTTTTCTACTCCTCCAGTTTCTTTCATTTCTTCCGCTTTTCTCATTTCTTTGGTTTCTTCCGTTTTTTTCGCTTTTTTCGCTTTTTTCATTTCTTTCCATAACTTCGTTAACTTCATTTCTTCTCTTCAATCTCTGTAAAATCTAAAAAAAAATTACCAACAGCAGCCTTAGTTTTGCATGCATTCGTAAAACAATAATAATTACGAATTTGATTCAATTTTGAAGATTAAATAATTAATAAAGACAAGAAAAATAATTGTTTTTGAAATACAAAAAGCAGTGCTACATAAACAATTTCCTTTCTTAAAAAATTTTTGCCAAATAAAATATTCACGAATAATTCATTTTTTGTATACATATGATTTATTTATATTCTACTAAATTTGATATAAATATTCTACTAATTAGAGAGCAAGGCAATAATATTTTTTTAAGCAATCCTTTTCCAAAAGAGATTACTGAAATTTCTTTTATTTATGTCTGTATTTGATATGATTGATGACAATATAAAATATAAATCATAGAACAATTAATACAATTATAATTTTGTGTTTACATTTAAATAATTTTGATAATATTCACGAGTTCTGTTCTATATTCATAAAACAACATAAGTTTGACTGGTAACAAACATAGATTCATACGATAATGTTAATCCTTGTGTTTTGTGCTCAGTAAAAGCAATTACATTCTGCAGAGAATAACTTCAAACCTTTCTCGAGCTGTCAGTAATTAATATAGACGTTGAAAATCTATAGCTATTTAAACGAATGGTGATCATCGAAGGAACAAATTGATTATGCAAAGTGCATCCACTTTTAGTCAAAAAAATACCATAAAAAATAACGAAAATAAAAAAAGTAATTCATTTTTTATCTTATTTTGTAGATTAAATATAATGATTGCTTTTTAAGTATTGATATTTTGGACCTCTTTATGTTTATTTTTTTTCACAATTCACTTTGTAAATATTTAATATTTTTTATAACCGGCTAAAAAATATGCATATTCAAAAAGCTACATCTGGTGTAGCTTCAATGATTACAAAACAAAATAAAAATTTATTTTATTTATACCGATGAACAATTTATTATTTTATTAAAAATCCAAAAACACGAAATTATATTTATAAAAGGTCGATGCAGCGCAGCGATTTGGCACTATTGCCATGGTTACATTACTAAAAAAATTTCCGAGACGAAAATAAATAAAATAATTAATTTTTATTTTATTATCCAAATTGAT
Source organism: Diversispora epigaea (assembly GCA_003547095.1). Classification (NCBI taxonomy): domain Eukaryota; kingdom Fungi; phylum Glomeromycota; class Glomeromycetes; order Diversisporales; family Diversisporaceae; genus Diversispora; species Diversispora epigaea. Next base: position 74,920 of record PQFF01000252.1, on the reverse strand, counting down.
TTTTTATTTCATTTTTCAAAAAATTCATCAAAAATATGATCCAATTACTTTTTTGATCTTTGACTAGATAATGAAAAAAATGATTTTTTATTAGTATAACAAATACCTCTTCTTTATGATTTTTTTACGATTCTTTTTTACTTTTCAAATGTAACTTCAATAATTACAAAACAATGATAACTGGATAATTATTACGCACGAAAATAATTCTATTTTATCTATTTTTTCGTAACTTTATTCACTTTGAATATGTACTTTACAAGTTCGATGTTCTTTCAATAAAATCCCAACAACTGCGACATTCCCTTTAGTTAAAATAGAGGGTGATTTTTGGTATCAATTACTTCCTCTTTGTGTGCTTCAATAACTTCATGTAAGCTTTATCAACTACATATTTTTCAGAGGCTTCTTTTCTGTCTCGGAATCACTAATTTTGATAGAGATATTTCAGGCTTTATTGAATTTATCTCTCCATTTATGAGGCCACATTTTGAGATAGCCTAGATCAATGGCCATGAAGCTGATCGAGTTTTTCATTTTTATTATATGTTTGAACAGTGGTTACTAGAGTTTTGGTAGAGGGAATATCTAATCCTTTGCATATAGTTTTACTCAATTCAAATTGACCATCTTCCTTTTGAACAGAAACAATTTTTTGATGATCACAGGTGTAGTAGTTGATTTGATGACTTCTATGGCTGCATCTTAGTGTTCTTTAGTAACCTCCTTTGTTAGTTTTCAACAATTACTTTATTTGAGATATTCGATTTCGGAATTCGCAATTTTGGAGAAGAGGTTTTCTTATATTTATCTTTCCGGTTACTTTCGTATTGGGGTGAAGTTCGGCACTTGAGACAACACCCGAATTAGAACTTAATTCTTCTAAAATGGATTTATCTGTTTTTTCTGTTTAAGGGCATTTATATATCAGAATAATTGCAATTAGAATGTAAAAAATAAAACTTAATATATTAGCCTACCTAGTTGTTTAAAGTCCAATTCCTTTTCTATTTGCGTTTTTAACTATGCTCTTGATTTTTCAAATTCAGTAATATAATAGTAATCTATAGCAACAAATTGTAAGAAAAATAATGTGACTTAAGTAATTAAAATATCTTTGTGCAAAACAGAAGCTGTCTAAGAGATAAAGTGGGCTTCTAACGCCATATCTAATGATTCTTTTGATTTAAATTCAAGAAGATTGGCACCACCATTGTTCAGAATATAGAATTCATCATGCGTGCGATAAGATGACAACTTTTTAATGATTTTGATTGTAAAGGTATTCCTTGTAAAAATAATATCTGAACAAATAACTTTTTGTTTGTAAAGTTCATTTTTACCCGATCTAACTTGGTTGACCTTTTCAAATATAGAATGTCAAACTTGTTTAATTTATATAATTTATTTATTTATTGATTGATTGAATATTAATTTATTATTTATATTTTTTATAGTTAAGTTATGAGTTTGAATGTTTAGGAGAAATTAATATTATTATTGATTATTATTTATTATTTATTATTTATTATTATTTATTTATTATTTATTCATCATTTATTATTTATTATTTTTTATTTATTTATTATTTATTACTATTTATTATTTTTTTAATATTACAGTTGGGATAAATGTCTGATTCAACAATATGAACGTGTTGAATTCTTTGAGTTTACAAAAAAGTAAGTAAAATAGCATCTAATAATAATTACATTTTATAATATAGAATATTTAATTTATTTATAATTAGCTTTTTGTATTTTTTATTTATTGTTTATTATTGGTTTATGGTTGAATCTGCTGACGAAGTATATGAATTACTTTCACAAGAAGTATCTCGCCTACAAGAATTATATGCTTAATGTGCCAAGATTTATCGAAGGATGTTGGAAAGGCGTGCCTTAATCGAGGTAAAATTATTATTCATATTGATTTATTGATTTCCACGTTACATTAAATTTATTCTTTATATCCTTATTCACAGAAAATGATCGAATTCGAAAAAAAAGGAATCCGACCCACGTCCTTCTTTCAAAGTTCATTCCAACTATTGGAAGAAGAAAATGAAGAAATCTTGTTGGTCCAATTTAGTTAAGAAAATTTATGTAGTATTGTGTGAGCTTGTGATATAACATTATGCTCCGAAGCCTGAGGTTTATTACAATCACTAAATTTAATTTATCAAATTAATTTATATCAATCATTTCTCATTTAATCAATTATAATTTAAAAAAATAGATTAATGAAATTATTAGCAACAGTTATTTATTTATTTATTTTAAAAGCTATTAAAAATAGTGATAGTTATGCGAATAGGCTTACAAATTAATTTAATTGAATTTCTACAAAAATATTTATATATAAAAATAAAAATAAAAAAATTCATAATACATATTTAGAATTCATCGATATCATCATCTAAATAAAGAATAAATTAATATAATTAATCAGAAAATATAAGAAATAAATAAACGTAATATATTGTTACTTACTGGTAGTTATATGAGAAAGTGATTTAGTTAATTCTTCAAGTTCTCTTTCAAAATTTTCTTCGTTCTTGGGTTTTAGAAGTTTTGAATAATTAAGAAGTCGATTGGTATAAATTGCTAGCGGATGTGTTTGATAATTAAGAGGAGCGTAATTGTTGTAGTGTTGGTTGATTCTTGATTTGCTGAAAATTCTTCAGCTTTTTTAATTTGAATGACAATTTCCGAATCTCTATTTTTCCCTTCCCTTAAATAATCATAATCATGATAATCCAAATAGGATTTCTACGACTCAACATGTAATTCATTAAAAGTGGGTCTATGTGTAACTTGAGCATCCCAACACCTCATAATTGTTCTTGTAATTAATTTGGGAGTATGAAATGGAATTTTTGGTCGTAATCCATTGCATATTTTAACAGCCAAATCTTCATCATGTGGTATATCGGGATATGGAGGAAAGCCCGTAACTATTTCGTAAGCAATAACTCCAAATGAATATACATCGGCAGCTTTTGTATATTCTTCATCACCGCTGGAGAAATATATGGTAAAACGCCAACTATATTCTTTTTTTCGGGATTATTTGGATTCTCCCCGATTAGTTTACTTAATCCAAAATCAGAAATCTGGATATAATCTTTAAAATTGGATGATAAAATATTTCCAGGATGAACTATATCTAATTTATGAATATTCATCAACCTGCTAGATAAACTATAAATATTCTCGAAGATTTCCACCTTTTGCATATTCTAAAACCATCATATATTTGAATGTCTAGATCTTGTGTAATTCCATAAAATCGAATTGAATTAAATTCATCAGTGTTTGTTTTTAAGTGAATTTCCATCTAATAATGTAGACATTTTTAATTTATAGTTAAAACGTTATATATAATTTGAAAATTAAATTTAAATATTTACCTCATTTAAGACACCATTGAAATTCACAAAATTATCAACCTTTTTTAATGCATTTCTTCTTCATCCCATCTTTTCCATTGTTGATTTTTAATATCCCATTTTTTAATTGATCCATCAATCCACCTAGCATAATGTGTTGTTCCAAATCCACCTTTAAATCCATCATAAGGTATCCATTCAATTACTTTCCACCTATTATTAGCATTTAGTTGAGTATCTTGAATGAATTTATCTATATTGTCATTTCCACTTGTCCAATTATTAAAATCATTTTGGAAATGTTTCGAGTTACATGGTTTGCACCACTTGTGATATTCACTCATTCTTGATTGCATTCTGGGCATGTATAAGATGACATTTTTTTTTTGTTTATATTATATTTAAGGCTGAATTTTATATTTTTTTAAAAAAAATCAATCAATTAGTATCAGAATTTATGTTTCGATGTAAGATTTTTGTTATACTGCATGACCGAAATTTAGCATTTTCACGTTAGTATCATAAACAAAAAATCATTTGCAGAGATAATATTTACCCCAGTATCACCAGAAATTTTTCTACCCCCACATGAATTTCACGTGGAGATGATTTTTTTTCTAAATTTAATTGGTCCATAATTGGCGGGTGATCTCACATATTATATTCACGTGAAGAAAATAGGGTGATGAATGTTGGGTGACAAATATGGTTTCCGCATGTAAAAAAATTCTGTCCCCAGGATATTTAATAAAAATCGATATTCGAAGGATGTGACACGCGGTGATAAATATATTACCCTGACAAACCCTAACCCTAACCCCCGAAATTTACATAAAATATCAATGTGGAGGGTAGAAAAATTTTTGGTGATACTGGGGAAGATCAGAGATAATATTTTGACCACATGATAACCCCCAGATCTTTGTCGTTTTCGTCTTTTTTTAAAAAAAAAATATATATATAATATATATATTACAAAAATTCTATTTTCCTTGTTTAATTATTTTAATTATTTTAATTATTTTAATTATTTTAATTATTATCATTATTTTAATTATTTTAATTATTTTAATATTATTATTATTTAAATTAGTTAATAATTATAATTTTACATTTGTTAAACTACACATTCAATATTAATCCACACCTACATTCCCATGTGAATTAAAATATAATATGTATATGTAAAAATAGGTCTCACTACGTGAACCATTGCAATTCAAAGACATCATTACACTCCGCAAGATGAGATAGATAAAAGAATGTTTTGTTTATTCACTAATAAGAGATGAATCAGATGATTTAGTTGATCCCCAACTAACTTGACAAATTCAAGAATTTCAATATTTTCAAATGGATCTATCTGATAGATTAAGGCTAAGTTTCGATCAATTGGAAATTGAGCAGAAAAGTGAAATCATTTGAAAATTATTATCAAGTTTGAAAAGGGAAACTTGAGATATAAAATATTTATATGGGGAATTGAAACTTCCTGTGGAGAAAAGGATTTAACTTTGTGATGATAATTTGGATGAATTGTGTTTAGAAAAAGTATGTTATGTTGTTAATTAATTAATTTATTTATTTATTTATTAATTTTGTTTATTGTTAATTTATTTATTTATTATATTTTAGTTAAATCTTGAGTTTGAACGTTTAAGAAAAATTATGAGAGCTATTACATATTATTCACAAAGCCATTGAAGAGGTATTATTATTATTTATTTATTATTTATTATTTTTTATCTATTTATTATTTATCATTATTTATTATTTTTTTTATAGTGCAATTGGGATAAATGTTTTGTTCCTTGATATAAATGTGATGGATTTTTCGAGCTTGCAAAAGGTAAGTAAACTAAAATTAACATCTAATAACATTTATCACAATAATAACTTTAATAACTATTATTATAATATTACATTTTAATAAATTTATTTAATAATTTGATAATTAACTTTGTATACCTTTTATTTGTTATTGGAATCAGCTAACGAAATATATGAATTACTTTCACAAGAAGTATCTCATCTATAAGAATTATATGCGTGCCAAGATTTAATGATGACGTGCTTTAATTGAAGTAAAATTATTATTTATTTTTTTTTTGTTGATTTATTGATTTCCGCACCACATTTATTTTATTATTTATATTAACATCCATCATTCACATAAAATAATTGAATTCGAAAAAAGGTATCAATCCACATCGCCTCTTTCGAAGTTCATTCCGATTATTGGAGAAAATCTTGTTATTTTTAAAAAATGTTTTTAAAAAAGAAATAATAAATAATATAAGCCAATTATTTTTATTTATTTATTATCCGCCTTCGCAAAATGTACAATTTATAAACAATATAATTATAGAATTTATAATTTATCACATACACATGAATAAATAAATATGTATATAAATAATATAAATAATGATTTCCCATTGTGTTTTATATCATCATATTGTATCAGTTATCCCGGAGAAATAAAATATAAACGAAACTCAAATTTTTTTTGATTCATTTTTCATTTAATAAACATTATTTCCTTCTTTTTTTTTATTCCTCTTTGAATTATTAAATATAAGTTCATATTAATTAAATAAAATCTGTGATTCAAATATATTACGTTAAAGTTTATTTACAACCTTTTATTTTAATTTAATGTATTTGAACATCAATAAATTATATAATTAATTTTATGTATAAATTTTAATTACATGGTGGCGATTAAGTCGCCATATGCAAAAATATCTAGTTCTATAACAAAATTATCACTTATCTCATTTATCTCATTAAAGAATAAATAATAATTATAAATCTATTTCTGATTCCCGCTTTTTTTTTAAAATAAAAAAAAATCATTGGAAAAGTTTTTTTTTAATTAAAATTAAATCATCAAAAAGTGAAAAAGTGATTGTTAACTATGTATTTTTCTTTAATATGGTGCTGGAAGTCTATGCTCAACAATTAAAATTGTACCAATTTAAAACCTATCTACACCTTAAAAAATATATTAATCCAAAAAAGTAAACTGGAAACTTTATTCTTCAGGACATGCTCTATCAAACTACCGGTCAGATTTTTAATTAAAAGCTTAAATCAAAAGTTATAAGCATTTAAAAGTACTCAATTTGCATATAATTAGTATAATTTGAAACAATATATTTAATTACGTGTAGGTAATTTCATTGGTTAAAGCTTATAAAATTTTAACTTTTGTCTAATATTCTAACAATTAACTCTTAAATTTTCAATAAAATATAATTATTCACTTTTAACTTTTATTTAAATTCCTGTTTTTTTTTTAAGCAAAATTTTAATTTTTTAAATTTCTTATTTAATTTTTATTGACCAATCGACATTCACATGACATATAATCACCTCAAAAAATTGAAACAAAGTTAGACTTCCAGCACCATAGTTCAAAAGTAGTTGACATATTTTTGAATAAAAGATTTATTCTTTGAAAATTTTGAGTTATTGGTTTTTCAATTTATAAGTAATTTTTTGAATAGATTCATTAATTAAAACTAAAAATCAATATAATTATTTCAAAAAATTCATTTAATTTATTTAAATTGTTCAAATTCATTGATTAAAAAATTGTCACAGAAAATTTGTAAATTGTAATATTTATTCATAATACATTAATTAATAAAAAGTTTATGCAATATCTTTTAATTATAGCTATTTTTATCATTAAGCATTAATTAAAAAAATCAATAATAAAAATCAATCAAAAATTTTATTTAACTATTGCAGAATTATTAATTATTAATTTGCACATTGCAGTTTTGTAAAATAAACAAAATTTTGTTTATATCCATTTTTAATTATTTTTATTACTGAGCATTTTTCTAAATAATAAAAATGAAATAATCTGATATTAATAATTGAATTAAGTAATTTTGAGACAATACAGTTGGTTGTTTATATATTACTAAGCATATTCATCAATTAAAAAATTTAACAATAAAAATTATAAATCATTTTCAATTACAAAATTAATTAATTGTATATTGTAGTTTTGTAAGATGAATAAAATTATGATTAAAAAAAATTCAAAAGATTAATAAGAAATAAAATTTTTTAAATAATTAAATAAGATAAAAAAAATATATATATAATCGTTAGTTGGATTAGTAAAATAGAAAATAGAAAATTTCCCACGCCAAGAAAATATCGTAATAAATCAACACTTGATTATATAATGCTTGTTTAAAATATTAGTTTATTAATCAAATGATATTTATCAAAACAAATAACTTTTAATTATTGTTTCTATTCCATAATTATTAATAAAATTTATCAACAAAATTTTTATTTTTGACAAAAGTGAATTAAAAAAAAAATGTATATCGATATGAATTTTTTGTTCGTAAAAATTTTATAATATTGTTTTTTTTTTTGATATAAAAATAAATTTTTATTTTCATGTTAAAACCTGCATTAAATTTAAATTCAATATTAATAATCTTTTAAATAATAACATTGTTTTATTAAATATTAAATAAATAATATAATTTGATAAATTTTATTTTTAATAATTACACATTTTTATTTCAAAAATAAATGCCAAATTTATTAAATAGTATTATATAATCATGTGCATGTCATCTATTTTATTTATTTAGTGGCTAAATTTTATAGAATAACAAGAGTTCAAAGTTAGGGGAGTTTTGTTTGTTTGAATTTTAAGTTAATGTTATATTTATTAATGTTTAATTTAGATATCTGGACAATTAAAGATTTAATTTTATTAAAGATTTTAATTATTGTTATTTTTATTTTTTATTTTTTATCAAAGATTTAAAATAATTAATTATTGTTGTTTTGTAAAAATCAATTAACCAACAAAAATTAATATCCAAATTACATAATTACTCAAAGATTTAAAATAATATCCAAATTACATAATTACTCAAAGATTTAAAATAATTAATTATTGTTGTTTTGTAAAAATCAATTAACCAACAAAAATTAATATCCAAATTACATAATTACTCAAAGATTTAAAATAATATCCAAATTACTTAATAACAAATTGATTTTTTTATAAAAAACATTGAAGTGATGTATTATTTATTTAATCAAAATAAGTAATCTAAGAACAACATAATTACTTATCATTATAATAAATATAATAATATATCCATTAAAGATTTTTAATTATTGTTATTTTTATTTTTTATTGTGTAATTACTCAAATTAATAAAGAATCATCATTAGTTAGATTAGTAAAATTGAAAATAGAAAATTTCTCACACCAAGAAATATTGTAATAAATAAATCAACACTTGATTATATAATACTTATTTTTATAAAAAATAAATTTGATTTTATGAAATAACAATAATTATTTTAAATTGATATTATCTTTATTAATTTGAGTAATTACGTGATAAAAAGTAAAAATAATTAAAGATCTTTAATGAATATATTATTACATGTTTATTATAATAATAAGTAATTATATTGCTCTTAATATTAAATTACTTATTTGATCAAATAAAAAAAATAAGGTTACATCGCTTCAATGTTTTTATAAAAATTTTTTATAAAAAAAGGCAATTTGAATATCAATTTTTATGAAATAACAATAAATTTTAAATCTTTGAGTAATTATGTATAAAAAATAAAAAATAAAAATAACAATAATTAAAACTTTAATTTAGGTATCTAAAATTGATTGTTTGGAAATTATGTTGTGTGATTATTATTTGCATTCATTTGATTAATCTCTTTTCCCTAAATTACTTATAAAAAATGTTAAATTAGTAAAAAAAATTAAAAAAACATTGTTTCAATTATTATGTAATTTGGATATTAATTTTTGTTGGTTAATTTGATTCTTACAAAACAATAATTAATTATTTTAAATCTTTGATAAAAAATAAAAAATAAAAATAACAATAATTAAAATCTTTAATAAAATTAAATCTTTAATTGTGATTAGATATCTAAATTAAACATTAATAAATATAATATTAACTTAAAATTCAAACAAACAAAACTCCCCTAATCCTGAACTCTTGTTGTTTATATAATATTATATTACTATATTTTCTTATTAATCTAACTAATGATACCATAATAATCAATTGTCTAATAATTTATATATTTTATTTATTTACAAGCAGCATATTTTTATATTATTTTTTTCAAGTTTTAGAACGATTTCATTAATTATATTGCAATTTGTATTTATTTAAATAAAAAACAAAATCTGAGTGATGTGGTGAATTTGAAAAATGCTTAAAAAATAATTATATTTGTAATAAAATAAATTTTTATTTTCATGTTATTTATTCTTTACTGAAAATAGAAAGTGCTAAACTTGTAAAAATTTGTATTTGTAATAAGTGGATAATAAATAAATAAATGTTTTGTAAAAATTATAATATTAAAAAATAAAAACTTAAAAAAATTTAAATTCAAAATGACAATTTTTTTTGTAAAAAATTATTTCGATTAAATAAAAAAAAATGTTAAACCAATAAAAATAAAAAATAATTTGAGTTGGGTATCAATTTTTGTTGGCAAATTTGAAATAACATATCATATTATAATGACAAGTAATACATTGTCCTTAAACTACTTATTAAACAATATTGCCCCAGTAAAAATAAACAAAAAAATACATCGCTTCAAAATTTTTATAAATATTTAAATCTACATTTCAACTAGGTGATATATATAAAACTTTAATTAAATATTAAATTATTATTTATTTGTTGATTGAATTATCGTGCTTCGAAGTCACTTCTAAAAAGAAACTTGTGAATAATTAATACGCAAGATTATTTTGTATATAAATTTTAAATCTAAAAATGAATTATATATTTTGTATATGTATACATAATCCATACAGCATTTTTTAAAAGCAGGTAATTTTGTTATTTTATTTTATTTTTTTATAATTTATAATTTAAGATTCATTTCAAAAAAGTGGCAAAATAAACGTCAATTTTATCAAGTGATGTTATCTATTTTATTTATTTGTTAATTTTTTTAAAAAATTTTTATTTTTAAGAATAGATTTTCTCTTTTTGAATCGCAAATGTGCGTGTTATTGTGTAATTTGATCTAAAAACAAAAGAATAATCCATCTTAATATTAATAATATTCGTAAAAGTCTTTGCGTAAAATTCACAAGAAAATATTATGACGATAGTTTTGGTAATAGTGAATATCTACAGAAATTGATCTTCCATCCCATCTGGAAAATGAGCTTTAATATTTTAAAGATTGCTTTTAATAGGTACTGAAAATTTCTTTAAACATAGTCTTTCAAAGAAGGATATTCTAAGAAATGAAATTTTATTTAAATATCATGAGCACAAAGTGCTCCTAATCTAGACCTCTTGTTGTTATTATAAGAAAACTGTAGCCGATAAAATAAAATTAGTGATAAACCATCACACATAACGGTAGATAAAGAGATAGAGATAGTAAAATCATTGAAATCATATATCTCCGATCGTTCAGGGTAAAAAAAATTTTTTTTTTAATATATAATACTCAATTTATCCAATTTTTTTTTTAAATCGCTCAGTAATAAAGAACTTTTTTTTTTCAATTACTTCTTATAGAATCAAATCCTGTAATCATTACTGTTGTACAAATCGGAATTTATTTAATCCGATAATGTGGCTGAGGAATAAACAAACGAAAAAAAACGGAAGAAATGAAAAAAACGGAAGAAATTAAAGAAACGGGAGAAACAGAAGAATCGCAAGAATCGGGAGAATCGAAAGTGTAGGCAGATTATTACATTTTTAAAATCATATTTATTGTTAATAAATTGCATATATTAATATTTCTAATTAATATAAATTATATATTATATAACAATTCTCTAATCAATAATAAACTAATCAATATAAATTATATTACAGCGAGTGAGTATTTAATTTTATAATTATTGAAATCAATGTTTTAATATTATATTCCAATTCTCTAATCAATAATAAACTAACCAATATAAATTATATTACAGTCGGTGAGTATTTAATTTTATAATTATTGAAATCAATGTTTTAATAATTCTCTAATCAATAATAAACTAATCAATATAAATTATATTACAGTCGGTGAGTATTTAATTTTATAATTATTGAAATCAATGTATTATATAACAATTCTCTAATCAATGATAAACTAATCAATATAAATTATATTACAGTCGGTGAGTATTTAATTTTATAATTATTGAAATCAATGTTTTAATTCTCTAATCAATAATAAACTAATCAATATAAATTATATTACAGTCCGTGAGTATTTAATTTTACAATTATTGAAATCAATGTTTTAATATTATATAACAATTCTCTAATCAATAATAAACTAATCAATATAAATTATATTACAGTATGTGAGTATTTAATTTTATAATTATTGAAATCAATGTTTTAATATTATATAACAATTTTCTAATCAATAATAAACTAATCAATATAAATTATATTACAGCGAGTGAGTATTTAATTTTATAATTATTGAAATCAATGTTTTGATATTATATAACAATTCTCTAATCAATAATAAACTTAAACTAATCAATATAAATTATATTACAGTATGTGAGTATTTAATTTTATAATTATTGAAATCAATGTTTTAATATTATATAATAATTCTCTAATCAATATAAATTATATTACAGTCGGTGAGTATTTAATTTTATAATTATTGAAATCAATGTTTAATATTATATAACAATTCTCTAATCAATAATAAACTTAAACTAATCAATATAAATTATATTACAGTATGAGAGTATTTAATTTTATAATTATTGAAATCAATGTTTTAATATTATATAATAATTCTCTAATCAATATAAATTATATTACAGTCGGTGAGTATTTAATTTTATAATTATTGAAATCAATGTTTAATATTATATAACAATTCTCTAATCAATAATAAACTAATCAATATAAATTATATTACAGCGAGTGAGTATTTAATTTTATAATTATTGAAATCAATGTTTTAATAATTCTCTAATCAATAATAAACTAATCAATATAAATTATATTACAGCGAGTGAGTATTTAATTTTATAACTATTGAAATCAATGTTTTAATATTATATAATAATTCTCTAATCAATATAAATTATATTACAGTCGGTGAGTATTTAATTTTATAATTATTGAAATCAATGTTTTAATATTATATAACAATTCTCTAATCAATAATAAACTAATCAATATAAATTATATTACAGCGAGTGAGTATTTAATTTTATAATTGTTGAAATCAATGTTTTGATATTATATAACAATTCTCTAATCAATAATAAACTTAAACTAATCAATATAAATTATATTACAGCGAGTGAGTATTTAATTTTATAATTATTGAAATCAATGTTTTAATATTATATAATAATTCTCTAATCAATATAAATTATATTACAGTCGGTGAGTATTTAATTTTATAATTATTGAAATCAATGTTTTAATATTATATAACAATTCTCTAATCAATAATAATCAATATAAATTATATTACAGCGAGTGAGTATTTAATTTTATAATTATTGAAATCAATGTTTTAATATTATATAACAATTCTCTAATCAATAATAAACTAATCAATATAAATTATATTACAGCGAGTGAGTATTTAATTTTATAATTATTGAAATCAATGTTTTAATATTATATAACAATTCTCTAATCAATAATAAACTAATCAATATAAATTATATTACAGCTAGTGAGTATTTAATTTTATAATTATTGAAATCAATGTTTAATATTATATAACAATTCTCTAATCAATAATAAACTAATCAATATAAATTATATTACAGCGAGTGAGTATTTAATTTTATAATTATTGAAATCAATGTTTTAATATTATATAACAATTCTCTAATCAATAATAAACTAATAAATATAAATTATATTACAGTCTGTGAGTATTTAATTTTACAATTATTGAAATCAATGTTTTAATATTATATAACAATTCTCTAATCAATAATAAACTAATAAATATAAATTATATTACAGCGAGTGAGTATTTAATTTTATAATTATTGAAATCAATGTTTTAATATTATATAACAAATAAATATAAATTATATTACAGCGAGTGAGTATTTAATTTTATAATTATTCAAATCAATGTTTTAATATTATATAACAATTCTCTAATCAATAATAAACTAATCAATATAAATTATATTACAGTCCGTGAGTATTTAATTTTACAATTATTGAAATCAATGTTTTAATATTATATAACAGTTCTCTAATCAATAATAAACTAATCAATATAAATTATATTACAGC
>PQFF01000252.1:42612-57626 GCA_003547095.1 Diversispora epigaea | reverse complement strand
AGTGAGTATTTAATTTTATAATTATTGAAATCAATGTTTTAATAAAGCGAGACCGCGCCGGTCACTTTAAAAAAAAAAAAAAAAAAAAAAAGAAATCAATGTTTTAATATTATATAACAATTCTCTAATCAATAATAAACTAATCAATATAAATTATATTACAGTCGGTGAGTATTTAATTTTATAATTATTGAAATCAATGTTTAATATTATATAACAATTCTCTAATCAATATAAATTATATTACAGCTAGTGAGTATTTAATTTTATAATTATTCAAATCAATGTTTTAATATTATATAACAATTCTCTAATCAATATAAATTATATTACAGCAAGTGAGTATTTAATTTTATAATTATTGAAATCAATGTTTTAATATTATATAACAATTTTCTAATAATTATCAATAATATTTTTAGCAATTTTGGAAAATGTAGTAAATGTCATCAAGATAATACTGGAAAACGTTGGTGCCATCCATGTAATGCCAAACAATTTCAAAATGAATTTGATAAATGGGCAAGTGGAGATAGAGAAATTGATAAATTTATTCAACAATTACAACTTAATGTTTATAAATATCAAGAAATTATTGAATGGATTCCATTTGACAGACTTGAGAATGTAACATATCTTTCTAAGGGAGGGTTTAGCACAGTGTATAAAGCAAATTGGCTTGATGGATTTATTAAATTCTTTGATCAAGTTGTTTGGCATAGGAACGGTAAACAAGGTGTTTGCTTGAAAAGTCATGGTATTTTCACAAATAAAAATGATTTTTTGCAACAGGTAGATATTTCATATTATTTAATTTCATTATTTTAAATATATAATAATTTTATTTTATACTTATAAATATTTTAGATTAAAAATCAACTTAAGTTTCGAGGTAAAAATTCAATTGCAATATATGGCATCACTAAAAATCCAACAAAAAATGAATATATGATGGTTATGAATTATGCAGAATATGGTAGTCTTCGAAAACTGTTGAATGACAAGTTTAAATTATTAACTTGGCAGAGAAAATCTTTTATTTTATCATCTATTGTGAAGGGGATTAAATATATCCATGAAATGGGCTTAATGCATAAAGATTTTCATCCTGGTAACATAGTTAATCAATCTTTAAATTTGAGTTATATTACTGATTTTGGACTGTGCAAACCAGTTACAGAAAATGATCCAGAAAAAATTTATGGTGTAATTCCATATATGGCACCTGAAACATTGTGTAGAGGAGAATACACCCAAGCATCTGACATTTATTCTTTTGGTATGGTTATGTTAGAAGTTCTAACTAGTTATCCACCATATTATAATATCCCGCATAATGAAAATCTTGCAATGGATATTTGCAAAGGGCTTAAACCTGAAATTAAGTGTGAAATTCCTCAATTTTTTAAAGAAATTATGGAAAAATGCTGGAATTTCGAACCTCTCAATCGTCCAACTGCCGAAGAATTGGATTCACAATTATTGAAATATTTTTATGGTGGTGAAATAAGAAAACAAGTTAAAGCAGCAAATAAATCAAACAAAAATTTTATTAAATATGATCCAAAAGAAATGNTTCATCCTGGTAACATAGTTAATCAATCTTTAAATTTGAGTTATATTACTGATTTTGGACTGTGCAAACCAGTTACAGAAAATGATCCAGAAAAAATTTATGGTGTAATTCCATATATGGCACCTGAAACATTGTGTAGAGGAGAATACACCCAAGCATCTGACATTTATTCTTTTGGTATGGTTATGTTAGAAGTTCTAACTAGTTATCCACCATATTATAATATCCCGCATAATGAAAATCTTGCAATGGATATTTGCAAAGGGCTTAAACCTGAAATTAAGTGTGAAATTCCTCAATTTTTTAAAGAAATTATGGAAAAATGCTGGAATTTCGAACCTCTCAATCGTCCAACTGCCGAAGAATTGGATTCACAATTATTGAAATATTTTTATGGTGGTGAAATAAGAAAACAAGTTAAAGCAGCAAATAAATCAAACAAAAATTTTATTAAATATGATCCAAAAGAAATGCATCCTGAAGCAATATATACAAGCAGACTCATACCTAAAACCACAATTCCTGAATATGATACATTTAGTAAGTATAAAAAAATTTTATTTATTTTTTTTAAAAAAAATTTTTATATTAATTGTTTATTTAGATTCAAGACAACAACTTTTTTCAATTCCTGATAATATAATTGGTAAATTTATTTCTTTAATTATTTTTTTCTAATATATTAGTTTATTAACTATATTTAAATTTATATAGTTGAAGATGAAGAAAATGAAACTCAAGAAATGGAATGTAAATTTAATTCACTGGAAATTAATTGAATAATTGATTTAGAATTAAATATATGTTTCAGTTTTAAATATTATATTTTATTTGAAAATTATTTATTAAAAAAATCATTTACAGATTTTTTTTTTGAATTATAGAATTTAGTATCAAACCTAAAAAATCAGGAAGGTAATTCTTGATAATTATAACTATACTAATGCAATAAATTTTTTCTACATTCCAATAATTAACTTCTAATCAAGAATTAAATCGATTGTAATTTGTTTATTTATTTTATTCTTATTTTTTTTTATTTTTTTTTATTTTTTTTAAATGTAATTAACATTTCTAAATTGGAAAATACACAATAACAAATTAAAATTTTAAAACAATAAGATGCTCCTGATCTCTGAATTCTTGTTAATATTTACTGATTTATCATTTTTTATTTGATAAAAATAAATAATGTAATTACATACTAATTTTTTTACAAAATAAAGAATTATAATAATTTTCTAAAAAATTAATAATGAATTTAAATATTTTTAATTTGTAATGCAGGTTTTTAAAAAATAATTATTTATTTATTTATTATCCAATTTTAAATATTATTCAATTATTATAAATGCAAGTTTAACGTTTTCTATTCTCAATAAAGAATAAATAACATGAAAATAAAAATTTTATTAAAGATTATTTTTCAAATTTATCACATCACTCAAATTGTTTTTATTTTTATACAAATTTTTCATAAATAAATATATATATAAATCATAAGATAATATAGTTTAGCGTCAAAAAAATACACAACTTATAAATAAAGTAGATGACATATATAGCTGATTTTAGCATCTTTATTATATAAACAATTATTAAAAATTCACATTTTTCACCATGTTTTTTATTGTATTTGCAAATGAAAATTAAGATTTTTTTTTTTAAGTATTAATAGTTTAGATCTCTTAATATATATATTTTTTCACGATTCACTTTTTATTATTTATTATCCCTTAAACTGTTTTGCAGGCAAATTTGTCCACATTTTATAAAAATTAATGTAAATCCTTTAAAATTTAATAAAAATATCATATGTACAAAAAAAAATAAAAATTAAATACTTTTGTTGAATTTTTTTATTTTAAAATTTTGAAAATAATTGCTACATATATAAGTCTTTTATTTACTAATTAAATATCAAAAATAGTACTAAGTAACTTCAAAGTTTAGAATGAATCACATCTACCATAAAATTGTCATGCCCATTACTTTAAATTTAACTAAATAATAACTGTTTAGATTTTAAAATTTCAAAAAATTATTGTATAAATTTTAAAAATTTAGTATTCAATTAATTTTAAAATAATAGGCGTGAGAATTTTGTGGTAGATGTAATTCATTCTCAACTTTGAGGTTGCTTAGTAATGTTTTTGACATTAATTAGTAAAAACAAATTTTACAAATTTAAAAAAAATTATTATTTTTTTTGCTCTTATTTAAAGTTGAAATTCTACTTCATAATCCCAAAAATTATAATAGTAACCATTTTTTATCATAATTAATTCTATATTTTCTATTATTATTTCAGCCAGCTCCGATCAATTTTCAAGAAGATGTTTAAAGATAAAGAGTAAAATTTTATTAAAAAAGAGTCAATTTTCAAACGCAAAGATCATGTAACTTTTATATAATACAGTGCAAGACATCTTAAACTAGCAAATAAAACACTGGTTGAATGGAAAAAAATAGGACGGTTTTATCATGAATAGGATTCCGATTAATGGCTAAATTTGCTAAGATTTATTAAGTATAGACAGTCAATTTTCTCTGATTTATAAATAGGAATTTCCGATTTATGAATTTTCACAAATAGGATGTCCGATTTATGCATATTTGCGCCATCAATAGGATTCCGATTTTTGTTCATTCAACCAGTGAAATTAGTGATTTTTAAATCTTTTCACAAGAATAATTAATATAGCTAAAGTCAAATTTTTTTATGTAAAAATGTATAGAATGGTAAGGAAAATAAAGTTACAAAAACCATTTGTTGATTTATTAAATTTTGATAATGTCAAATCCTTTTAAAGCTAATCAATTTTCTACAGTGTGGAATCTCTATAATAGGAACTTAGAAAATCTTAAATAAAATTTGATCCACTGATCAGATTTCTTTTATATTATAGTATTTGAATGTATACATTTGAAGGAATCTATTTATGGAAAAAAATTTTTTCTCAATTTTCTTGGTTTATGTAAGCACCATGTGATGCGATTTTAACCAATTAGAATTCAGGAATTCAAGAACACATGACCATATTATATTAATAAGGATTGTTATAAAAAAATCTATAAAAAATAAAAATTTCATTTATAAATTTTAATTACGTATTAATTTATTATAAATTGTATCAAGTACACTACAATGAGATTTATATTTTTTAACTACATATTCTACAATTTTTCCAGTAATACCTTTTCTGTATATATCCATATATCTCTATGATTTACGTATATATTTTTATATTTTTAAAAGGTATAAAATATTGGAAACTGTTGAAAATTTTTTTTAGACAAATTTCAGATGAAATTACAATAGTTTTCTATTTTTAGTATATTTTCAAATTTGATGGGTATAATTAAATTGTGTAACTTTAACCTCAGTAAAAGTTGATCAATTTTAATCAGATCAAAATTTTAACCGATGATTCTGAAATCGTAGGTTCTAAGCTATTATTTTCTACGGTTAGAATTTTTATTTCTATATTTGGAAAAAAAGTTTTAAGGCAAAATAGTTGATTAATTTTTATTATAACCAAGTTCCTATTATAGAGGTTCCACACTGTAGTAAAGCAAAGGTTTTGGCCAGCTCCATGTGATTAAAAAAAATCAAGTGATTCTAAATCTATGTTTATAATTGGTCAAAAAATCATAAAATATTAGATCCCCATTCTTTTTTTTTTAGGTTTTATCCTCAAAAAGAAAACTGGCCTGTATTTGTGAAGTATGGCACGATTATCCAAGAGAAGATTACAATTAAAGAAGGGTCTGGAACTTCAGAAAGCCAAGCAACGGTGTCAAAAAATTGTGCCTATTGTAGAAATTAACAGCAGTAATAATAATAGGTTTAATGAAAACGAGTTTAATGATAAGGAGTTTAGCGATAATGAGTTGAGTAATGGCGAAATCAGTAATTTTGTTGAGAATCATAATGTAAAGACAAGAAATCTGAAAATTGAAGAAGCAAATAACATTATAACGAAGTTGCTACAAACAGTCCCAGAAGTGAATACTCAGCCACTTGTATATGTTGAAGATGCAAAGAGGACAAGATGACGACAGAGACAAATACAAAAAAAAATGCAGCTGGAACATCCAAGTTGAAATTATTTTGGTTACCAGTAGGTTATTTTTTAATTATTTTTTTCATTTATTCAAGTTTCTCATTCAAAATTTTATATTATTGATATCCATTGAACCTTTAATACTATTAAGAATAATGTAGTTCACCTTTTTTTTGGAAGGGAATTATTTTAGGTAACTGCACATACAAATATTGATTCCAATAATTTGGATAATAATTTCGAAATAGATATTGAATCAGAAACTGAAACTTCTATAAACTTGGGTGATATTATTAAACAACTGGAAATCGAAGTTAAAAAAAATGATTATAATGAAATAGGAAAGGCAAGGCTCTATGCAATATTATTTTATCTTCGTCTTGTGAAATGTGGCAGGAAGAAGATTGAGGCTAGTATTATTGTGGTGAAAGCTGCTGGAAAGAATATTTATCGTGCCCATTCTATACAAGTGTGGATAACAAATTATATCCAAAACAATACCTTTCCAGTCTCGAAACAAGGAAAATATCCAAAAACATGGAGTTTTTTGTGAGATGATGATATTCTGTTACAGATTAAGTCTTTTTTTCAATTGAATAAATGGAATGTCACTTCTTAAGGTTTGGCAAAATATGTAAATGAAGAGATACTTCCTGGTTTTTGCTTTATTCCATCATCAACAATAAGTGAAAGAACAGTTAGAAGATGGATAGATGAATTTGGATTTGAATATTCTGAAGTTAAAAAAGGAATGTATATGGATGGCCATGAACATGCAGATGTAATAACTTATTGGGAAGAATTTTTGGAAAGAATGGCAGGTTATGAAGAACGGATGATAATTTTTTCTGGTAAAAATATGGAAGAAGAAATTCGTTCAGATAGCAATCAAATTGTAATTTTGGTGACACACGATGAATGTATTTTTTTAGCATATGATGGAAGACGTAAATTATGGATACTAAAAGGAGAACAATCACTTCGCAAGAAAGGTCAAGGGTTATCTATTCATGTGAGCAATTTTCTTACTAATGTTGATGGGCATTTAGCATTATGTGAAGAAGACAAGGTATATAAATTTGTTTCTCATTCTGATTTGCTTTCCTTTTGTAATAATGTAATAATATTGAAATTTTTTTTAGATTATTTTTTCCAATATTGAAACAGAAGCGTGTGTTATAACACACCTGGGAAAAAATAATAATGGGTAGTTTCTCCAGTATTACCAGAACCATTTTCACCCTTACATGATGTGCTTCAGGGGTTAGGGTTAGGATTTATCAGAAATAATGTATTTATCACAGTGTATCACACCCTTTGAATATTGATTTTTATTAAACATTCTGGGAACTTAGAATTTTTTACTTGTGGAATTCATATTCGTCACCCCCATATTTGTCACCTGTGAAAAATAACATGTGAAATATTTCTGGTCACTATCCAAACTATGGTCCAATCAAAATTTGCCCTTATGTAAAATATCACGTGGGAGTGAAAATGGTTCTGGTGATACTGGGTTAGCTGTGATGGGTGGTGGAACTCAGATAATCTTGTAAACCAAGTGGTAAATCATGCAATTCCAATATTTGAAGCTCAGTTTCCAGGTACAAAAGCACTTTTTGCATTTGATAATACTACTAGTCATGCTGCATACGCCAACAATGCTTTTTTAGCAAGAAACATGAATTTATCATCTGGTGGAAAACAAGCAAAAATGAGGTTTGTATCAAATAAATAAATTTCTTTTATATCAATGTTATTAATATTTTATATACAAATATTTAGAAGCACCAAGTGTGGAGATAGTATTGATCAAGATATATGCTTTCCTGAAGATTATTTTATTTCTAAATTGCGTGGTGAATCAAAAAGATTAAAGGTAATTCTGACAGAGAGAGGTTTGTGGTGTAATGGAATGAAATTGCAATGTAAAGGTGAATGTGAGAAAAAAAGAATTGATTGTTGTGCCAAAACAATAATGACAAATTAACCAGATTTTAAAGCACAACGGGAAAGCTTGAAAAGATAATTGTTTCTGCAGGTCATGAAGTAATATTCTATCCAAAGTTTCATTGTGAGTTAAACTACATTGAAAACTTCTGGGAATCAGCAAAATGGTATTCACGAAACCACTGTGACTATACATGGGAAGGCCTAAAGAGAATAGTATCACAAGCTCTTGCATCAGTATCACTTTGTGAAATTAGACGGTGTTACCGACGGAGGTTTATTCTTCTCAATAAACACGTGGAATGAACAGGAACTCTTGAAATAATATTAAAGATATTATTCAAGGAAACTATTAGCCAAAATAGAGACAACTACTACCACTGGTCGAATGGAAAAAAATAGGACGGTTTTATCATGAATAGGATTCCGATTGATGGCTAAATTTGCTAAGATTTATTAAATATAGGCAGTCGATTTTTTCCGATTTATAAATAGGAATTTCCAATTTATGAATTTTCACAAATAGGATATCCGATTTATGCATATTTCCGCCATCAATAGGATTCCGATTTTTGTTCATTCGACCAGTGTACTAATAGGTAGGTTCTAGAAGTTAAATAACTACTGTTAATAAGTATATTGATTAGTGTTAACTACTAATATCACGAGNAAGTTTCATTGTGAGTTAAACTACATTGAAAACTTCTGGGAATCAGCAAAATGGTATTCACGAAACCACTGTGACTATACATGGGAAGGCCTAAAGAGAATAGTATCACAAGCTCTTGCATCAGTATCACTTTGTGAAATTAGACGGTGTTACCGACGGAGGTTTATTCTTCTCAATAAACACGTGGAATGAACAGGAACTCTTGAAATAATATTAAAGATATTATTCAAGGAAACTATTAGCCAAAATAGAGACAACTACTACCACTGGTCGAATGGAAAAAAATAGGACGGTTTTATCATGAATAGGATTCCGATTGATGGCTAAATTTGCTAAGATTTATTAAATATAGGCAGTCGATTTTTTCCGATTTATAAATAGGAATTTCCAATTTATGAATTTTCACAAATAGGATATCCGATTTATGCATATTTCCGCCATCAATAGGATTCCGATTTTTGTTCATTCGACCAGTGTACTAATAGGTAGGTTCTAGAAGTTAAATAACTACTGTTAATAAGTATATTGATTAGTGTTAACTACTAATATCACGAGACAGCACTCCAAATGATAAAGTAGACGATTCAATACAAAGGGTTTGGTTATTATTAATAAAACAATAATACTGGTAATTTCAAGGTAATAATAACCTTTATTAATGGTAATTGCAAATACAAAAGAGACTAATTTACAAATAAATTAGTTACAAAAGGTTTCCTAATTAAAGGATAGAATCCTAATTCTAAACAAACTCAAACTAAAACTAAACTGAACTGCCTTTGCCTCAGGCTAAAATCCATCCTTTATATAACTAATTTTTAGGTCCTTTGGGTTCTTTAGGTCCTTTAGGTCCTTTGGGTCTTTTAGGTCCTTTGGGTCCTCATAATACATGATCTACATATTAATTTGCTACTATCTATGGTAAATCTATTACAGGACACAGTTACACTACACAACTACATCAATTTATCTCTCATATTACAGATAAGAATATAAATAATAAATAAATAAATAAGTACTAACTAATTATAAATATAATAATAAAATAATAAATAATATAATAAATAATATAAGTTAATAATATATAATAATAATTAAAATCTACTACAATATTACTATGGTAACAACGGTATGCTTGAAAATCTTTTAGATATATGGATATATATCGTAAAGGGTTAACTGGAAAGGCTGCCGAATATGCTGTAAGGAAGTATAGATCACATTGTCATGTTTCAGCTTCAATTATACTTGATGTCAATACAATAAAAAATTAATAATAAACAATTTATTTGTTTACACCGGGATAAGTTTTTTGAAGGTTATTTAAAGAGATATGTAGTCTTATATAATATTTGTTTTGATTTTAAAATAAAAATAAAATAAATATACTTTACATGTTGAACAAGATACGGATAAATGAAAATATATGCATAATTTAATTTGAGTTGAATACCATTTAATCTTATTTATTTTTATAAAATTTATTTTATTACATTTTGAAAATAAAATTTGTATTATTAATTTATATCTATTTAACCAATTGAATACGATATGAGGGATCAGGTGACCAACTTTAACTATCTCGAAATTTGGACGCACCTAAATTTAAGTTTGAAAGTTTGAAGTTTGATCACATGCTATTAATGATCAGCTATTCATGATAAAAATTTCATCACATAAACTGAAATTTCCATTAATTTTTATGTGACATATTTAAGGAAAAATTTGCAGGCAAATTTGCCCGGAATTGCTTACAGTTTAAGGGATAGCAATGAAACCAAATGTAGTTTTTTCAATATCAAAAATAAAAATTGTTTATTTTTAATTAAAAACATTGCAAAGTGCTTTCAATAATTTATTTTTTTTGAATTGACACAAAAATAAAAATTAAAGTATGACAATGGTGACCATCAAAGGAATAAATTGAACAAATTATGACTTTCTTTCTATTGTAGATTATGAATTATTTATTATTAAAAAAACAAAATCAAACTATACAATTAGATAATATAATCTCATTCTTTAAATAGTTTATTTAAATATTTTATTTTATATTTTATATTTTGTATTTTAAAAATCTATTTATTATATAAATAACTATTTAGTGAAATTGAAATTACACCGTGAAAATGAATCCAAATTGTAAATGAAATTTCTTTATCTATTTTTTTCTATTCTCGAAAATTAAACCAGAAACTGGTGGAAAAGCAAAAGGTCCAATCTGTACCTTTTTTTCAGTCTTTCCACTTGGTGTCTTAATGTGATAATTTAAAATTAATTTATGCAGACCAACTTTAATTTCATTTACAGCAAAAAATCTGTTTAAAAAAAATTAATTTAGTTTTAATTAATAAGTATTTATCAAAAAATTATGAAATTTATGAAATTTAATTATAAAATATTAATTAAACAAATAATTTTAAAATACCAACCTTCCAGGGCAAGCATGTCTTCCCGAGCCAAATATAAAATAATTTTTATCAGTTTTTGATGCAGAAAGATTATTTTCCAAACCATGATAAGGAAGGAATGTCCTTGGCTCTGGTCCATATGTTGTGGTATTGTAATGAATATCCATTATATAAGTTTGAACTACACGACCTGTCAGATCAGATATTTATTTTTAAAAAAAAAATATTAATAATTTCATATTATCAAATGGAAAAAATTATTAAAATAAATAATAAAGAAATTTTTGTAAATGGAATTGTACCTTTTGGAATTGTCATGCCATTTTTTAATGTATATGTTTCCAAACATCTGTGAGGCGAAGCAGCTATTTTTAAAAAATTATTTTCATTATTATTCTTTAGTACTTATATATTTATATAATTATAAAATTTACATACCTACAGGAATAGTATTCCTTAAAGATTCTCTCACAAAACTATCCAATTTCACCATTTTGTTAATAAGTTGAGATGATAATTCTCCATTACATTCTTTATCAATTCTTACTTGTTCTTCATAAATATCATCCCATAATTCTGGTCTTCCCGCAAATTCTATTATAAAACATAAAATCAATATTAATTATAAATTGAGATAATTATATAAAATGATTATAATTTAATAGATATAAAATAATATTTTACCATAAAGAGCACAAGTAATATGACTAGAGGTGGTATGAATGGAAACAACAACAATAATAAATAAAAATTCACAGATTTTATTCAAGTAATCATCAGTAATAACTTTTGTTTCGTATTCAGGACTATCCATTAAATATTCAATTATATCCAGCTATTGTTATTAAATTGAAATTAATTTTGTTTTAATAGTGTTGGAGTTTGTATTAAAATTTTTTTAATACTCACAGGTGGTTCATATTTATCATCAAGAATTTTTTTATCTTCCAATCTTTTCTCTAATACAGGTCTCAAATGTTTCTTTAAAGTAGTCACATGTTTCCCAATTGGACTCCACCCGAATATAAGTAGTAAAGCGATAAATTGGATATGGACTTTTGGATGAATGAATGAAAGAATAGGAGGTATTGCGACAATTGATAAAAAATCTTTGGTAAAATCAGCAAAAGCTTTGACCACGTCTTCTTTTTTTGATATTTCCTTTAATATGATTTAGAATATTAAGATATTATTCCATGTTTACAATTTACAATTTATCTTACCTGTCCAACCAAAATGTCAGCTAATGGACGGGCGATTATGCCTGCGAAATTTTCATTCGTCGTGATAATCAATTTAGGGTCTAAACAAATAAATTAAAATAATAATTATTATTGACACTATTATTTCAAAAAAAAAAACCGAAGAGAATAAATGTGACTTACTAGAACAATTTCCAATTTCCTTATTAATAGAAATCATAATTTGTTTTTGCATTCTTCCAGTGTATAAAGGTAAATTTGCAGTAATTCCTTCACGTACCGTTTTGATTACTTGTCCGATCGTTTCAGGATTATGACTTTTTAAAACAAGATGTAAAGGAAATATCTAAGGACAATGTATAATATATAAAAACAATATTATAATAACATCTAAAATAAATAGGATATTCGTATTTGAAATAATTGAAATTTATATTTACATCTTGCATAGCGCTGGGCAAATTAAAAACATCGGTGTTATAAACCTCTTGAGCAATTTCGTTTCCGGCTATAGTATTCACCTGACCCAATACATATATATTGAAAGGATCACCGTACTATGAATGCATATTTTTTTGTTAATTTATTGTTTCTTTGATCGTAATCATTAGGAATTAATTATTACTTTTTGTCTACATTCGGCCAAAAAATTTTCAGCATTAAAAAAATAATCTAATGTATGGCCAATTATTGGAAATTTATAAGGAACCATTGGAGGTTCATTCTGAAGAAAAAAAGAATAAATTAAAAAAAAATTAAATATTATGACAAAAAAAAAATAAAAAAAATTACTTACTTTATTTACTCTTGGATTATTAATCCAATAAATAACATAGATAGTTATGAATACCCACACAAAAGCTGGAATTGTTTCAAAAGATAAATCCATTTTAAAAAATACTGCGAAAATTCTAATTTTTCGCTCAAATAAATAGTTTTCTAAATGCAGATCATTTATTGTATTTTATAACTGTGCCGAAATTCAAAAAAGGAAATAGTAACAATAGCATTTATTAGCATAGATCGTCAATATTTCCTTTTTTTTGAATTCGGCACCGACTTAACCGTGATCCCCTTTTATCGTAATTAGTTTCTATTCAAATGACTGCTAATCGTTCTAAGATCAGCACTATTTTTCTTATAGATTCTACTCCTTAAGAAATTTCGTAGTAAATAAATGTCACGCGATATAAATAAATATGTACGCTCGTATATTATTTGCATAAAAAGAAAATAATAAATTGACATTTCTAAGTTATTTCAAAAGATTCTCACGCTTTCAAAGTATGCTTCAATTGCTCGAAATCCATTGCATATTTTCACCCTCGCGAAAATGTAATCCAATTTGTGTAATGATTCAGGCTAAATGGTTTAACACCTTCCCTAAACTTTTTGTTTTTAATTTTAATTAATAATTTCAATTAATAATTTAATTAGTAATTTCAATTTTTTTTATATGATCAATAGTTCTAAATCTAATTAAACAGTTAAAAGTTTGGTCTATAACCAAAAACCCTTTTACCACTATGTCCTAAACATCCTTAATTGTCCTAAACCCTTTAGTCCAAATCATTAGTTGGCAGTTCTATGAAACATACATGATATTAATTGGAATCGTATGTGACATTATATTGGCAATTTTTCTAATTTATTCTTATTTTATAAATTTTGTGAAATGAAATAAAATTGAAATAAAAATTTGAGCATTTAATTATTAATTGTTATAATTTTTGATGCACTATTTATTCTTATTCACTAAATAATAATAATAAAAATGACAACGAAATTTGATGACCGACCTACTCAACTTGAAAGCCCTACGATGACATTATCAAGTAAATGTTATTCTAATAATTTTAATAGAAAAAGTTTAATTTTATAAATTAGGTGCTCACATATGTAGATCGCTGTTTATTTTTTTGTAAAATAATCTAAATGGCGAGAAAGAACTATCTAAAAAATTCGTAGGGTGACAAGCTTTGGTTCTGCTATTCATAATTATCTAAATGCAATTTATGCTTTAAACTTAATTGGTAATTTAAAAATTGAAAATAAAATTTATCGTGTCGCGGATGCTTGTGTTGATGTAAAATCAATTCAAATCGTTTCTCAGTTAAAGAATTTGAAGTATTCAAAGTTTCGCCAAAAAAATAGTTAAAGCATTATAGTATAAATTTTTATTTTATGTGAATTTGATATTATTTATTTTATTTAATTATTATTTTACAGAAATAAATAAAAAGTTATTATTAAAAATATTCATGTAAATTAAAGAGAATTATCTTTTGACTTTGCATTTTCTTTTTCTTCTAAATTTTGAGACATTAATAAAAACAACAATATGATTTAATATTTTTTTTATTTATTTCGTAGGAAGCAAGAATCAGAGACAAGTAATAAAAAAATAATGGAAAATAAATTTTTCTAGTTGGATTGAAAAGAAAATTAATATATTTTATTTTAAATTCTAATAATTAATCTAAATGATTTACAAATTCGTAAAAAATAAAAAATCATAAATTTTTAAAAGTTCAGGAAATTTAATTAAATGTCTATTTTTTTCTATTCTCGAAAATTAATCCAGCAGTTGGTGGATGAGCATAAGGTCCAATACGTTTCTTTTTTTCAATTTTTCCACTTGGTGTCTTAATGTGATAATTTAAAATTAATTTATGCAAACCAACTTTAATTTCATTTACGGCGAAAAATCTGTTTAAAAAAATTAATTTGATTTTAATTAATAAATATTTATCAAAAAAATTATTAAACAAATAATTTTAAAATACCAACCTTCCAGGGCAAGCATGTCTTCCTGAGCCAAATATAAAATAATTTTTATCAGTTCTTGATGCAGAAAGATTATTTTCCAAACCGTGATAAGGAAGGAATGATCTTGGTTCTGGTCCATATGCTGTTTTATCGTAATGAATATTCATTAAATAAGTTTGAACTATACGACCTGTCAGATCAGATATTTATTTTTTTTTAAAAAAAAAAAATATTAATATTTTTCAATATTATCGAATGGAAAAGATTGTTAAAATAAATAATAAAGAAATTTTCGTAAATGGAATTGTACCTTTTGGAATTGTCATGCCATTTTTTAATGTATATGTTTCCAAACATCTGTGAGGAGTA